>OZ024743.1:367638197-367773197 GCA_964016885.1 Eledone cirrhosa | reverse complement strand
GAAAATAGAAATACACAGAGATGATAGACGTGTGTGGGGGGTCTGAGATGTTGTTATGGTAGGTCCCTCAACTCCACAAGTCTAAATGGTTTGTTCTGTCGCCTGAATGCTGGTCGTTTCACCCGCTACACCGATCATCAAACAGATCCTAGCTCGGGTAAATATCCCCTTAATTCTGGAGCTGGTGGGGTTATCCAGAAGTGATGGGAAGAGACCAAACGGCCTTACCCTTTGTCCCTGGGTAAGAGATACATATCTCATCTGTGACGTCACAGTCAGTGAATCATTTGCTCCCTCCCACATCATGGATGATGCGGTAAATGTGAGGGTCACTGCTTCCATTGCTGAATGGAATAAAATTCGTAAATACCTGGACTTATCCAGTAATTATTTTTTTATCTGATGGACTACTCTGATGGTCAGTACTTCTCTCTATATATATATTTGGTATACATGTCCAACGCTGTATGATAACCGCTCCCTTGTGAATATATCATAGAACAGACAAGGGGTGGATGGAGGCTCCGTAAGCCGTAGTGTAGAAACCTGTCTAGGAGAGCTACCACTCCGAATAAATTGGTTCAGGGTAGAGAAGTGTAAGTCTAGTAAGATAACTTCCCTAGTGCTGGTGGCACGAATAAAAGCACCCAGTCCATGCTGTAAAATTGAGGGGTAAAGAGAGCCCGGAGTCCAGTAAGACAACCTTTCTAGTGCTGGTGGCATGAATAGACGCACCCAGTCCATGCTGTAAAGTGGTGCTGGTGTTAGGAAGGGCATCCAACCAGTATATATACTACTGCCAAACACTATGAACACAACGATTGAAATTTGCAACAACTGCGTAAACAGCAATAACACTAACCATGTTAGGGCTGCGCACACGGTAGTAGGGTGGCTAGTGAGGCTATGTGTGAGATCCCCACGACCGTCATCAAGCAATCGCACAACAGGAAAAAGGACGAGACGTCACATCTCAGAGTTTCCACACTTAATGTTGGCACTACAGGTAGATCTGGTGAGATAGCGGAGATGCTGGAGAGAAGGCATGTGGATGTGTGCTGTGTGCAAGAGGTGAGATAGAGAGGTGCCTCTCAAGACTCATCGCAGGCAAACATCGTAGTTATAAGCTTTTCTGGGTGGGTAATGATGATGGGTTAGGTGGGGTGGGCATATTACTGGCTGAGAGGTGGATCGATAAGACAATAGAGGTAGTTAGAGTTACTGATAGAATAATTAAGCTTAGATTAGTTGTAGGCAAGAGACTACTGACAATCATCTCTGCCTATGCTCCCCAGGCAGGCCTAGGTAAAGAAGAGAAAGACTGCTATTACAAGCAACTTTTACAAACAGCCTCAATGAGAGAGGACAGAGACATCGTTATGCTAGCAGGGGACTTCAATGGACATGTTGGACAGCTCCAGGATTGATATACTGGGGTATATGGTGGGCACGGATACGGCTCAAGAAATGAAGGGGTAAGACTTCTTGAATTTTGTGATGCAAATGCACTAACCATTTGCAACACTAACTTCCAGACACCTACCAACCACCTAATAACCTACAAATCAGGTGAACACATAAGCCAGATTGACTTCCTCCTAGTTAGACAGCGAGACAGACAGATGGTGTCAAATACTAAGGCTTACCCTGGGGAAGAATGTACCCCACAGCATAGGTTAGTCGTTAGTGACATCTCAGTAAGTATGAGAAAGAATGAGACACACAGGAAGGTGTGGAAAAGAAAGGTCTGGAGGCTAAAAGACCTTTCATTAAAATATAAATTTAGCAAAGCCCTTCAAGACGTGTATGACGAAAAAGAAGACGATTTAGGACATAGATGATAACTGGAATTTCTTGCGTGACAACTTACTGCAGGCTACTGAAGAAACTTTTGGCTGGAGCAGAGCACCAACGAGACAGAGAGTGACCTGGTGGTGGAACAGCACGGTAGATAGCGCCATTAGAGACAAAAGACTGGCATGGAAGGCTTAGAAAAATGGTGGGAGTAGGGAAGGATACAGAGCCACTAGGAGAGAAGCTAGACGTCAGGTGTACTTGGCACGCAGGGAGGCTGAGAGTAGGAGGTTTGCCAATGTTCTGCGACGGGAAGATCAGAGGCGTGCGGTGTTCCACATTGCAAGGCAGTGTGTCAATGCAAATCAGGATGCTGTTGGAGATAAATGTGTCCGGAATGATGCCGCTGTACTTAGTGTCACAAATGATCAAAAAAAGGAGGCCTGGAAATGTCATTATGACAGACTGATGAATGTGGAGAATGAATGGGAGAGAGAGAAATTACCCTCAGTAGATCTGACAGAGGACCAGATATTGAGATTGACGAATATAGGATCCAAGAGGCAATTAAAGAAATGAAGAATGGTAAGGCTGCTGGACTGTCGGGGATAGTTGCTGAGATGCTGAAGGCATCAAGGGACGTAGGCATTAAACTGGTTGCACGCATCATCAATCAGGTTATATATGGTGGTGTCATACCCAAAGACTGGTGCAGCAGTATTCTCATAAATTGCTACAAAGGTAAAGGGGATGCTCTAGAGAGGAGCAATTATAGGGGCATAAAGCTGATTGATCAGGTTATGAAAGGGGCAGAGAGAATATTAACGCAACTGATTAGAGAAAGGGTCAAATTAGATGAGATGCAGTTTGGTTTTGTGTCTCGGAAAAGTACAACAGATGCGCTCTTCTTAGTGAGACAACTACAAGAGAAGTTCTTAGAAAAGAATAAGCCACTATACTTAGCTTTTGTTGACCTAGAGAAGGCCTTTGATAGGGTACCCCAATCTGTCATCTGGTGGTCCCTAAGGAAACTAGGTGTAGAGGAATGGCTTGTGAGGGCAGTGCAAGCTATGTACAGGGGTGCTGTCAGTAAAGTGAAAGTAGGTATGGATTTTAGTGGGGAATTCAAGATACAAGTAGATGTACATCAGGGTTCGGTCGTCAGCCCACTCTTGTTCATTATAGTTCTCCATGCCATAACAGAGGAGCTTAAGACTGGATGCCCATGGAAACTTCTCTATGCTGATGATCTGGTTCTGATAGCAGAATCAGTAAAGGAGCTAGAGAATAAATTCTGGCTATGGAAACAGCAGTTGGAATCAAGAGGACTGAGAGTGAACATAGCTAAGACAAAAGTGTTGATAAGTAGAAAAGAGGACAAAACCCTGATTCCATCAGGGAAATGGCCATGTTCGATATGTAGCAAAGGAACTGGCATACATTCCATAAAATGTACGCAATGCAGATCTTGGGTACACAAGAGATGTAGTGGGATAGCAGGCAAACTAACAGGTAGGGAAAACTACGTATGCAGTAGATATACAGGGAAAGTTGGCAGTATTAATCGCAGTGATAAACACATTTTTTCAATGCAGGTGGGTTCTATAGAAGTGGTTGATAGCTTCTGGTACCTAGGTGATCAGATTAGCATGGGAGTGGGGGGGGGGGGGGTGTTCCGAGGCCATAGTATCTAGAATAAGGACGGGTTGGAAGAATTTTAGGGAGCTGCTTCCTTTGTTGACAAAAATGATTTCTCCCTGCGTACGAAAAGGCGGTTATATGATGCCTGTGTGAGGTGCGCGATGCTGCATGGTAGTGAGACATGGGCAGCAACTGCAGAGGATATGCTACGGATGGAGAGAAATGAAGCAAGTATGCTCCGTTGGATGTGCAATGTCAATGTGCGTGAACATCCAAGCATAGACGAGTTGAGAAAGAAACTCGGTATAAGAGAGATAAGTTGTGGTGTGCAGGAGAGAAGGCTGAGATGGTATGGACATGTGATGCGCATGGAGGATGACCGTTGGGTAAAGAAGTGCCAAGAAATCCCAGTAGAAGGAAGACGCAGTTGAGGTAGCATGAAAAACATGGGCGGAGGTGGTGAGAACAGACCTCAGATCGCTGAAACTCACCGAGGAGATGACGAAGGACCGTGACAAGTGGAGAGATGCTGTGCTGAATAGGACCCGTTCCACCCTTGCAAGCAGGGAAAAGCGGACGTAAAATGATGATGATTATGATGTATAGCATTCATGTCAATACTTCACTGCTGCTTCGAAAACTATACTTGTACAAAATCATCGGCTTTTTCCAAAAGGGGGTTCCCTACTCCATATGTGCCAATTCTGAGTATTCAAATTCATCTGTAGAACATACGTAGCCCATGTGTCAAGTTTGGTGAAAATCAGTTGCGAACTCCAGAAGTTATGACGTTTTGTTGCATTGAATTGCAGCACTTCAGTCGACACCAAGGAAGAAGTTATCTGCCCCCCGTGGGGCCCTATAATCAATATCTGGAAAAATGAAAGTGCCCATGACCATCCGGAGTACATAAGTAACCTATGTCTTAAATACAATGCTGCTCGTAGTTTTCTAACGCTCTTACAGTAGCTTTACATTCAGCATCTTGCGATCATCTAATTGCAGCCTCCATTGGCTATTCATTTGCCTTTCTTCTTTTCCCTCTCTCAACTTTTGCTGATTTTCGACCAATGGCGGATCTCTTCCTTGGAGCCATTATCTAAAGAAAAAGGATATAACACACTAAGATGAGTAAAATATTAACCAAAATTATTTATGTTTCGCATATATGACGTGATTGTCACAGTGATCCAGAGACAGCCTTCCTCTACCTAGGGGCTGCATTAGATAAAAACTTGAAAATGTTATGAGTCCATAACACTCCAGGGAACATAACGCATGTTTGTTCCAAATTTGAAGAAAATCGGTTGCAAACTGTAGAAGTTATGTGGGTACGGACATACACACACATCCTCAGTTTTATATATAGAGATATAGATATATATATATAGAGAGATGCGTGTTTGTGTGTGTGTCTGTGTGCGGATATTGTAACTTCCCCGGACACACACACAGTCACAGTACGTCTTGTGTGAAAGAGAGAGAGAAAGAGATGTAAGGTTGAGGAAGGGGGAGAGTTAAACAGTATGTAAAGAATAAATAAATAAAAATTAAAGTTATCGAACACTGCTATCATATTCTCCCCTCCCCTAACCTCCTCACTCTCTTTCTTTCTTTCTCAACCCCTCTCTTTCTTTTTTTTAAAACCCTCTCTCTCTTCTCTCTCTCTCTCTCACACCCCCTCTCTCTCTCTCTCTTTCTCTACAGAATGGAGAACAATCAAGAACGTACTATGTTTGCTTTGTTTGGAATTTCTTTATGTATATTTCTAATAAGTTGTTGCCTCGTTTTGGAGGACTGAATTGTGGGAGTAGTGGGAGGGAGGATTTAACATACAGTAGTAGTATCTCCTCTTCACCTCTCTCACTGAAACGTCTTCTCTTTCCTCCCGATTGCAAAGATGTCCCCAGGGGTTCCATTATTGATTTTTATTGAAATCCAATTAGCCAGTCCTGTTTCTGAATATTAGCTTAACATGTGTGTAAAGTTATATCAGAATCGGATCAATGGTGTAGGCGCCAACTGGTGATACACAGACAGACAGAAATTGCCATTTATATATATATATATATTGTTATAATTTGGGAGGGTCATGTTGCCAATAAACAAATTCAGAAACGATATATATATATATATATATATATAAATAACAGGAGGCTGGACTGGTGTAAATCCTTGAAAGGTTTATTATACTATGATCATTTCAATGACCGGGTTCCATATGAATCCGGTGATATCGTCAGGTATTCGAAATATAACAAAGGAATATGTAAAAACCATGGGTCCGAAAAATCAGAGACAGAGAGGACTACTGACCAACTAGCTGCCTTCACCTCGGCCAGTCGCCCTCAAAGTGATGGCTACTCGATCTGCTAATGACCATCTGGTGAGGGGGCGAAGGCTTATAATGTACTACCACCTCTCCGTCAAAGAATAAAAAAGGGGAAGAAAGAAAGAAAGAAAGAAAGCAGAAAAAAGAAAGAAGTCAGCGTAAGGGTCACACTACAGTCAAGCTAGAAAACGCCGCGAAAAATGTTATTCTAAAGAATCTATATTTTAACAAAGGCTTATATAATGGGTGTCTGTATGGTCTAATGTGTGAACAGAAAATTGGAACGTTAAACTTATGCTACGAGTTATAGGATGAAATTAAATTAAAAAGTAATAAATTGAAAATTGGAAAATAAATAAAATAAATTATTTAAAGAACTTACAGAGAGAGTCTTATATGAAAAAGTTAATCTCGATAAGATATCAGGGTGGGATATAGAGTAAAGATTAAAGCCTTCGATTGTGAATCCCAGCCAGCACCTCCTAACCACGTGTCAGCCAGTTTCGTCCAGCGAAAGAAATAGAAATTAATTTTTCCGAGTACTCAAGGAACGTAGCTACCTTAGGTCCCGGGTGTGCTAGCGGGAAGTCTACAATTTCGACAGGTCATCGTCAATACCAAACGAATACTATTAATTCACACATGAGGGTTTATTTACGTGCCAGTAGAAGCATGATACAGCTAACAGTTATGCCTAAGCCTAGAGTTTATAGGTATAAGTATAATATGACGGTCAAAACAGGCGGCGCGGCGGGCCCGGGGCAAAGCAATGCGCTCCGAGTAATTTCGTTTACCGAAAGAGGGGAAATTTATTTTTCCAAGCACTCAAGGAAAGCTGAACTTTCCGAGCGCCCATCGCGCAGCCGGGTAAAGCCACCACATCAGTCGAAGGTAGCAAAACCCAATAAAGAGTGCAAATAGACTAGAATTATTTTAAAGTCCCAGTTAGTCCGGGTTATAAGTAGTGTGGTCCTTTGGTGTGTAGGGGGCTATGAAAGGTGCATAATGACCTGAGTAAGGAAAGTTACAAATAAATAAGACTCTCTCTGTAAGTTCTTTAAATAATTTATTTTATTTATTTTCCAATTTTCAATTTATTATTTTTTAATTTAATTTCATCCTATAACTCGTAGCATAAGTTTAACGTTCCAAATTTCTGTTCACACATTAAACCATACAGACACCCATTATATAAGCCTTTGTTAAAAAATAGATTCTTCAGAATAACATTTTTCGCGGCGTTTTCTAGCTTGACTTCTTTCTTTTTTCTGCTTTCTTTCTTTCTTCCCCTTTTTTATTCTTTGACGGAGAGGTGGTAGTACATTATAAGCCTTCGCCCCCTTACCAGATGGTCATTAGCAGATCGAGTAGCCATCACTTTGAGGGCGACTGGCCGAGGTGAAGGCAGCTAGTTGGTCAGTCGTCCTCTCTGTCTCTGATTTTTCGGACCCATGGTTTTTACATATTCCTTTGTTATATTTCGAATACCTGATGATATCACCGGATTCATATGGAACCCGGTTATTGAAATGATCATAGTATAATAAACCTTTCAAGGATTTACACTAGTCCAGCCTCCTGTTATTTTTATTTATAATTAACTCCGTATTCGCACCACCACTACACAAACGAAAACGGCTGAACTGCACTACGTTGAGTACTCTCCACAATATTACACCAAGATTGACCATACGGAATTACCAATTCTATCCAGTGGTGAACCAACAAACCTAAAGATATATATATATATATATATATAACGAAGGAAATGTGGTAAGGAATCAGGTGGACCATAACGCACCAAAGTACTCAATACTTAGGGTAGTAGAGTGGGTAATAGGAACAAGTAAGACCCCGACGGCTGAGCTCAGCCGTCGGGGTCTTACTTGTTCCTATATATATATATATATATATATATATATATATATATATATATATATATATATATACATGTGCGCATACACACACACACACGTGTATATATTAAGACTGCAAAGATTCAAATGTGAATAATAACTTTTTCAACCCTCTTGTTGAGTCAGCTGCCCCAACAGTTACATATCTGTTTATATGCGTGTAACAGTCAGTAAGGTTAGAATTAACAATGAATATTGTGAAGAATTTAGTGTAAAAGTTGGTGTTCATCAAGGCTCTGTCCTCAGCCCCCTCCTATTTATTATTGCCCTTCAGGCTTTAACAGAGGAGTTCAAGACAGGCAGCCCATGGGAACTCCTATACGCAGATGATCTAACTCTCATAGCTGAATCTATGGCCGAACTAGAGAAGACATTTCAAACATGGAAGCATGGCCTAGAAGCAAAAGGCCTTAAAGTAACTTGTCTAAGACTAAAGTTCTAGTTTGTATAAAGGAAAATAGGGCACAAATGCCTACAGAGAAATGGTCATGCTCAGTGTGTAGGAAAGGGGTAGGCAGAAATTCCATTTTATGTCCCAAATGCAAAGTATGGGTACATAAAAGATGTAGTGGGATCACACGTAAACTATCTAAGAACGTAGACTTTATATGTGGCCGATGCTCAGGTGCAATAAGTAGCAAGTGCCCACAGGATACTAGCTCCTTCTATTGCCCAGATGGTTCTATAGAAATAGTGGACACTTTCCATTACCTGGGTGACAAAATCAGTAGTGGTGGAGGGTGTTCTGAAAATACAGTAGCCAGAGTCAGAACGGGATGGAAAAAGTTCAGAGAGCTTATACCGCTGTTGGCCACAAAAGGTTTCTCTCTAAAAATGAAAGGCAGGCTGTATGATGCCTGCATACGAACAGCAATGCTACATGGCAGTGAGACTGGGCATTGCGTGCAGAGGACTGGAAAGGAACGAAGCATGCATACTCCGTTGGATGTGTAATAGTAATATACGTGAATGGCAAAATATAAATGAACTAAGTGAGAAATTAGGAATAAGAGGGATCAGATGCTGTTTACTTGATAGAAGACTACGTTGGTATGGTCATGTGATGCGCATGAAAGACAACAGCTGTATAAAAAAGTGCAGGGCGATCAAAATTGATGGTAATTACGGAGTAGGTAGACTCAGAAAAACCTGGGACGATCTGATAAATTCCGACCTTACACACTTGCACCTCTCTAAGACAATGTCACTGGACCGAGATCTTTGGCGCTACGCAGTAATACAGAAGACCCGCCTTGCCTATGTACAAAACGAAACCTACAGTCAGTAGACACCTCTTAACCAAATGTACACCTCAATCCACTACCCCTACCCTATCCTCCCACTCCCACCAACACCACCCTCTCTCTATAAAGTTGGTACCACAACATCCAGTTCAAATACATGAGATAATGAGATCGAGATCATGTAGGTGTCACGCTGTAATGTGGCCATGTAGGTAATACAGTAAAAAGTTCCCAGTTCCACACTGTAAATGTGGTTGGTGTTAGGAAGGGCATCTAGCCATAGAAAACCTGCCAGATAGTCCTATATGAGTGAGACACGGTCACCCGACCAACCTTGCCTCAAGTGGGACAACTCCCGTCTAACCCATGCTAGCGTGGAAGATGGACGTTAAACGAAGATGACGATGATGATGATATAATATTTATCTTTCTCTAATAGGATTTTAAAAATTGATATAAATGCATTTTCTTAACGGTTGTGTAGTGTACAAGTGTGTACATTTATATATAAATTATATTTTTTATTTCTCTCTCTTCCCCCCATTGTATTTTAAAATAGATTTATGCCACATGTAAATTCTAAATTTAATATTTCTCTTTCCCTCCTAGAATTTTAAAATTTATATAAATGCATTTTCTTAACAGCTGTGTAGTGTATTCTAGACAAATCAAACGATGGTAGTGCAAATTATCTTCAAATTTAACTCTAGCATCACTATTACTACTACTTTCATTAATATAAGGTATGAGTGCTGTGTGTTTTAGTTAGACTGTGTAGTGGCTTGACATTAAGATTTGAAAACATCTTCCTGGCATGAATCCACTTGAATACAGGCGACCAAACAAACCTTTTTTATTTCAGGCATGGAAAGTTGGCACCAACTCCAATACAGATTCCATCTCTCAGCCAAAGCTTCCATCCCACTTTTCCAGAAAACTCCAAAACTTCAGAGCAGCAACCATTTATGTAGGCACCATAAGATGAAGATAGGGAGAGATTGTAGAGATGTTAGAGTGAAAGAGAGTAGATGTATATTGTGTACAAGTAGAGAGGAGGATCAGCTAGACTGCTTGTTGAGAAAAAAACGATGCTAAAAATTTTTCTAGGTAGGAAATGATTCTGGGTTAGGTATTTTGTTAGCAGAAAATGGGCAGATAATGTAATTACAGTATATAGAGTAAATGGCAAAATCGTTAAACTCAGCATGGTCCTAGATAGAGCGACTGTAACAATTATATTTGCATATGGACCACATTCAAGACTATCAGATGGACTGAAAGATGACTTATGAATCTCAAATTCAGTCTACTTTTCTAGTGAATGACAAGGAACTATTAATCATAGCAGGAGACTTTAATGGACACATAAGGCAACACAATGATGGTTTCTATGGGATATACAGTGCGTATGGGTTTGGTGTGAGAAATGAGGAAGGATCCAGACTCCTGGAATTCTGTGATGCTAATGAACTGGTGATCTGTAATACTAACTTCAAAAAGCCTGTCAACCACTTGATCACCTATAGATCAGGTGAGCACACCAACCAAATAGATTTCATCCTCACCAGAAAGTGAGATAGAGCAATAGTAGTAAACACAAAGTCCCTTCTTGGTGAGGAATGCACCTCTCAGCATAACCTAGTAGTCAGTGACTTACTAATTAGAGCTAGACAAACTCAGGGATCGAGGGTGACCTAAAGGAAGAAGATATGGAAATTGAAGGAGCCCTCTGTCTGCAACAAATTTAAGGATATCTTACTTGACACTTTTGACAATATGGAAGAAGAAATAGCAACAAAAAATATAGAGGGAGTGGGAGTTCCTAAGAGACAATCTACTGAAGGCCACAAATGACGTATGTGGCTGGAGCAGAGGGCCAGGGAGTAAGAGAGTGACTTAGTGATGAAATAGGAGGATGGATTAAACAATTCAGACCAAGAGACAGACATGGAAGGTATGGTAAAATGGAGGTAGCAGTGAGCATTACCAAGTGGCCAGGAGAGAGGTTAGGCGACAAGTATGCTTTGCAAGGAGGGAAACGGAAAGTAAAAAATGTATTCATGTTATGCAGCATACTGACCAAAGACGTGAAGTGTTCAGAATCACAAGGCAGTGTGTCAGGGAAAATAGTGATGTCGTGGGAGAGAAGTGTGTTCATGAAGACCGTGGTGCACTTGTCCTCCCTGAAACTGAAAAGGCAGCATGGAGGTGTTATTATGAAAGACTAATGAATGAGGAGAATGTGTGGGAAGAAGATAACCTGCCCCAGGTGGATCCTACAGAGGGACCTGTGGTACAAGTTAGTAGCAGTGTAGTAACTAAGGCAATTAAAAACATGGAAACAAGCAAAGCAGCGGGGCCATTGGGAATAGTTGCTGAGATGCTGAAAGTAACTGGAATGGTTACACCATAACCACCCATATTGTAAACCAAGTTATACAAAATGGTGCCATACTCAATGACTAGCATAGCAGATTCATCATCAACTACTACAAGGACAAAGGTGAAGCACTAGACAGAGGGAACTATGGTGGAATCAAAACTGATGGACCAGGCCATGAAAGTTACAGAAAGAGTCATTGTACAATTGATTAGGGATAAAATTTACCTAGATGCAGTTTGGATTTATGCCAGGAAAAGGTACCACAGATATCATCTTCCTTTGAGGTAACTGCAGGAGAAGTATCTAGCTAAAAACAAAGTATTTGTCGGTCTAGAGAAAGCTTTTGACAGGGTTCCCCATTCTGTAATCTGGTGGGTATTTAGGAAACTAGGAGTAGATGAGTGGCTAGTGAGGGCAGTACTAGCCTTGTACAGAGGTGTTGTCAGCAAGATTAAAGTTAATAATGACTATAACGAAGAGTTTAGTGTGCAATTTGGGGGCCAGCAAAGGCTCCATCATTAGCCTCTCCTGTTTATTATACAGACTATAACAGAAGAGTTTAAAACATGATACCCATGGGGACTCCTGAATACTGAGATCTAACTCTCATAGCTTAATTTATGACAGAACTAGAGAAAAAATTCCCAACTTGGTAGCATAACCTGGAATCAAAAGGGTCTTAAAATCAACTTGGCAAAGACCAAAGTTCTAATAAGTAGTAAGGAAAACAAGGCCCTGATCTCTTCTGGGAATTGTCCCTGCTCAGTGTGTAGGAAACGGGTGTGTAGAAATTCTATCCTTTGTCCCAAATGCAAGCTATGGGTATATAAGAGATGTAGTGGGATCTCAGGTAGGTTAGCTAAGAATATAGGTTTTACTTGTAACAGTTGCACAGGAGCAGTAACAAACACTCACAGGAAACAAACTTTATCAAATTCTTGGAAGGTTCTGTAGAAGTAGTTGACAGCTTCTACTACCTGGGTGACCAAAGGTGCTGAAGGTACATTAGCCAGAGTGAGAACAGGATGGAAAGAGTTCAGGGAGCTGCTACTGTTGCTAACCATAAAAAGTTTTTACCTCAAAAAGAAGGACAGATTGTGTGTATACAAACAACAATGTTACATGGTAGTGAGACCTGGGCACTGCATGCAAAGAACCTGCAAAGTTTGGAAAAAAAAATGAAGCTGTCATGCTTTGATGGATGTGTAATATACATGAAAGGCAAAGCATAAATGAGCTGAGAGAGAAAGTGGGCATAGAGGGATCAGATGCTGTGTGCAGGAAAGGAGATTGTGGTGATATGGACATATCCTCTATATGCCAGATCACAGCTGTTTAAAAAGGTACAGAGCACTCAAAGTTGATGGAAACTATGGAGTAGGAAGGCCTAAGAAGACTTGGGTTGAGGTGATAAAAGCTGACCTTACACAATTACACCTCTCACATGTGTGCAGGTTGAAGTATACACTACTCTCTTTTACCCCCCTTTCCATACACCAACGTCCTAACACCTCTACCTTATAAATGTCCTATCCTAGATCTACCTCTCCAATCCCCATGGACTTCCCCCACCTCAGTCCCCACTCTGTAAAGTAGTTATGTAGGTGTCACAACAAAAAGCACCTAGTCCACACTGTAAAGTGGTCGTGTAGGTGTCACAACAAAAAGCACCCAGCCCACACTGTAAAGTGGTCATGTAGGTGTCACAACAAAAAGCACCCAGTCCACACTGTAAAGTGGTTATGTAGGTGTCACAACAAAAAGCACCTAGTCCACACTGTAAAGTGGTCGTGTAGGTGTCACAACAAAAAGCACCTAGTCCACACTGTAAAGTGGTCGTGTAGGTGTCACAACAAAAAGCACCCAGTCCACACTGTAAAGTGGTCGTGTAGGTGTCACAACAAAAAGCACCCAGTCCACACTGTAAAGTGGTCGTGTAGGTGTCACAACAAAAAGTACCCAGTCCACACTGTAAAGTGGTCGTGTAGGTGTCACAACAAAAAGCACCCAGTCCACACTGTAAAGTGGTCGTGTAGGTGTCACAACAAAAAGCACCCAGTCCACACTGTAAAGTGGTCGTGTAGGTGTCACAACAAAAAGTACCCAGTCCACACTGTAAAGTGGTCGTGTAGGTGTCACAACAAAAAGTACCCAGTCCACACTGTAAAGTGGTCGTGTAGGTGTCACAACAAAAAGCACCCAGTCCACACTGTAAAGTGGTCGTGTAGGTGTCACAACAAAAAGTACCCAGTCCACACTGTAAAGTGGTCATATAGGTGTCACAACAAAAAGCACCCAGCCCACACTGTAAAGTGGTCGTGTAGGTGTCACAACAAAAAGTACCCAGTCCACACTGTAAAGTGGTCATATAGGTGTCACAACAAAAAGCACCCAGCCCACACTGTAAAGTGGTCGTGTAGGTGTCACAACAAAAAGCACCCAGCCCACACTGTAAAGTGGTCATTTAGGTGTCATGACAAAAAGCACCTAATCCACACTGGATCATGGTCATGTAGGTCTCATGACAACAAGCGCCTAGTCCTCACTGCAAAGTGATCATATAGGTATCACAACAAAAAGCACCAAGTCCACTCTCTAAATGTGGTTGGCATTGGGAAGAGCATTCAGCCGTAGAAACTAAGCCCAAATCAGTCCAGTATGAGCAAGATGTGGTCATCTGATCTGGCTTGGTTCACAATAGGACAACTCATCTAGCCCATGCTAGCATGGAAAATGGACGTTAAACAGTGATGATGATGATGATGATGAAAGTATGATATATACCTGTTAGTTCCTCAGCAAAACTATATTTGTATTAAACATATAACCCTTGATAGCAGAGAAAATAGACATTAAATGATGATGATGATGATGATGATAGGTTTTTCAAATTAACCGAAGGAGGAGAGGCACTAACCATCATGTTTGCAAGTAATCCTAAACTGATATGAAATCTATGAAGATAATATTCAGTTTCAAGGAAAATAAATGGAAGGAGACAAAGGAGAAATGATTAAAAAAAGTGTTTCATGTGTGATGCAGAATATTAATCCCGTTTTGAAGAAATGTGAAGGGGCCTCAGCCACAGATCTTCATGCCACTGACAGTATTATGCATTTTACTCTCTCAGAGTCAAACATTATGACTAAGGCAACCAGCAATATGCTTCACATGGTTTAGTTTCTGTCTTCCTCTGCTTCTTTGCCCATGTTGTGCCACATACAGACAGTATTGCTAAATCAAATCTTCCTTGCTTTTTCGAACAGAATGTCCAATGAATGACAACTGCCAATAAATCACTGTTAACTAATGGGCAGGTACATGTTTGCTCGGATACATATCGATTGGTGACATGGTCTGTTCTGTTGATATTAAGTATGATTCTCAGGCACTGAGTTTGATGAGATAGATATTAAACACTGTAGGGGTGGTGGAAATAATATACAAAAACAGTAGAAGATAATTAGAGGAAGAGCATCATGTGTGTTGGGCAGCTGAGGGTAGAAGTAATAAATATACTTCAATATACTATTTGTTTTTATTTGCTATTCATTTTCATGCTATGCTTTGTGCAAAGAGAATTGTTTATATGAATAAATATGTACGATGTTATTCTGATAATAGCTGAATGATGGATTAGAGGGAAAAAATAAGAAAGAGTGGTCAGAAAGAGGGATGGCATCATATTGATGTTACATGTATATAGGAGTAAATATATGAGTAAGAATAAAAGATGTATCGTGGTTAGATATGATAAAAGTGAAATCTCTTAGAAGTACAACGGTAGCAATGAGTATACATGTCACACACCATTTAAGAGTTATTTAGATAGACGCTCTGGAGTAAAGATGAAGTTATGTTGCTTGTTATGAATATAAATTAATTCATATTTAGTTCTAAATGAATAGACAAAAAAATTACTGGTAATAGTCTCAAAATTTATATCACACAGTTAGTTTGTCTAACACACACACACACACACACACACACACACACACACATACACACATATATATATATATATACTTTAAGGTGTTTAGGTTGTCTGACATCTGATTATGAGTTCACTTCCCAACAGTGCATTGTGTCCTTGAACAAGACACTTTATTTCATGTTGCTGTACACACAACTGGCTAAAATTAGTTGTTCAAAAGACAAGCCCGGTCATACCCTGTATTACTGAATCTCCCCAAGAACTACATTAATATGCATATATCTATGGAATGCTCACCACTTGCATTTTAATTTCCTGAGTAGACAGTTTTATAGCTCAAATCAACTGGAACACTTATCATTGGAACCAACTGAGGCCCAACACACTCACATACATATATATATAATGGACATTAAATGATGATGACATTGACATTATATATTGGGCAGCTGGTAAATCTGAAATACCTTACAGAGAGGAGATAAAAAGACAAATCCAAGCTAGTTTGGGTAAAATAAATAATATCATCAAAAGTAAAATGCTACTATACCTGAAGCACAGAATGCTCGGGAGTACACAGCAGCTATGGATACAACTTAAGAAATAAAGATGGATCAAGGCTCCAAAAATTCTGCAATACAAATAACCTAACCATTTGTAACTGAGAGCCAGCGAGTCAGCCACTTGATCACTTATCAAAAAGGTATCATACTAGCAATGACTTAAGGAGCAGAGTTATAGCTGACTAAAAACATGAAGCAGAAAGTTAAAGCAGAAACAAACAAAGAAATATGGAAAGTTGCATGTTAGAAATCACTAAAAGAGAACAGTAAAGCTTGTCAATGAATAAGAGAATAAACAAAATTATAAGATGTAAAACATTAAAAAGTGAAAATGGAAGTGGGCAGGACTTGTGGCATGAACAAATGCCAAAAGATAGACAAAACTATGTCCATCTTTGATGATATAAGGGTGCATGTGTCAATGGAATGTTCAGCCACTTACACTTTAATTTCCTGAGAAGACTATTCCATAACTCAAATCAACTGGAACACTTATCATCGAAACCAATGGGGGCAGAGGAGAAGAGGTTCACCGAGTGACAGAAGATAAGACAGAGAGATGAGATTATTAAGTTTATTGGCTCTACATGAATGAGATCAGCACAGTACATGACCATTTGGCACAGGCTTACAAAGTCGTTTACTTTACATTGAACCAATAATGTTTGAGAATGATCTTGACAGGGCTAAGTAAAGAACAAAAGGGTCATTTCACTGAGGGCAACTTACAGACAACTTTAATAACAGATGTCAGTGACTTCATCATCCTGGCTGATGACTTCAATGAACATTTTGGGCAGCAGCAGGCTGGATACTTTAGAGTACACAGTGGCTATAGATATAGCTCAAGAAATGAAGAAGGATCAATGCTCCTAAATTCTATTATGCAAATGACCAAACCATTTGCAACTTCAAGAAAACCAGCCAGCCACTTGATCACCTACCAACTATTGCCATTGTTCGATATATGCACATTGCTTGATATATATATACCTACAAATAAGGCAAACACACAAGCTAGATTGATTTTATGCTCATTAGAAAATGGGATAGTTGGTTATGAATGTCAAGTCTTTTCTCAGAGAGGAATACACCACTCACCATTAGTGATATCAGAATAATAATCAGACAAAATCAGAAATGCAAGACAATCTGGACAGGGAAGGTATGGTATGGGTTTGTTAAATGTAGGTTCAGAAATTCCCTACATGACATGTATGAAGAGGGCAGAGGAGATAAATACATATATCATAGAGAACAGCTAGAAGTTTCTGCATGAAAATCAGTTGCAAGCTACTAATAATGCCAGTGGCTTGAGAAAAATACCAGTCAGACAAAAGATGATATGATAGTAGAATAGATCATTAGAGGCAGGCGTTAAGCCTAAGAGACAGGCATAGAAAGGCTGGAATATGGGGGTAGCAAAGAACAATGATTGGCTTAAGAGACACTGATTAAGATGTTATGCTGTGGGGTAGAATTCAAACCCTATGCTCTTGAAGCAAATTTCTCAACCAAATAGACTTGTATGTGTCTAGCTATGACAAATATCTGTTTATCTATCAATATTTGTCATCATAGTAATTTAAAAGGAGTGTACTCTATTTTTCAACATTGAGAAACTATTTCAACTATAGTTATAACTTCTATATTTTTTAATTCTATGATTTCCTGGGAAATCATATGCTTTTAGTTTGTTATATTTTATCATACATACCAATCTCTTTGATATTTCACTTATACTTTGTTATTTGAATGTGTTTTGTTTTACCTGCTTATCATCCAACTAAAACATTCTCAAATTTAGTGTTATACTATCATCATCAGTATCACATCACCACTCTCCAAGTCCACTCCTATCAACACTTGAGTTTGCTTTTCCTCTCTTAGTAACAGATATGTAGATGCTATTGCTCCCGCTGCAGTGCCTTCTCTTTCACATGCTCACCCCTTCTTCTATTACTGCCTTTCTTCACCTCGTTTAGGTTACAACATCCCTAGCATTGGTTCCCAAATAAAATGCACCTAGTTTACCCTGTAATAGGGTTGGTGTTAGGGAAGGTATCCAACAGCAGAAATCAAGCCCAAAATTTAACATATGAGCAAGTTGAGATCCTCCTTGACCTTGTCCTGTCTCTGACCATGACTATCCATACAACCCATGCCAGCAAGGCAGCAAGCAGACATAAAATAATGATGTAATAGAATAAAATAATGTTGAATACCATCTCTCTTCCTTTTCTTAATATTGATATGCCATCTGATCCCATATATGTGATATCTTAAGGCATCCATCACATTCAGTGCTTCTGCCTGATTACACTGTTGGTTGATTGCTTTGATCAACCAACACTTTATCATTATATACTGTATATATATGGCGGTGGATTGGCAGTATCGGTAGAGGGTCGGACGCCATGCTTTCCAGCATAGTTACGTCCCTTTACGATCTGAGTTCAAATCCCACCGAGGTTGACTTTGCCTTTCATCCTTACAGGGTCGATAAAATAAAGTACCAGTAATGCACTGGGTAATTGCTGGCCTTGTGCCTAAAGTAGAAACAATTACATACTGTATATATATATACTGTATATATATATATATATATATATATATATATATATATATATATATATATATATCAAGAAAAGTTGCCAAGATGCTGAAAGCACCTGGGTCAGTCGGTCACACCTTGACCACACATATTGTAAATCAAGTAATACTAAATGATATCACACCAAATGATTGGCACAGCAGCATCATTGTCAACTGCTACAAGGGTAAAAGAAATGCACTAGATAGAGGAAACTATAGAGGCATCAAGTTGATTGACCAGGTTATGAAAGTAACAGAAAGAATTATAGCACACCTAATTAGAGACTGAGTTAATCTAGATGAGATGCAGTTTGGATTTTTGCCAGGTAAAAGCACCACAGATGTTCTCCTCCTTGTGAAGCAGCTACAGGAGAAGCACCAAGCTGAAAGTAAGCTGCTCTACTAGACATTTGTTGATCTGGAGAAAGGTTTTGACAGAGTCCCCCATGCCATAATCTGATGGGCTCTTAAAAAACTAGGAGTAGATTAGTGGTCTGTGAAGGCTGTACAGCAAAGTTAGGATTAACAACTATAGTGAGGAATTTAGCATGCACATTAGAGTCCACCAGGGCTTTATTTTTATCCTTCTCCTGTTTAAAAATAATAATAATGAAATTATTGTGTACAGTGCTAGGTGCGCTACAACTCATCAAAGGTGAATGTATAGTACATAGAATAATATACAAATGTCAGGGAAGTGAATAGTGTATGAGTCATGATATATATGTGTGCGTGTGTATGGAGGTGGAATATTAGGTGTAGTGTTGGCGAATCTCAGGAAGCATGGAGGTTTTAAAGGATGCAGTGTCTCGACAGCTAACAACTGATGCAGGTAGTTTGTTCCATGCTTCTCTGAGCATGAAAAAATGTTTCCGAAAGTCATGGGAGCTGTGCTGTTTTCTGACTTTGTTGGCATGCCAATGTGTGTTAGACACATGGAAATCAAAAAGGTACTCAGGCTTGTTGTTGGCAAGATGGTTAATAATTTTGTGGGCGTTTACCAAGTCAGTTGCCAGACGTCAGAGCTTCAATGTATCCATGCCCAGGGAAGCAAGGCGTTCAGAGTATGGTAGATGCCTGATGGAGGGTATTCGCTTGGTTGCACGTCTCTGAACAGTTTCCATGCAGTCAATGTTCTGAGCAAGATAGGGGTTCCAGACTGGTGATGCAAATTCTAAGTGTGGCCGCACCATAGCTATATACAGTTTTAAATAGATGGAGAGCAGCTGACAAAGGTCTTGCTGAGTGATGCTAAGGCACCCTTGGCCTTCTTGACAATTTTAGAGATGTGCTTCATCCAATGCAAATCGCTGCTGACAGTAATGCCCAGGTCACGTTCACAAGAAGACTTCTTGTTATTAGTGTTGTGGAGGGAGTATGTGGACGCTGGATTTTTACTCCCAAAATGCATGGTGGTACACTTGTCCACAGCTAGCTTGAGTTGCCAGTCTGTGATCCATCATTGCATTGTGTCCAGGTCAGATTTCAAGATCTATAGTGTTCAGGATCTGTTCTTTTTATCTCAAGGTACAGCTTGATGTTATCTGCATATTTCGGTACTGTGGCATTCTTTAAGTTGGCATCTATGTCATATATGCCACAATATTAATATATGCCACAAACAAAAGGGGGCCAAGAACAGATCCCTGTGGTACACCAGATGACATCTCATATGGTGAGGAATGCTGAATAGAACCGTAACTACCTCTCGACGAGTTAAAAAGATCATCCTTCACACCCATTGCAGAGAGTTTTGCCATAAGTCTTTTGTGTGGCACAGAATTGAAAGCTTTAGCAAAGTCAAGGTAAACAACATCCACCCATGAGCCGCCATCAGTGATCCGGGTGATGTCTTCAAGAAACTCGATAAGTTGATCACAGCAGCAGGAGTTAGGGATAAATCCAAATTACAAGGGCCGGATAAGACTGTGAGAGTTCCAGAAGTTCCAAAGTGTTTCTTTGACACAGGATTCCATCAGTTTGGCAATGCAGCTAGTAAGACTGACTGGATCAGAGTTCACAGGTGATGCGCGGTCACCCTTTTTGAACAGAGGAATGACATCCGTTGTTCAGACAGAATTGGAAGAAGCATGATAGCTGGTGCAGAAGGAAGTACCCACCACATTTGAGAAGCAGGTACGTAATACCATCAAGACCAGGAGAGGCATGGTTGTGTTTATTGTTAAGGTGACGTTGCCACATTCATCATCATCATCACCGTTTTACGTCCATTCTTCCACGCCAGCATGGGTTAGACGGGTTGTCCTGTTGTGGGCAGTGTCTGGTCAGCTGACCTTGTTCGTGCTCATACAGGAACTGATTCTGGCTTGATTTCTACAGCTGGATGCCCTTCCTAGCACCAACCTCATTTACAGTGAGAGCTGGGTGCTTTTTTGCCGTGGCACCTCCACGACCACTTTGCAGTGGGAGGGTGTGGGGGCATATTGTCTATATGCTTCAGCTTCGGCTTGTACCCATGGGAAGTCGGGTACTCTGTATTACTGCATGACGCCAAAGGTCACGGTCATGTGTCATTGCCTTTGAGAGGTGTAATTGGGTAAGGTCAGCTTTTATCACCTCATCCCAGGTCTTCTTGAGTCTCCCCACTCCGCAGTTTCCATCGACTTCTAGTGCTCTGCACCTTTTTACACGGCTGTCATCCTTCATACGCATCACATGTCCATACCAACGCAACCACCTCTCCTGCACACAGCATTTGATTCCTCTTATGCTCAGTCTCTCTCTCAATTCATTTATGATTTGCCGTTCGCGTATATTACTATTACACATCCATCTGAGCATGCAGGCTTCATTTCTTTCTAATCTACACAAGTCTTCCACCTTCAGCGCCCAGGTCTCACTACCATGTAACATTGCTGTTCGTATACATGCATCATACAGTCTTCCTTTCATTTTGAGGGAAAAGCCTTTTGCAGCTAGCAGTGGCAGTAGCTCCCTGAACTTCTTCCATCCCGTTCTTACCTTAGTTATTGTACTTTCTGAACACCCACCTCCGCTGCTAATTCGGTCACCTAGGTAGCAGAAGCTGTCTACTGTTTCTACAGAGCCCTCCCAGAGATTGGTGGTACTTGTTTCCTGTAGCTGTTTGCTGCTTGCTGTCCCAGTACAGCTGCTATATGTGAAGCCTACATTCTTAATTAAGCTTCCTGAGATCCCGCTACATCTCTTTTGTACCCATTGTTTGCATTTGGGGTAGAGAATGGAGTTCCTACCTACACCTTTCCTACATACTGAGCAAGGCCATTTCCCTGAGGGGATCTGTGTTCTGTTTTCTCGTCTACTTACAGGTTGACTTTGAGACCCGTTCTTTCTAGTCCCTGCTTCCAAGTTTGGAATTTCTTCTCTAGTTCTACCATAGATTCAGCTATAAGTGCGAGGTCATCTGCATACAGGAGTTCCCATGGGCATCCGATCTTAAATTCCTCCATTATTGCCTGCAGGACTATGATGAACAGGAGAGAGCTAAGAACAGAGCCCTGGTCATTGCTAATCCTAACATTGCTGACTGCTCCCCTATACATGGCTTGTACAGCTTTCACAAGCCATTCATCTACTCCTACTTTTCTAAGACCCCACCAGATTACAGCACGTGGAACTCTGTCAAAGGCTTTCTCGAGATCGACGAATGCTAGGTAGTAGAGTGGCTTACTTTCAGCTAGGTACTGTTCCTGTAACTGCCTGACAAGGAAGAGGGCATCAGTGGTGCCTCTTTCTGGTACAAACCCAAATTGCAATCTCATCTAGTTTCACTCGGTCCCTAATCAACTGTGCTATAACTCTTTCTGTTACTTTCATGACCTAGTCCATCAGCTTTATACCTCTATAGTTTTCTCTATCTAGTGCATCACCTTTACCTTTGTAGCAGTTGACAATGATGCTACTTCACCAATCCTTTGGTATGACACCTTCTAGTATTACCTGGTTAACAATACGTGCGGTTATAGTGTGACCTACCAACCCAGATGCCTTCAGTATCTCGGCAGCTACACCTGATGAACCGGTTGCCTTCCCCATCTTCATATCTTTGATTGCCTTACTTACTACGCTGCTGCTGACTTATACTGCTGGTCCCTCTATAGGGTCTACTTGGGGTAGGGTCTCTTCTTCCCATGCATTCTCCTCATTTAGTAATCTATCATAATGGCTCTTCCACGCATCTTTCTTCTCAGCACTTGTGAGGGCAAGCTCACCTTTATCATTCCAGATACACTTCTCTCCAATGACATCACAATTCTCTCTGACACACTGCCTCGCAATCTTGCACACCTCCTGTTCTGGTCCTCACGCAAAACATGCTTGAATTTTCTATCCTCTGCTTCCCTCCTAGCTAAGTATACTTGTCGCCTAGCTTCCCTCCTGGTCTCTATGTAATGTACCCTGCTTCCCTCGTTCTTCCATGCTTTCCATGCCTGTCTCTTGGCCTTAACTGCCTCATCTACCTTATTATTCCACCACCAAGTCACTCTCCTCCTGCCTGTGGTCTTACTCCAGCCACAGATCTCATCCATCGCCTCTAGTAAGTTATTTTTTAGGAATTCCCAGTGCTCTTCTACATTGAATGTCTCTATCTGTTCTTCTTTACTGTCATAGGTGTTGAGTAAAATATCTTTAAATCTGTTACTGGCTTTCAGCTTCCAGATCTTTCTTCTCCAGGTTGGCTTCTGTTTCCAGGTTCGTCTAGTTCTGACCGTGAGGTCGCTGACAACTAAGCTATGTTGGGAGGTACATTCCTCACTAGGGAAGGCTTTTGTGTTTACGACCGTCCATCTGTCACGTCCTCTGATGAGGATAAAATCTATCTGACTAGAATGCTCCCCTGATCTATAGGTGATCAGGTGGTTGTCGGGTTTTGGGAAGTTTGTGTTATATATCGACATGTCATTGGCGTCGCAGAATTCTAGAACTGAATCCTTCTTCATTTCTTGTGCCAACCCCATGGCCCCCATGGACTCTATTGAAGCTGTCACAGTGTTTACCTACATGTCCGTTAAAATCTCCTGCAATGATTAGGAAGTCATTGTCGTTTGTTAGAGCAGTAGTGTGCATTAGGGACTCGTAAAACCTATCCATAAGTTCGTCTGGCAACACCGATTGGGGTGCGTAAGCTGATATTATTGTGGTAATTGTTTTATTCAGGACTAGTCTGAGTTTAATGATTCTTGCATTCACCCTGTTCACTGAGATTACCTTATCTACCCACTTGTCAGCTACTAGAATACCTACACCACCCATCCCATCGTCATTTCCCACCCAGAAAAATTTGTACCACTGACTTTTCCCTACAAGGACTCTAGCAGACTCTCCTCTCCATCTAGTCTCTTGCATACAGCATACATCAATTTCCTTTTGCTCTAGCATCTCTACGATTTCTCCTGCTCTTCCTTTCATTGTGCTTACATTGATGGTACCAACTCAGAGTTTTGGGCATTTGTCACCATTCGTGAGGAAGGGTCGATTTTTGCAGGGGTGTGCATGTGCTTCCTGTCTCTGACTTGAAGCTTCACATGGGTGCTTGGTAGCTCACGGATTCATATACATTTTCTTTTATTAAATTCAGGGTTGCTCCATTTATTCTCAGTTCACCCATACATAATGGTAGGAAAATTCAGAGCTAGAAGAAAAGTGGTGGTGGTAATAATGGCAGGGTGTGTTGGGGCGGGACGGGTGAGGAGAGAGGTAGGTAGTAGTAGAAATGGCAGGGTTTGTTGGGGTTGATAATGGGTGAGGGGGGACATGCTGAGGTTTGATTGGTCAAATAGGCTATGGTGGTGTGAGGGGGTGTAAATTCCATAGTTGTAATAGAATCCGATCTCAGAGGTGGTGGAGATGGTACACTCTGGTCTTCAACAGTGAAAATGCCTGCAATGCATTCAGCAATGAGTTCTGGGCATTCCTTGGGGTCATCAGTAACCTGGCTTGTGTGGGGATTGAGAAGAGGACCAACTGGAGAGTGAGGCCTCTGCTTTGAGTGAACATACTTCCAGAACACCTTACTGTCAGGGCCGGTTGCTATGCACTGCTCAAATTGAAGCACTGCCTTTTTTGTCACCTGCTTGAGATGGTTGGATGATTTATTTCGCTTTTTCCTATTGATATCTGATTTATGTAGTTTGTACTTACATTCAGCATTAGGACATTCTTTTCTGGCAAGACAGACTGCTGCAGTCTCCCAAATTGCACTTTTGGGATGTTTTTTCTGCTTACGTGGCAATGATGCTGCACATGCTGTCCATATTGAGTTCAGCATGTTCTGGAGTACAGTGTTGACATCTCCAGAGTCATAGAACTAAAGCCAGTTTGGACGTTGCAGCTTGGTGCAGTATCAGTTCCAGTCCGCTTTATTCCAGTCACAGTGAGCAGTTTGGAGATGGTTGTGGTTTTTGCTACTGCCCATGAGGGACAGATTGGCAATGATCATAGCATGATCAGAATCACCTAAAGGTTCCTCAGTAGTAACACTAATAACCGTTTCAGGAGTAGTGGTGAAGAGGAGATCCAAAGTGTTGTCACCTCTTGTTGGGGAGGTGACCACTTGGGACCAGTTCGAGTCCAGCACTAGCTCAAGGAAATCATTTGCACTTGGCGGCCAACAAAAGGTTTCCCAGTCAATCTCATCGATGTCCCCTGCAATAAAAAACATAACTGGCTGTTTTCCTGGCAGCAGCTCTGAGGATATCACAAAGTTGAGTGTCCTCATGGTAATTTGAGGGACGGTAAACAACTCCAAGTAGCAGTGTTGACATGGTCATACGTATATCACAGAAAAATACTTCTTGCTCTGATTGGCTCAAATCAACACAAGAAATTGCGGAAAAATTTGACCGAATGTAGACCATTAGACCACCATGCTTAATGCGGTCTTTACGAAACAAGTTGTAGTCAGTTATGCTGAAAACCCCAACACAGAGTAAGGAATGTACCAATGTTTCTGTGACTGTAATGAAGTCAGGGTTGATACTTTTGACATAGGAGTCAAAAAGATATATCTTATTGCATAGACTATGTGCATTTAAGGACAACAATTTGTACCTTGATTCCAGTCTATGATTATGTGCAGGGGATGGATAGCAGGTTGTTCTAATTTAGTTTCCCAGAATTTTTTCGTTTTTTTTATTGTCAGTTGTTGTGGGTACAGTGTTTTCAGACCAGCTGGTATCTCTTTTCCATGTTTCACCAGCCTTAATAAACTTCCATATCTGCCCATCATCATGTAGGCTGAAGCTTTCATGTTCTGCCGAGTTGTGGTTTAAGGAAGCTGCAGAACGCAGCTTTGGGAGGACATCAGGTGAAAGACCAGGGTGTGTTTGGAAGGCAATCCGACTTTCACGCCTAGCTTTATCAGAGACCAAAAGATATGAATGTGCCTCAGTTGAGTTCGAAAAAAAACAGTCTAATTAGCCTGGGTTTCGAACCTGGCCGGCCAAGGCCTAAAGCACTCTTCGGGGGAGCACAGCCCAAGTCTTTGGATGAACTGGCAGCAACTGTCTGAAGATCAATTATGTCTTCTGGTACTCCAATGGCAATCACTTCATGGTTTACAGATTCAGTGGCATTCTCAATGCATCTGGTTCGGCAAGAGGTACACAGAGATTTTTTAACAAGGCACTCCGGTAAGATCCCTCATTGTGAGGTTCTACATGAATGCTTGATTTGATTCCTGCTATTTCTCAGCTTAAAGCGGAAATCACTTGCCGTATATCCGTAAACTCCGTATTGACGGTCGATTTTTGTTGTTGTTCTTCTTCTTCAGCAGGCATGGTGGGAGAAGACGCAGTCGTCGGTTGTTGTTGTTGAAAAGTAACAGGGGAGGAAGACATGGGTTGATGTTGTTGATGAAGTCCTTCAACAGGAGTAGTAGCGGAAGCTACGGTCATTGGTTTTTGCTGTTGTTCAGGAACAATGGTAGAGGAAGACACAATCTTTGGTTTTTGTTGTTGTTGTTCAGCAGCAATGGTAGAGGCAGACACACAGGCCAGGCACTGAAAGGACCAATTTGGTAGCTGAACCATTTCCCAGAGCCCATCCATCATAGAAGTATGGTGTCTCTTTTTCTAACCTGGGATCTTTCGAAAGTTTGTGGCACATTGAAGGCAAACAGAAACACGACATTTGCCACATTCAACCCATTGATTTCGGAAGGAGTTCTCTGGTTCTGTACATAGATGACAGATGTGATTTTCTGGGCAATGTTCTATTTTGGAACATCGCCCAGTTTTATTACACACTTCATCCATGGATGTCACAATAGCTATTTTGTCTTGTCTGTCCATCCGTACAGTAGAACAAAATGTAAATGTTAACAAATAAATATGCTGCGTAAGTTTAGCACATTTGTTCATGAGATAAATACAATGTTTGTTTATGTTTTGTTTTTGTATTTCTATTTCTGTTTTCCTATGTATTGTGTGTGTGTATGCAAAAAGATCTGCACACGAATATATAATTATATATATATATAATTAAAAGGTGTATGTGGGTTAGAAGCGAAGTCAATGTTCAGAATGGTTTTATGATCCTTAGGGATCACAGTAAGTACTTCACAAAATAGAACAAGTCAGTACTGGAGTGAAGCTACTGACCTCCCATATAGACCTGGGGTCTGCATCTCACTTATGTATGGTCTCATGTTCTACAAGGAGTGGTTTACCATGTCTTTGACACAACTGAAGAGTCCTTCCAACTCTTTGTTTCTACGGCTGGATGCCCTTCCTAACACCTACCACTTTACAGCATGTACTGGGTGCATTTAGCATGTAGATCACCAACACTAAGAAGTTTGTTGTGTCCTTGACATGACTGAAGGGTCTTTCCAACCCTTTGTGTGACAAGCTTGCTATGGCTGGATGCTCCTCCTATCATCAACCACTTTACAGTATATACTGGGTGTGTGTGCTGTGTAGATCACCAACAATAGAAAGATTTCCATATCATGGCATGACTTTATTCTTTGACTTTATTCTCGACTATTCTTTGTTTAGTCGAGAAACACATACACATACTGCACTAGACATGAAAAATGCGCAAGCTCAAAAGTGCCACAGAATGTTATAATAAACCTTCAAAAGTGTGGGACTAGAGTTGTTGCTAAAAAATATTGTAATCATTATATATCGTACATTCTGTGGCATCCTTTATAAAAATAGCTTAAACCAACGAAGCCTTTATTTTTACGCTATTTCACTTAGTTAATTCTTAGAGTGTAACATATAAAAATATGATTTACAACTATAAAATAAATTAATTAATATAATAACAGAGCTGCGGAGCTGAAATTTAGGAAATAATGGAGTATCGGATCTTGAGTTGGAGCCAGTCAATTTTTGGCCGACTCCGCAGCCCTGTATAATACATTTCATATTAAAGTTATTAATAAACCTATTTTACACTTCATGCAAATTACCACGAGATATTGATATTAGATATAAGATACAGCGCAATATCTACAGCTGTAAAAGTACGAAAGCGAAGTAATAATAAGTGGCTTAAGGTAATTCCAATATGAAAGTTTGTAGTGATAAAAATTTGATAATGCAATACGATTGTTAATATTATAGTTCTATGAAAATGTAACAATAGATAACTAAATTATTTTACTATTAGTATATTTAAGAAATTATCATTATAGATTTGATCGTTCATATAAGCATCATATTAAGTTTCAACACAATTATTTTGTTACTATGAGTATATGATAATAATATTACGTAATTATTTATAGCTGTTATTACATTAAACATAGATGTATTTATTTTTATATGTTACACTCTAAGAATTAACTAAGTGAAATAGCGTAAAAATAAAGGCTTCGTTGGTTTAAGCTATTTTTATAAAGGATGCCACAGAATGTACGATATATAATGATTACAATATTTTTTAGCAACAACTCTAGTCCCACACTTTTGAAGGTTTATTATAACATTCTGTGGCACTTTTGAGCTTGCGCATTTTTCATGTCTAGTTTAATATTTTTTTAAGGCAACGCTTGTAATAACTCTAGTTAAACAGGATATATATTAATAATAAATTATCGTTGTAATGTAATTAGATTATGTAATTGTTATTATAAATTATCTTATAAATATTAGTGTAAGATGTATAAAAATATTTTCAGACTTTTAATATAAACAACTACAAAAAACAATCAATATTAAATCAATATATTATACATAATAGAAAACATAAAATATACAATACAAAAACAAAATATTTACATACAATTGCAATTATCAGTGTATATACATTTTCTTTATATTCCCTGAGCAAATTAATAAGATTTGTTTTTATTGTACATAATTTGATGACTTGTTGGAGTGTATTAAAAGATAGCAACAATTTGTGATTAAATTGTTATCTTAAGCAACTCACTTTTTAATAGTTGTTGGCTGAGCGAAATTGTAAAAGCCTATGAGCAAATATAAAAAAAAATACACAAACAACATTTCCTTGTGTTATTACAACATTAGATAAAATAATTGAGCAATGTCGTTATATTTTGCTCTTATTGCACATTAATAGTGTTTCTATTTTTCGGCACAAATCCATTACGGCAGTCCATTACTGGTACTTTATTTTATCGAATTAGTAAGTATGAAAGTCGAAGTTAACCTCGGCAGGATTTGAACTTAGAATGCAAAGGACCATAACAATACTGCAAAGCATGGTGTCTGACGCTCTACCAATACTTGTGTTGAGCTGGTCATTAATTTATGGTGGTCGTGCGTGGAGTAGAGTAATCGCTAGTTGAAATATTATGAACAAAACATTTTTATTTGCCGAAGAACATATTTTCAATACTGTTTGTGAATGTGACGAAGGAAATACATTCTGATATGGAACAGTGTACAAAGTGTGTCTGTGAATAACATAATGTTACCTCATGTTGTTGTCAAGACATAATGGATTTCGTATATCCAGTTAGAAGATGAAACCTAGCCATCTCGGATTAGTTATATTTCATGCCATGTGTAAACGTGTTTGAGGATAGCAAAATATGCGCGTTAATTATAATAATTAGTTAATAATATTACAAAATATACCTAATTAAACTCTTTGCTTGAAATTTTATCATTCTTCGTTTATATATATATATATATATAGAGAGAGAGAGAGAGAGAGGGAGAGAGATTTATCTAGTCCTTCGCTCAAGATTAATCTATAAGTTTAGATGTTTGCCTTCGTTTAAGTAAATATTACAGTAAGATTTTTAATATAAACAACTACAAAAAACAATTAATATTAAAACGAAAAAATTATCAATGATAAAAGAAGCGGATGCAACTTTTTTTTTTATAAAGTTATATTCCTGTTTCTTTAAAGAAAATTTCATTTTTGTTCTATTGTAGGCGAAATAATGCAATGGTTTAATAGGGAAGATATAACTTACGAATTATGTCTCTAACCGTGTAACGCTTTTTAAGTAGATAACTACAATTGAAAATACTAAAGAAATGGAACCAACAATTCAATTTGAAAGTCGTCTAGTGACAGTGTATTACTGGTACTTTATTTTATCGACCCCGTAACGATGAAAGGCAAAAATGCAAATGCTTAAAATTTAAATTGCCTTAATTCTATCGTCTGCTGTTTCATTAAAGGGAGATTATCGTCTGTATTTAATTCTATCGTCTACTGTTCCACTAAACAGATATACCTCCACTATCGTCTCTATTTATACATTTTAACTTATAACTTATACACATTTGATTTGAAATATTTTATCTAGTCCCCCCTCTCAATATTATGATGATTTCTTTCGAATGAAACAGTTCTAGTCCTGTAGAAACCATTTATATATATAATTGAACTGAGTTAAAAATTCACAATATTTATAATTAAATAAGCTCATATATATATGTGTGTATTTATCTGTTTATTGTATTATATATAATGTGTGTATATACAGGATGTCCCCCAAAAATATATACACACTTCAACAGCATTCTAATAACTATTGCCTGTACAGGTAATCAAAGTGTCAATCGAATGTTAGTTTCGTGTTTTAACAGTACAAATTTACAATACACACATAAAACCAGTGTATATACATACATGAGTGTGTATACACATACATGAATGTGTATATACAATATATATGTATATATATATATAGACACATATATTCACGGTGCAACGGTACATTAAAATATAGATGCGGGAGAGGGGGGGTGTATATATAGGGGCGCTGGGGATAAAGGAGTGTAAAGCGTGTGTAATTGATATATTGAAGGAGAAGTGCGTGCAGCGATAGAGTAACAAATATATAGAGAGGGGGAGAGATGGTATTGAAGGGGAGGAGTGCAAAGCGAAAGAGTAAGAGATATATATAGAGACGGAACAGATAGAGAGAAACAGGCGTAAGTAACAGTGGAAGAGATATAGAGAGAGGTACTCTGATTGGTTGAAAATTAGCCAATGACATACGATCACCACCACCACGGCTATCCCCGAAAAATTTTTTAAGAAGCTACGCATATATGTTAGAACACGAAAAGTGAACATTCTGTTGTTTCACACTTTTCGTGTTCTAACAGATATGTTTATGTTGATTCTAATCAATTTGTTATAACTTCCCAAAGGTTTTTTTTTAAGTGTTTAAATGTTTTCAGTTCTCTTCAGGTTTTTCAGCTTTTCAGTCATTTCAGACTTTTTTTTTACAATATTTTTTCATTTCTCCTATTTTTCTATACAAAGATGTTTCCTTATGATAGTTTTATTTTCTTTTTGGTATTTCAATATTTTTCAATAAATATTGGTAATTTTCAATACTTTTTTAAATCCTTTTCAGTACCTATAATCATTCTATAATTTATATTTATTTCATATTTTCATAGTTTCAGTCCTTTCTGTTGCTAAAGATACACATCCTTATCAGCAATTCTTCTATTTGTTCATACTTTGCAGTATTTGTCGAAGGCATTTGCTTTCCTGTTCAAATATGTTGATATTTTGCTGTCGTTTTCAATGTCTTTCGACTATTTCTAGGACTTACTCTGTTTTAGAAGTAACATTATTTCATGTACTCTGTAATGATATATTTTCCATCTTGATTCATATCATCCACATCATCATCATAGCCACCACATTCTTCTTCTTCTTCTTCTTCTTCTTCTTCTTCTTCTTCTTCTTCTTCTTCTTCTTCTTCTTCTTCTTCTTCTTCACCAGGAAGGTTGTCATATCTTTGGCACAGCTGAATAGTCCCCTTAATCTCTTGTTTAGCAGATTTTCTGTGGCTGGATGCCTCTTCCTATCACCAACCACTTCACTAATTCATCATGTAGATCACCAATACTAGAAAGATTGTCATACTCTTGACATAACTAAAGTATCCTCTAAACCAGGCATGTCAAACATGCAGCTCATGGGCCGCATGTGGCCCTTTACAAGCACACCTGCGGCCTGCACAGAGGTTTTTCATAAAATTAGTTGTAGTGTGTGACCCACAGACAACACATATGTGACTCATGTGGACCTCAGGGAACACTCAATTTGACATGCCTACTCTAAACAATTTTGGCATGGTTTCTACAGTAAATTGCCCTTTTTATTGACAACCATCTTACAGGGCATACTGAGCGCAGTTATCATGTCACCAGCACTAAAGAGGTTGTCATCATTGACTCAACTGAAAAGCTCTACTGAAAGGGTTGAGGTGTGAGACCTGGCCAGGTGCTATGTGCAGAGGGATTTGACAAGGTGGAGAGTGGTAGTGGATGGGAGAGGAGACTTCTAATAGTGTGGGAGATACTCTGGTAATAAAAGCTACTAGGGGGCTATATCTGGTGTGTCAGGGCTTAAGGGTGTGATCTAGAGTAGAATAGTAGGATGGGTGGGAGTGGGGGCGTACAGTTATCCTGAGAATAACTACTACAGGAATGGGGGGTGCAGTGATAGTGAGGATAGCTCATAAGGGGTGATAGTTGAAGGTGTGATTTGTAACTCAGTTATGTGAGGTCAGATTCTAGGCTGCTAGACTAGTCATTACCAGCACAGCATATTTGTGAGTTCACGTGGTCCTTTGTCATCTCAGTTGTGAGGATCAGCTTCTTAATGTCAACCCTTGCTACCTCATCCCATGTCTTCCTGGGTCTGCTTCTTTCACGAATTCCATCCCCTGAAATTCTGATGCACCTATTTATACAACTGCCATCTTCCATATGCATCACACTTCCATAACAACACAGTTTTCTCTCTTGTACACTACATCATATGTCCATATAAATCACTACATAGGCAGTGAATCGGCAGTTATTAGAATGTCAAATAGAATGCTTTACAGTGTTTGTTCCAGCTCACTGCACTCTCTGAGTCATTCACATTTCCGTATTGTTCATTCTTTTCCGAATCCTTTCATGATTCTCAGTATTATTTAGTTCCTGTCAAAGGTTTCAGTCCATTTTCGATTGTTTTTGTGCCTATTTATTTTTACAGTATATTATCACCTGCACTTTCTGCTTTTTTTTCATGAAATTCTAGGTGTTTTAGTGGTTCTCAATCACTTCAAATAGCTTTCATCTAATTTACAAGCATCCCCAACCATTTGCTCTCTTTCTGTACATTTTTATCCCTTTCTATCTTTTTTCAGGGATTTTGTTTTGTGTTTTCTTTTGAATAAAGTAAGATAAAAAAGTAGATTTCCTAACTTTTTAGGTATTCACAGACTGTTAAACATGAACAGCTGGAGGGTGATATAATCATTGATCTTTTAAAGTTCCATAGTTGATGGGAAATCAGGGAGACTGGAACTGAAGTAAAATAACTGAGAGGGGGTGGAAAAGGGAGAGGAGGAGAAGAGAGAGGAGGAAGAATGGAAAAGAGGACAAACACAAGCAAATAAAGCATAGCAAGTTGTGTACACATATGCACGCATACACGTGCACACACACATACACACATACAAAGGTAAACAGACATACATATTAGTTACTCACAACACTTACACATATAGAGTTGCAAGCAACACACACACAAACACAGCCATCCACCAGATAAATACACTTTTGTGACCACACTACATCCACTAACTTATTGACATGTATCTTCTCACTATATTTTCTTGCGCTACTAAAAATATTTCTTTTCCTCTAAACTAGTTAACTGGGTAACATCCTCACCCAATCTTTCCAATACACTTGCTTTTCTTCTTTCATTATCTCTATGCTGTCTGAAAATCTATCACATCAATTTCATCAGAGAGAGAGAGCTTGCTGAAAGTTATGAGCAAAGAATGTTTTCCTTTGAGTTTAAACTTTTACCTTGTCACAAATTATGGAAGGAACAACCAGTTGTACTCATTTTAATTACCTCAGTCTCACCCCAGAAGAACAAAAAGTAAAATCAAACACAAGAATTAAACTCAGTATGAAAATAGAGTAAGGATATTTTGTCTAATGCTTTTCTGATTCTGACATTTGCCAGCTTATCTGATTTAAAAATAACAACTAAAACACACCTTTTCAATAATACACAGAGCTTGCAATAGAAAAACAATGTCAAATAATGATAAATTCTTATATAAATGTATATATATCTACATACCTGTGCATATAGGCATGTGGGTGCCTGGGTATAACAACCAAGTCCTTTTTTTATATTTTCATGCTAGCAGGGAAAATGGCTGCTACTGCCGCCATCTCCACCAAAGATGATGATGATGATGATGATTATTTGTTATATGAAGTTAATAGTGTCTGTTACATTTGTTTCAACTGTTTCCATGACAACTGAGAGTTTCTAGATGTTTTTAGTTCTTAACTAACTGAAGTCAGCTGTAAATACATTCATTTCTATGAATATTATTCTTTAGCACAGAGCAACTGAACATCAGCTAAATCAATGCCATTTATGTTCTTGGGCATTTTGAAACAAGTAACAAAATACATTCTATAAAGATCTGTAATTAAGCAGCCACACATATTTACCATTTTCCCTTTATTTTTTAAAAATGGAATTTGAGATGTTTCTAATCCTTCTGAAGTATTGTCTATTTCTTTCTTGTCTAAATTCAAGGCATATCTCATAGCAAGTTTTACACACACACACACACACACACACACACACACACACATGTGCATACATACACACATGAACACATGCACACACATTTGCTACAAAGATTTCTCACATTTTATGTAGCTATAGCTACTACACACGCAAAGATTCTACACTTCATCCACAACAATCATCCACTAGATAAGTAAGCCTTCTGTGACCAACACACTACATTAAAACACTAACATGTATCTTCCATCTTGCACTATTTCAATAGTTCCTATTTCTCTTAATTAGTTATCTAGATAGTGTTAACATTATATGGATGACTATACCAGTGCCAACTCATTTATCCATGACCAGCTCAATTTGTTCATTTTCATTGACTCTCTCTACCCTGCTTTGGAATTCACATCCACCATCTTTGGCACCATCATCAACTTCTTAAACATATTCATCACTTTCATTCTCAGCATTTTTCTTTTACAAACCCATTGATTCTCTTTCTGGCTTCAGTTTTTTTCTCATTTCACTTGATATACACTAAATCAGCTATCCTTTTTCACAAATGTTTTATCTCAACCTCCTCTGTAACCAAAATTTTGACATCGCAGTTACATCCTACTAAATTTTCTGTTTCTTTCTTGCATAGAATAACCACCAGCCTGCCATTGCTGCAGCCCATTGTTAAGTGCTTGCTATTGACCATATCTCTGGCTGCCAACCTGTGCTATTTCTACCCAATCATCTTTTTCCATACCCTCCACTCTACCATCCAATCTCCCCAACATATTATTCTTTGCAATTTTTATTTTCTCTAATCTGACGACTATGATACCTCTCCAAATTTTTGGAACCTTCTCTTCCCTACTTTAGACATGATTGTAATATACATGAGCTTCTAGTCAGTAGTTCCTTTACCTATTGCCACATCCAACCTGAATCGTTCAATTGTTCCTAATTCCTGTTGTAACACTTCATAATGTTATTATTTGTATTGTCCTAGCTTCATTTTCCAAGTCCCAAAACATTTCACTTGTACCTCCAGTAATGTTATTTATTACATAAAATACTAACTTTACAGCAAGCTATCAAGTAGTTTCAGAGAGCTTTTGGAGGGATTTAGTAAACTATCTAACTTTCTTCTTATTAAGCTGATGATTGAAGAAGGTTCTTACATAAAATTATGAAGGAAAGGTTTTAGATAAATATGAACATCCTCTATTTATCATCATAAGCTGAAATCCACATACAAATTGCTCGTAGTCTATGCAACAAGATTTATCTTTTTGGTTCTTACATCAAAAGTATTGACCGATTTCATTTCAGTTACGGAAACATGGGCACATTCTTTACTCTGTTATGAAGGTTTTAGCATAGCTGGCTACCACTTGTTTAACAAAGACCACATTAATCGTGGTGGTGGTGTGATGGTCTACATTCACTCAAACTTTTCAGCAATTCCTTGCGTTGATTTGAACCAATCACAACAAGAAGTATTTTTCTGCGATATACATATGACCATGTCAACACTTTTACTTGGAGTTGTTTACCACCCCCAGAATTACCATCAAATCACACTGCTTTTTGATATCAGAGATGCAGCCACTTCTGGAATTCTCACAGCCTTATCCTCACAATTTGGATTTATCCCTAACTCCAGCTGCTGTGATCAACTCATCAAATTTATTGAAGATATTACTCGAATCACTGATGGTGGCTCATGGGTGGGTGTTATTTACCTTAAGCTTTTAATTCTGTGTCACACAAAAGACTTATGGCAATACTCTCCACAATGGGTGCGACAGATGATCTTTACAACTGGTTGAAGTCCTTCATTCTCAGTTGAAAAGAGGTAGTCGTGGTTTCAGGACAGTATTCTTCACCCTATGAAATGACATCTGGTGTACCACTGGGATCTTGGTTCCCTTTTGTTTGTTGCATATATTAATGACATAGATGCTAACTTAAAGAATGCCACAGTGCTGAAATACACAGAAAACATCAAGCTGTACCTTGAGATAAAAAGGACAGATCCTGCATACTATAGATCTTTCTTGCAATCAGATCTGGACACAATGCAGCAATGAATTATGGACTGGCAACTCAAGCTAGCTGTGGACATGTGTACCACCATGCATTTTGGGAGGAAAAACCCAGCGTTCACTTACTCCTCCCCCCCCCCCCCCACAACACCAATTTCAAGAAGTCTTCTTGTGAATATAACCTAGGCATTATCGTCAACAGCAATTTGCATTGGACAAAACACATCTCTAAAATTGTCAAGAAGGCATCACTCTGTAAGACCTTTGTCAGCCACTCTTCAGCTATCTATTTAAAGCTGTATATAGTTGTGGTGTGACTACACTTAGAATTTGCATCACCAATCTGGAATCCCTATCTTGCTCAGAATATTGATCTCCTTAAACCTGTTCAGAGACGTGCAACCAAACAAATACGCTCCATCAGGCATCTACCATACTCTGAATGCCTTGAAAGATCCAGCATCTAGCAACTGACTTGGTAGACACCCAACAGATTATTAACCATTTTTCTAACAACAGCCCTGAGCAACCCATGGACATGCTTACAAAATCAGAAAACAGCACAACTCCCATGACTTTTGGAAACACTTTTTCATGCTCAGAGTTGCTGAAGCATGGAACAAACTATCTTCATCAGTTGTTAGCTATCAAGACACTGCATCCTTCCAAACTTCCATGCTTCCTGAAATTCACCAACACTACACCTGATATTTCCCCTCCATACACACGCACGCATGTGTGTGTCTCTGTTGTATATCATGACTCATATACTGTTCACTTTCCTGACATTTGTACATTATTCTATGTACTATACATACATCTTTGATGAGTTGTAGTGCATCTGAGCACTTTATACAATAATTTTTCCTTATCATTATTATATAAACAGTTTGTATAGCAGAACCAGGGGCAGTTTCTGCTGCTTTGGTATCAAAATAGTTAAACAAATTTCATGATATTTTAATTCTGATGGCCACTCCTATCATGACTAGAGCTAAACCTCCACATAACTCTTTTGTAAGTAAGAATTGATTTCTATTTCGAGAGGGAGGGAAGATATTTTCTCTCATCAAATTAATATTCCTCTACCTTTTTCCTTTCATATCCTTCTTTACACATACAGATATTCACACCATTCTACTCTTCCACTCACCTGCTCACACATGCATATTGATATACCCACTCATGCTTTCTAACACTTACTTGCTGCTGCTTACTCTTCTTCCCCTATCATTGTACCTATGATCAATATTGTATCCACTATCCATCTCCACTCCCTTCACTACAGACAAAATAACCACCACTCACTTTCAGTATCCATTCTGAATATGACTCCCTGAAACAACAGAGAAACAATTCTTTTCTTCTCTCTTTCCTTAATCTCTGCCTTCTCTAGTTAAAAAGGAACCTATGCTCAAAATATTAACATATTTTTCTGATATTCTCTGACTTTAGTTTTGTTTTTAATATTAAAAACGGCAGTGGATTTCCGGTATTGGTAGAGCATTGGATGAACTGCTTTACAACCTTCTACATTCTGAGTTCAAATCCAACTTTCATCTTTTTGGGGTCAATAAAATATAGTACCAGTCAAGCACTGGGGGTTGATATAATTGACCCTGGAGAAAAAAAAAAAATTCTGGCCTTGTGCCTATGTTAGAAACCATTTTAATTTTATTCAATAATGTGTCTCAGGCTGATGGTATTTTTTATTAGATTCAGAAGTAAGGACAGTGTTCAAAACCTTTCCAAGCCTTCCTAAGTTAGTGTTAAGGGGATGGTTATTGTTCCATTGATTCTTTCCAAAATCTATAGATTGAGGAAAAACATAGACCAGAAAAGAGTTCCTACAGTCATAGAAGGAAAGTTATATAATTTGGGGCTAGGGGAGGGGTGACTGTAGGAGTAATGAATGGTGAGGCAGATGACACAAAATAAAGTGAGGTTGCATTAGTGTATAGTCAGCATGTTCAACTGAGTGGTGCTGTTGTTGTAGTTTACACCCCCTCCCCCAGTCAGTCTGAATTAAGCAGACCTTTGATTAAAGGTGTTCTAGCCATGGCTATCCAGTTCTTTGAAGCAGGGAGTGATGTATTAGTGGGAAATAATACAAAATATTTAGTTATTTAGTTTCAAGTCAACCTTGATCAAAATGACTTTCAATCAAATGCATTCTAGCCATTACACCCTTATCTTTTTTTTTTTTAGTCATAGTGTATCGAAGACTATTATAAACAATATGTTGTTTATTTGAAGGAGATTTGAGCTGGTGCACCTAGTAGACTGAGTGATCACATAAAGCTCCTTTATTTTTGTTGATGATGAGGGTGATAAAGGTGATGTCATTGTTGTTGACTAGATGCCACAACAAACTGTACTTTTGTGGTTAGATTTGATCTTCAGATTAAGGACTTTAAATATGTAGTCACTATACTAAAGAGTTGAGGGAAATTCAGTTTTGACAATTACCTATAAGTTCAGAGAGCTTATACCACTATTGGCTGCTAAAGAGTTCTCTCTAAAAATGAAAGGCAGGCTGTATGATGCCTGCATACGAACAGCAATGTTACATGGCAGTGAGACTTGGGCATTGTGTGCAGAGGATATACGCAGACTGGAGAGAAACGAAGCTTGCATGCTCCGCTGGATGTGTAATAGTAATATACGTGAACGGCAAAGCATAAATGAACTAAGTGATAAATTAGGAATAAGAGGGATCAGATGCTGTTTACTCGAGAGAAGACTACGTTGGTATGGTCACGTGATGCGCATGAAAGACGACAGCTGTATAAAAAAGTGCAGGGCGATAAAAATAGACGGTAGCCACGGAGTAGGCAGACCCAGAAAAACCTGGGACGACTTGATAAATTCCGACCTCACACACTTACACCTCTCCAAGACAATGTCACTGGACCGAGATCTTTGGCGCTACACAGTAATACAGAAGACCCGCCTTGCCTAAGTACAAAGCGAAACATACAGTCTGTAGGTACCTCTAACAAAAATACACCCCCATCCCACTACCCCCACCCCATCCACACCACCCCTTTGATGTAAAGTTATGTTGGTACCCCAACATCCAGTCCGAAATAAATGAGCTCATGTAGGTGTCACAACAAAAAAACACACAGTCCACGCTGTAATGTGGCCGTGTAGGTAACACGGTAAAAACCTCCCAGTCCACACTGTAAACGTGGTTGGTGTTAGGAAGGGCATCCAGCCGTAGAAAACCCGCCAGACAGTCCTATACGAGCAAGACAACCAATCTTGCCTCAAGTGGGAAAATTCCCATCCAAACCCATGCAGGCGTGGAAGATGGACGTTAAACGATGATGATGATGATGATGAACGGGCTGAATAAAAATGTAGAAGCTAGTAATCTGGCTAGACTTTCATAGCAAAACAACTATTAGAACAGGAGTGTTTAACATATTCCATTGGTGGGCCTCTTTTGAACATTGGAACAACTATTAGGGCCAGTCACTGTCAAAAATATGTAATCTAATGAAAACCAGTGAATTGAGTCATAAATACATTGTGAATATATTTTTAAACAATAAAGACAAATAACAAGGAACTGGGAAATTATGACACATATAACCCTATCAGTGAAGCCTAGTATAGGTCAACTAACAGAAAATTGTATTACAGTTACGAAAACATTCTAAATATGTCTACAAGCTAAACATTTTAAATGGTCAGCACGGGCCACTCTGACTGGTCTGGTGGGCCGGATTGTGGCCCGCGGGCCGCCTGTTGCATGCCCTTGTATTAGAACCTAGGTAGAGCAAAGTCATTTTCATTTCTTTATCACATCTATTGACTATTACATTTAATAACTGTTACATATATGAGAGTTGGCTGAAAAGTTCATAGGCTGACCAAGATACTCTCATGGAAGGACCAAATGAGGTTTATTTTTCAAAATAGTCCTTGGAAAGATACAACACAGTTATTAAAATTAATTCATGCAAGATTTCACAGCTCTAGCATCACTCGTTCATAGTCAGCCTTTGAACTTTTCAGCCAACCCACATACAGCCAAAAGTCATTTAATTGATTGCAACATCTCTCTGTCTCTATTCTACCACTTTAATAATGAACACACCACCACCGCCTCTCTTCTACTGTTACTATAACCTTCACTTACTCTCAACACACTACAACCTATGACTATGACTGCAAGATCTAATACTTGCCAAAAAGGTTAAAATAATATTAGTCATTGAGCTGATACTGTCTTTTCCTCACTGCATAATTATTTTTAACTATTGTATATACTTTTACTTGTATTGTTCCAGTTACATTTTTTCTGCATGTTTATTTCATACTTTGTTTCTGTTGCAACCATTGTAATTTATGTACCTTTTGTTTTGCTTGCTCCTTATTCCATGTCTCCTCGCTACAATGTTGGATAGAATGCTTTGTAGTATTAATTTCAGCTCTCTGCTCTCTGAGTTCAAATCCTGCTGAGGTCAACTTTGCCTTTCATCCACTCATGGTCAATAAAAAAAAGTACCAGTCTAGTACTGGGGTCAATTCTTCCTCTATATCTCTTTCTCACTTCCAGTCTCTTACTCTCTCTATCCTTCTCTGGAAGAAATCTGCTGTAATCAGACCTGGAAAGTATTGTTCTCTGCCAGGTTTTAAAAAGTGCCCTAGAAATGAGATATGTTAATACGGCACTCCTAATGACTCCCTCAAGAGTCATGGGACCATACATGCTTATACTTGTATATAAGCCAAGAAATAGGTAAAATAGGGGTGGAAACAATTTTCACCAACTTCAAAATTCTGAATAAATAAGGTACTAAAATATTTTCACTTTGCAGGGTTCACTTTCAACATGAAATTCTTATTTCCTATTGTTTTTTATATGTTTTAAATGAATACGGGTTTCAAAACAGTTTAAATTGGTAAAAAAATCATGTAATGGAGTTGTGAAACAAAAGCTATACTCTAAACGACACTTGAAACATTTTAAATATAAAAATATCAAAATTTCATAAATATATTCTCCACTCATGAAATTTTCAAAACCACACCATCTAAACATAATGTGTTAATTACCTGCCTCAGCTTATAAATGGGGCTTAGATTTTTGACTATTTCTCAGACATATAATAGGGGCCAGTTAATATTTGGCCCGGCTTATATTCAAGTATATCTGGTAAGGTTTTCACTCTCACTGCATTAAATATGTTGAAACTATATATATCAAGCTAATGATCCTAACTAAACATTGAGCTTAACCATTCCAAAGGTTAAACATGAGTCTGTAGCCATTAAGGAATTATCTATGAGAGTAAAATAGGTATTTAATGTCTTGGTAGACACCCAACAGATTATTAACCATCTTTCTAACAACAACCCTGAGCAACCCATGGACATGCTTACAAAATCAGAAAACAGCACAACTCCCATGACTTTTGGAAACACTTTTTCATGCTCAGAGTTGCTGAAGCATGGAACAAACTATCTTCATCAGTTGTTAGCTGTTTTTATATTCTTTGAAAATTATCTCCTGTTTATTATTTGATATATTTCTATATATGTCATTCGCTCTTGAATTTTTATTATTAAGAGCTCGGAATTTATCCTTGAGCTTTGATATGGTGTGTGTCTGTACTTTCTCAGAAACCACATCTTTATTTGTTTTAGCAATTTAGCAATACATACATATATATATATATATATATATATATATATACATATATATATATATATATATCATCAACATCATCATCATTATTTTTACATCTGTTTTTCCACAATTACATGGGTTAGACGGGTCCTTCTTAGTATAGCATTTCCCCACACATCATGTTCCTTTGTCATCTTCTCTATAAATCTCAGTGGTTTAAGGTCAGCTTGCACAACCTCTGCCCAGGTCTTTTTTGGTCTTCCTCTATTGTGGCTTCCTTCCACTGGCATGTCCTTGCATTTCTCCACCTAACAATCATTGTCGATGTGCAACACATGTCCATATCAACGCAGTCTTCTCTCCTGCACACCACCTCGAATTCCTCTTAAACCCAGCTTCTCCCTCAACTCATCCAAACTCTGCCTTTCTCTCACACTTACATTGCACATCTAATGAAGCATGATTGCTTCATTTCTCTCCAGTCTACGCATGTCCTCTGCAGTCATAGCCCATGTTTCACTACCATGCAGCATTGCACTTCACATCGAGGCATCATACAGTCATCCTTTTGTACATAGGTAGAAACCTTTTGTTGTCAGCAGTGGGAGCAGTTCTCTAAACTTCTTCCATCCTATCCTTATTCTAGTTATTATTCTCTCAGAGCACCCTCCTCTATTGCTAATTAAGTCACCTAGATAGCAGAATCTATCAACCACTTCCATGGGTCCTTCCTGTGACTGGAATAGGTTTACATCCCTGGCTGTCTCTCCCTCAGTTATACCTATGCATCTTCTACAAACAAAGTCTTCCCTTACTGTTAGTCTACTTGTTATCCCACTAATCTCTTGTGTACCCAAGATTTACATTGTATACATTATATGGAGTTTATATATGTGTGTGTGTTAACATTGTGTATGCGTGTATGCATGTGTGTGTCTGTGTATGATCCTCATCATCATTTCATGCCAACTTTCTATACTGGCATGGGTTGGGCAGGTCATCATAGTGCTAGACCAGATGAGTCAGAGAACTCCCTCTTACTCATGCTCATATGTTCTATTTTTAAAATGGTTTCATTCACTGGATGCCCTTCCTAACATCAGTGACTTTACAGAGTGTACTGGGCACATTTTATCAGGCATCAGCACTCATGAGTTTACCTTGGGACTTGTAAGACTAAAGAATAGTCACTACCTATGTTGTCTCTAATCAATCAAAGCAACATGACCCAGAATGAGCAATAATAAAAGTGTGAGAGTGAGTGGCTGAGAGGTGTGAGGGTATAGTAGGAGAGATAGAATGAATTAGAGTGAGGTGGTAGCAATGGGGAGGAGGGGGGAAGTAATGGGAAGGGGATGTAGTATAGTGGGAGGAAGAAAGAGTGAATGATTGGTGTAGGTGAAAATGTTTTATGTCAAAGAGAAGTAGTTTGGGAGAGAAACAGTGTAGCTGATGACAGCATAGAGAGGGTGGCAGACAGATGTATGAGATACAATAGATCTGATGCATTCCCTCATACTTATGTGATGTGATGAAAGAGAGAGAGAGTAGACTGATAAGGTTCATGGCAAATGGGACAGGATAGAATACAAACAGAACTAAAGCTATCCCTTGTTATGTAGGTGGACATTATGCAGTGATTAGAAGAATCGACTGAGGAGCACCAGAGTATAAAGATTTTTAGATGGTTCCTATATCATTCCTAGGTTAATTGATTACTATGGCACAGCAAGAATTGAGGGAGGGTGAGTGTAAGTTAAAAAATGAGATGGGATCAAAAAGGCGGGAGGGATGCAGATGGAGACTTATAAGGAATATCTTGGGTGGAAGATCCAAATGTAGGTATACCTACCAAGCTTCAACACTCCCCCGCATTATTTCAATGTGTATATATATATATATATATATATATATGAGGGTGAGCTGAAAAATTCATAGACTGACTATGAAGGAGTGATTCTAGAGCTGTGGAATTTTGCCTGCATTAATTTCAACTCTTCTTAATAATAACTGCATTGTTTCTTTCCAAGTAAACTGACATCTGACTGTTCTATGAAGACTTCAAGAGTAATTAGTGGCAACTTCTCTTGAAAATGAACACAATTTGGCATCGTGGTGTTATGAAGTACCAGCAGAAAAAGGGTTTAGCCTCCAAGGACATTCATGCTGACATGGTTGCTACATTAGAAGATGACGCTCCAGCTTTATCAACAGTGCAAAAGTGGGCAGCTGAATTTAGGAGGGGAAGGGAGAGTCTTAAAGACCACCCAAAGTCTTGCAACTACCACCACTGAGGAAAATGTTGATCGTGTTCACTACATGGTGATGCATGACAGGCAATTGTCTATAAATCAAATAGCCAATGCTATAAGCATATCCTGTAAGAGAGTTGAGACTATTTTGCACTATGACCTTGGCATGATGATGGTTTCTTGGAGGGTGCCACGTCTTCTGACACCTGATCAAAAGCACACCAGGCTGATCACATCATGGCAAAATCTGATATTTTTTGAGGCAGATTCAGCTGGTTTCCTTGAATGTTTCCTAACCCAGGATGAGTGATTTGGCCCCATCTGACTATCATCTCTTCCCCAACATGATAAAACACTTGGCTAGGAACCAGTATCACAGTGATGATGACATCATATCTGCTGTTAATGATTTTTTTTACCAATGGGATCCAAGAACTGTAACACCGATAGAAGTGTGTGAACTGCAAGGAGGACTATTTTGAAAAATAAACCTCATTTGGTCACATTCCATGAGAGTATCTTGGTCAAGCTATGAACTTTTCAGCCGACCCTCATATATATACATATATATATCACCACCCCACTCTCAAGAGCGTGAAACTAATAAACCTTTGTTCGTACTGCCTCTCTGTTTTGTTCCCGTTCAATTTTTCACTATATATATATATATACACACACACATATATATATTTTATATTTGTATTTTGTGCTCATTGAGGCAGACAACTATAGGGTCTAAGAAGCAATTAAAGAGATGAAAAGTGGTAGGGCCAATGGGCATCAGAAGTTACACACATAGTCAATCAAGTAATATATGGCGGAGTCATACCCAAAGACTGGTGCAGCAATATTCTTGTTAATTGTAAGGGGGATGCTCTGGAGAAGAGCAATTATAAGGGCATAAAACTGATGGATCAAGTTATGAAAGTGACACTAGGAGTGCTAACACAATTAATTAGAGAAAGGGTTAAATTAGATGAGATGCAGTTTGGTTTTGTGCCCAGGAAAAGTACAACAGATGAACTCTCCTTAGTGAGACAACTATCTAGTGACCTACATTCTGAGGCTTCATGGATACATTCTCCATACGTTGTTTGGCTCAGTTCAGCTAATCGCTACCAGCGTAGGGAGATGTATCTCGACTTCCGCCCAGAGGGAAAAATTCCTGCTTCTTTTCGATAAACTTTCTCTCTTGCATCTCAACACCAGAAGATAAACATCTCTTGATTTTGCTCAACAAACTTTCCAAAATGTAGCTACCGGAATTCTCTGCGCTGTGGCTTCTAACTTCAGCCACCGGTCTGCATATTCCTTTTACAGCATTTTAATTTGTTTTATTTCATTTCTTATGACGTGACCTCACAGCTAACTCAACTTCTCATCTTTGTAAATAAATTATATATTATAAACATTATAAAGTCGTATGATGCTATTTTCCACAACATTGCTTTCAACTGCTTCAACGGTGACTTCAGTGATACAATACACAAACAAATACATACATTCTCAACATATATCCATATATCTCTCTCCTATTATCTATCCTCTTAAACTATTTCTAAAACTACAAGAGAGGTTCTTAGAGAAGAATAGGCCACTATATTTAGCTTTCGTTGACCTAGAGAAGGCCTTTGATGGAGTACCTTGATCTGTCATCTGGTGGTCCCTAAGGAAACTAGATGTAGAGGAATGGCTTGTGAGGACAGTGCAAGCTATGTACAGAGGAGCTGTCAGTAAAGTTAGGGTAGGAATGGAGTTTAGTGAGGAATTCCAGATATAAGTAGTTCATCAGGATTTGGTCCTCAGCCCACTTTTAATCATTATAGTTCTCCAACCATAATAGAGGAATTTAAGACTGGCTGCCCATAGGAACTTCTCTATGCTGATGATCTGGTACTTACAGCAGAATTAGTAGAGGAGCTAGAGAATAAATTCTGGCTGTGGAAACAGCAGTTTGAATGAAGAGGACTGAGAGTAAACTTAGCAAAGACTAAAGTATTCGTAAGTAGGAAAGAGGACAAAACTCTGATTCCATCAGAGAAATAGTCATGATCGATATGTAGATAAGGAGTTGGCATAAATTCTATAAAATGTACACAATGCAAATCTTGGTTACACAAGAAGTGTAAAGGGATAGCAGGCAAACTAACAGGAAAGGAAAACTTCATATGTAGTAGATGTTCAGGAAAAATAGATAGTAAAATTGTCAGTGATAGGCACATTTTCCAAATGCAGGTAGGATCTATAAAGGTGGTTGATAGCTTCTGATATCTAGGTGATCAAATTAGCAAGGGAAGAGGATGCTCCGAGGCCATAGTATCTAGAATAAGGACAAGATGGAAGAAGTTTAGGGAGCTGTTTTCTCTGTTGACAACAAAGAGTTTCTCCTTGTGAACGAAAGATCGGTTGTATGATGCCTGTGTGAAATGTGCGATGCTGCATGGTAGTTGAGACATGGGCAGCAACTGCGGAGGATATGCGAAGGCTGGAGAGAAATCAAGCAAGCATGCCCTGATGGATGTGCAATGTCAATGTGTGTGAACGACCAAGCATAGACGAGTTGTGAGAGAAACTGTATATAAGAGAAATAAACTGTAGTGTGCAGGAGAGAAGACTGCATTGGCATGGCCATGTGATGTGCATGGATGATGACCACTGAGTGAAGAAGTACCAAGAAATCTCGGTGGAAGGAAGACGCAGTAGAGGAAGACCATGGAAAACATAAGCGGAGGTGGTGAGAGCTGACCTCAGATCACTGAAGCTCACAGAGGAGACGACAAAGGACCGTGACAAATGGAGAGGTGCTGTACTGAAGAGGACCCGTCCCACTCTTGCAAGCAAGGAAAAACAGACATAAAACAGCTGTTGAAACAGTTAAATGCTGTCAAAACAGCAATGGGCAAAAGTGCCTCAGCGGACAGAGGCCTGCGGCCAGTGGTCAACAGAGAGACAATTCACAAGGTGGATGACAGGCAGATGAAATATTGAAAAGATTGAAAGAGGAAGAGGACAAAGAGAAGTGCGCTGGCACACAGAAGTGACTGGAAGAAGGAAATAAAGAAAGGTGATTACAAGACAAGTTTAAACACACACATCTTCACCCACATCAGCTCTCAAAAAATTGAGTGAAACAACTTTTGCTGGTTTGAGAGCTGATGAAGGTGAAGAAACCCTATGAAGTAGAATGGCTGGCTATTCTCTTTGGCAATGCTTTCACCATTTTACCTACTGAATGCAGCTGAGATGTACCAGCCTTCCAAAAGGGTAGTTTGTCCCACCCCAGTTTTCCCTCTGTTAAATTTATAGAAAAGCACTCACTGGGGTTCGTTAAAATTTTTTTATTTGTCTTGTTTTTTCGATTGTTTTTAACTGATCTAACATCCAACTCACTCACCAATGACTCCTTTTTCTGATAACAGCAGTGGAGAAGGAGGGGTATCACAGAAGTTAAAGATAAGCACCTCTCGGTCGTTTGAATTTATAGAAAAGCACCCGCTGAGGATCGCTAAGAAATATTTTTTTCAACTAATATCTGACCTCCGACATGTTCGCAATCGACTTTGTTTCGGGTGCTATTCTATAAATTTAAATGGCTGAGAGATGCTTAACTGTAACTCTGAGGGTCCCCTTTCCTCACTTCAGTTTTAGGAAAAAGGAGTGGTTGGTGAGTTAATCAGATGTCAGATCGGTTGAAAACAAATGAAAAAACCTAGATAAGAAAAAAGAAAAAAAAATAAGGTTGGAAAAATCCAAGGGTCCCCCAAATCCGTTTTAGGAAAAAATAAGTTGTTTGCAAGCATGTCAGAGGTCCGTTTAGTTGAAAAATGAAAAAAAAAAAAAAAGAGACAAGAAAAAAAAAAAACCTTAGCGAACCCCAATAGGTGTTTTTCTATAACTTTACCCTTTTATTTATTTTTTTTACTTCCCATCTTTTTTCTCTTTCCTTGTATTTTAATACAAGCAATTGAATATGAAATTTTGAATCAATAAAATTTAGTTTTTTAGAGAGAAAAACAAAACAAATTTTTTTATTCGTGGGAGAGAAGTTACTTTTATGCTACCTGTAGGCCCACCTAGGCTGAAAGAATGTTATATGACTGTTGTAGTAATAAGATTCTACTGGGCTAACAGTTGACGAGGACGATGGAGACGGGAAGTGTCACGACGACTGGCAGAGATGGTGCATCAAAAGAGAATAGCCGCAATAGAAGGAGGGAGAGAGAGAGAGAGCGGTGTATGTGAGAGAGAGAAAGAGAGAGAGCAGCTGCAGCAGCATGTTTGGTATGTGGTTGTAGTGTATTGATGAGTTGGATACCCTTTATTTTGGGGCGTAGTCTAAAATATTCGTATATTACCGAGTTTACAGAGTTTGTTGACATTTTTTATTTAATATATTTTATGACTTCATTGTTCAGGTTTTGTTAAAAAATAAATACAAAAATCATGTTGGATGGAGGAAGTAAGTAGAGAAGGACTAAGTTTATGGATCATTTCCATGTTATAAGCGTTTATCCAACACACTTTATAGAAAATATCTAACAGCTGTAGTTATAGAACTTTCTATCAATTCATCACACCAGTTGCATTTGTAAATTTACCGAGTTGTCTGCCAGGAGGAATAAATATTATATAAAGCTTAAATAAAAACTGTTGCTCTTGCGTAGATTAAAGCATTCTAAAATTGTATTTCAAGTTTAATATTAGTTAAAAGCAAAACAAATATTAATTGATAAGATGTTATACAGAAAACGCACTGCGGAACAACCTAAACAAAGCTATTGATTTTTTTACGACACCGTTGTTATTTACTCCGGAGCTTGATGCAGTTTCTGTAGTCTGCCTCATCGCCAATTCTTAGTCACCGATCACAGCCACACACTATTGCTACCAGTACTATAATGTAATTGTTCAGAAAGGGACAACCGTGTTTGTGTATAATAACTTCCCCAGCAACAGTAGAAGAACATGGCTTCACCGTCGTTTGAATACTTTCGATCTTCTTTCGATAATGTGTTTCAGATACTTCCACAGGGTCACGAAAAAGCACTGAAGAAGGCTCTGTACAACACAGCGGCCAACTTCTTCGTTATATTCGCTAGTTTGGTAGTAGTGGCTGTCTATTTTGTCCTACAGGCCTTTCTCAGACCCTTGTTATGGGCTGTATTATGTGGAACCTTCTTATATCCATTCAAACGAACACTGACCAGTGTCTTGAGGAGTTGGCTTCAGGGATTACATGAGTCCGGTACCCCTTTTGCTGCCGGAGTGGTCCTTATTCCGATCAAATCTGTCAATGATATTTCTGAAATTATCAGCACTACTTTAATAAAACACTTCAAGTTAATTATAGTTGGAGCTGTTGGATTACCCTGCCTGAATTTGTTGTACTATTTTGGACCGATCGATTCTATCTTTTCATGGATTTACAACTTTTTTTCCTTTCTGTACAATGTCATCCAGTATTTTAGTTCTGTTTGGGTGAGTGTCTTTCTATCTTTCTTAATAGTATTTCCAGTCGATCATTCTAGCGTCTGCTCGACCGTGTCAGCAACTGTCAGTCACCAGAGGAGACGACGTCAGTGATTATGTTACACTGTTGTCAGTTTTTGTTGTTGCTTATATAATATACGTTATTGATTTGGTTATTAACTACATCTTCTGGCGATACATTAAATAGCAGTTGTAATCATACGCTAGTGACTTTCAAGTCGTGTGTCTATGGGGTCCCATCATCAAAAATACATCAAAATAGAAAATATCTCGTTGTTTTATTATTTATTCTTTCTATGTCGTCATTAAGGGGTTAATTTATAACTTAAGTATCATCAAATTCCCCGTTCACAATATCTGATTATAATTACTGAGGTATATAACTCATTCTAACTAAATCTCTCGACTAACGAGAGGTAACTGGAATATTTTAATCGTGTCCTTTCGTTTGTTCAATTATAATGGTTGCTTATGTTCACGCGTGAATGTTTTCATTCACGTATATTTTGTTTACCTTAAAATATCAGACATTTATTTAAATTTCACCTTCCCCTTCCTCATTTACGTCTGACTTTATGTTAATGTAAATAAATTATTCGAGTGACGATATAAGAAATCAATATATTTATATATTCATTTATTTCAAATCCGATTGGTTATTTCATTCATTCTTCTTATTTCGAATATTCTTTTTCATAGTTTGATAACTTTTCAGAAGTTGTGCATATTTCATGTCTCGGCTTGCCTTGTATGGAAGTGTACTTCAAAAGAACCACAGCTTTACCTGGGAAGAAATATGATCTCAAATAGTTTGCCGAAAATAGAAATAACGAAAATAGAAATAACACTTCTAACTACCGGAAGAACTTACTTCCTTTTATTTCTTCTAAAAACATCATGTATTTATCTGCCTCTAATATATTTTTGCTGCTTCTACAATTTTAAATTATAGTTTCTTATGGTCCATAACATACTTTTGGAGACTAGAAAAGTTTGATAGCACATCGTACATATTTTTTTATTTGTCTCTTACACCCACACAATATATGTAAAATATATATATATATATATTCTTCTTCGGCCACTTATTCCTGAGATGATCGTGGAGGCAGAGACCTCAAATACTTCTTCCAGCGGGTCCTGTCAGAAGCAACAGTGTCCAACTAATCCGGCTGGATCAGCCAAGCTCATGGATGTTATCCAACAATCTTGCTCAGGGTCTACCCTTGGGTCTCCTGCCAGTTGGTTTTGCCCTTAAAATCTATCCATCGATTCTTTCTTGAAATATTCTAACCACATGCCGATAGTATTGGAGCGGTGTTCTCTCTATTCAGAGAAGTAGCGACTCTACCTGGAGTGACTCTCTGATCTCTGAACTACGCATTCTATTGAGTACCGTTGCTCGAAAGACCCTTTGGAGGCCCCCGATTTCAGCTGATTGTATTCACTATCACATTCTTTCGGTCATTATCCAAAATTCATGACCATAGGTAAAGGTTGGCATGAATACTGAATTGAAGATAGCGAGTTTGGCTTTTACACCTATCTCCCTTCTCCTCATTACTGAATGCTGAAGCTGGTGCATTACTGCACCATCTCCTGCACTTCTTGCAATTAATTCAGCTTCTTACCTTCCATCACTCATGAACATGGACCCAAGATACATGAACTACTCTACTTGATTCAGTGGAACTTCATTCACATGTAGAGTGTAATCCATAAGCTTCCTTGAAAGGACAAATATCTCAGTTTTCACAGCATTGATTTTCATTCCAGCCATGCAGCACTCAGCATCAAACTTATCAAGTGCAAGTCAGAGATTACCTGTCGAGTTATGTAACACCATAACACCATGTCTGCAAATTCCAGCTGACTGATTTTACATCCGCCAGTCGTAATACCACTTTCAACCTGGCTCCGTATCTCAACCCTTTTCATGGAAATTATGAACAAGAGAGGTGACAATATGCATCCTTGTCCGAATCAGACTCCCACATTGAATGGTTTCAATTTAGCACCATTTATATATGTGTGTTTATATATAAATATATATATATTCCTGAGCATGACCATTGTTTGTTAATGAGCAGCAAAGTGAAAAATGACACTTTAACTCAGCTTATAATTTATAGCTTTTACTACACATTGCATAAATGTCTCTTCTCAGTTAAATGCAATGCTGAATCATCACCATTTTGCACAAACATATGCCTCCAATAGAAAAACGTTTGTTAAATGATGAGCAAACCTATGTTCTTTCAGGTGTTACCATTAACTTGTTTCGGTTAATGTAACTTTGAGTGGCTAACCTGACCAGCCTTAGAAAGACTGGTTCAACATTTGAAAAGATTATTCCTATCTATGGAGTTGGACTGGTGGCCATGGTCCAAGACTAGACATGGGTGAATAACTACATCTTACTCATACATTCCATATTTTAGCAAGGTTTTCACAGCTGCATGCTCTTCCTAATACCAACGACATTACAGAGTGTACAGAATGCATTCTATCATGGCACCAGTGCACAACAACTTTGCAGAGTGTACTGGGTGCATCATGATCATCACCTCCTTTTTCTTCTTCGTTGTCCTCGTCTTCTCCTGCTTCTCCAACTTATTCCTGGGAGAGTCATAAGGGCAGAGTCCTCAGATTGGCTTTCCAGAGAGTACTAATCATAAGCTTCCTTCTCCAACTGATCCAGCTTGCTCCCGAAGGAAGGCCAACTGAACTCATTCATGTTGTCCAACCATTTCGCTTATGTTCTACATCTGAGTTTCCTGCTGTTTGATTTTGCCTGTAAAATCTCTCCAGTGATTCTTTCCTTAGACAGAGAAGTAACATCTCTATGTGGAGCATCTCTCTGATCTCTGAACTCTATTGAGTAATGTTACCTCAAAGACCCTTCCAAGGAACCCTATTTCGGTTGTTTGTATTCACGATCATATTCTTTCAGTCATTACCCAAGCTTCATGATCATAGATAAGGGTAAGCACACACACCAAATTAAAGATAGTGAGTTTGGCTTTTATACCTACCTCCCTTTTTCTGATGACCAAATGCTGAAGCTGGCACATTACTATACCAACTTCAACAATTCTTTCATTTAATTCAGCCTTCTGCCTTCCATCACACAGGAAAACAGCCCAGAGATACTTGAACTCTTCACCTGCTTCTGTGTAACCCCAGTCACATGCAAAGTGCACTGTACATGCTTTCTAGAGAGGATGAGTATCTCAGTCTTCACAACAATGATTTTTATTCCTACTGTTCAGCACTTGGCAGAGAACCTATCCAGTGCATGTTGGAGATCTTCTGATGAGCTAAGTAGTACCATGACATCTGTAAATTCCAGCTGACTGATCCTACACCTGGCAGTTTTGATACCTCTTCCAATCAGGCTGTGCATGTCAATTCTATTCATGAAGATTATGAACAGTTGATGTGACAATACACACGCATATTGAATGGTTTTAATACTAGGGTATTTGTATCAGAACTTTAAGGCAACAAGAAGCTGTTGGTTGTATACCTTTTCAACAAAACAAGCTTATACCTCTTGGCAATACTCCAAAGATTTCACAGAGTGAATATTAGATATTTGCCAGGCACTTGGCATATACTTTACCAGGGCGTGTTAACTGCTCTGAAGACCTCAGTTTCCGGGAGGTTAGTCTTCACCCCTAGATGCATCTCAGGTACATCAAATGTTGTTCTGACCAGATTGAGGAGATCAGCAAAGTATTCTCACCACCTCATTAGTATGTTCCTTTCTTCAAAGAGAAGAGCCCCAGACAAGTTCCTGATAACAGGTATGGAAAGAGACTTCTTATTATGAAGTTGATGGATGGTCTGCCAGAATGCTTTGCTGATCTAAAGTTGGATTCCAGCTTAACACCAAAGTCCTCTCATTTCTTACCCTTGGACACCATTACTGTCTCTGCTGCTACTTTCCATACTTGCTTGTACTACAATTGTAAGAAAAAAAGACATATCCAAGCTTTGCTTTGTAAGCTGCCTTCTTTGCTCATAGAGCATCTTTAACCTCTTGATTGAACCAGGAAGGTCCTCCTGCCACCCAGTACCACACTGAGTCACTTTTGCCTACAGCATATAACAGCTGAAGCCATTTCCACTCCATTTCATGTCCTCAGTTCTCTGACTTTGGATGCAGTAGTGTTCACATACCTGATCCTAACCACCTCATCAGCCAACTCTTCCAACTTTATCCTGTAGGTCAAGCAACACCTGCCAGTTTTATGGGTTTTCTTGACTTTATGCAGTCTCGGGTTGCAGTTAAGTAGATGGTGATCAGTTGACAGCTCAGCCCCTCTCTTAACATGAACAGAATCAAAAAGATCAGAGACAATTAAAAAAAAATAATTAATTACTGATCTCTGTCCCTGATTCCCCTTATACCATGTATACTTATGTATGCCTCTGTGCTGGAAGGTGTTCATAACAGAGAGCTCATTGTTAGAACAGAAGTCTAATAACACCTCTGTTCACATTTAGATTGGGTGTACCATTCTTTCCAATCATTCCTTTCCATTTAAGGTAGTCTGTGTCAACATATGCATTAAAGCTTCCTATCCAGATATATGATTCAGTCTTAACTACATTTAATGCTCCTGTGACTTCATCAAAGAAAGATCTTTATTCAGACTCTCTGATTAGCTCATAAACTTGCACCCCCCACAGAGGCCTTTTTTCAGCCTCCCTCACATATTTCAATAGCCAGGTAATTGTGAGTATCCCCATACCCACCTGTGCAGTCTTTTCTGGCATCATACCTGAAATGTGAAGCTTCCATCCTCCATCAAAGTCTACCAGCACTACCACTTTACGAAATGTTCTAGGAGTATTTTATTGTGGCATAAGCACTATCACTTTTCAGAGTGCACTGGGTGCATTTTATAGTGACACCAGCACTGTTACATTGCAGAGTGCATTGGGTGGATTTTATGTTGGCATCAGCACTAGAGCAGTTATCAGGTCCATGATCTGACAAAGACTAAGGTCCTAGTAAGTAGAAGAGAAAACAGAACCCAGTTCCTCTCATGGAAATGGCCTTGCTCAGTATGTAGGAAAGGTGTAGGTAGAAACTCCATCCTCTGCCCCATATGCAGACTATAGGTACACAAGAGATGTAGTGGGATCTCAGGAAGTTTAGCTAAGAATGTAGGCTTTACATGTAGCAGTTGCACCGGGACAGTAAGCAGCAAGCGACCGCAGGAAACAAGCGCTACCAAATTCTGGGAGGGCTCTGTAGAAACCATAGACAGCTTCTGCTACCAAGGTAACCAAATTAACAGCAGAGGTGGGTGTTCTGAAAGTACAGTAACCAGAGTAAGAACGAGATGGAAGAAGTTCAGGGAGCTAATACCGCTGTTGGCTACAAAAAGCTTTTCCCTCAAAATGAAATGCAGACTGTATGGTGCGTGTATATGAACAGCAATGTTGCATGGTAGTGAGACCTGGGCACTGTGTACAGAAGACTCGCGTAGGTTGGAAAGTAATGATGCTTGCATGCTCCGATGGATGTGTAATAACAATATTATTAAGTTGATGGAAGCCTTGGAGTGGGAAGACCCAAGAAGATTTTGGATGAGGTGATAAAAGCTTGATCATCATCACCATCATCATCATTTTATATTTACTTTCCATATTGGTATGGGTTGTATGGGTCATCACCCACCGAGACAAGACATGGTTAGATAACCATGTCTTGCAAATACATGCCATATTTTTATGTAGCTAGATGCTCTTCCTAATGCCAGTCACTTTACAGAGTATACTGGGTGCATCTTCTTATACCATCAGCACTAGAGAGGTTGTTATGTGCTTAGTCAGAATGAAGATTGATGAATGATATCTGTGTGTATTATACATAATCAGAAGCAAAATGAAAGCAGATGAAATGCAGTTCAGATTTGTACCAGGAAGAGTTACTACTGATGCTATCTTCCTAGTGAGATAAATGCAAGAAATAAGTCCCTATACTTAGCATTTGTACATCTAGAAAGGTTTTTCGATGAAGTATCACACACTATGATCTGGAAAGTGCTAAAGAAGCTAGGCATAGACAAATGGTTGGTAACTGTTCTACAAGCCATGTTCAGAGGCACAATCAGAAATGGGTAAAGTGACAAATTTATCATGCAGATTGGGGTTCATCAAAACTCAATCCTGAGCCCCTTGCTATTTATTATAGTCCTTTAGGCTATAACAAGAGTTTACGACTGGCTGTCCATGGAAACTTCTGCATATTGATGACCTAGTTATCATTGTTGAAAGTCTAGAAGCATTAGAGATAAAATTTCTGACATGGAAACAAAATCTGGAATCGAAAGGTTTCAGTGTAGATTTAGGAAAGACCATAACCTTAGAAAGTAGGAAAGAAGACATGATCCTGATACCATTTAGAAAGTGATCCTGCTTACTATGCAAGAAAGGGACATGCAGAAATTTCATACCAGTGTAACCTATGGATCACAAGAACTGTTGTGGTATTACTGTCAGGCTGACAAAAAAGTCAATGCTCAGAAATGGTTGGCAATAAAAACACATATGAAACAAATTCCCTAAAACCCTTGGAAGGTGCACTAGAAGTAGTAGAGGTGGGTATACTGAAATATAGTAGCCAGAATAAAAACAGGCTGGAAAAATTCATGGAGCTGTTATCTTTGCTGGTAACAAAAAGTTTTACTCTTGGAGTGATGGTCTCTATAAAGCTTGCGTACAAAGTCTGACACTGTATAATAGCAAAAGTGAGATCTTGAATGCAGAATATCTGCAATGATTGGAATATATATATATCATCATTTTTATGTTCATTTTCCCATGAGTTTTATACAGTACATCATCTCTCCAATTTTACCATTGTGGGGTTCAGTTTCTTAAATTCAGCTTTCATTACCTCAACCCATGACTTTCTTGGTCTTTCTCTTCTGTGGCTTCCTTCCTACCACTTAGAACTCCTGGCGTTACTTCACTCAGCAATTATCATCCTTACACTTTACATATCTAAACCAGCATAATCATCCCTCTTGCACATAACATTTGATTCCTGTTACACCCAGCTTTTCTCTCAGTCCCTCTATATTTTGTCTTCCATGCACATTAACATTACATATCTATTAGAGCATTTTTGATTAATTTCTCTTCAGCCTTAGCATATTCTCTGTATTCACTATCCATATCACACTGCTATGTAACATCACCCTTCTTACACAGACATCATTTAGTTTACCCTTCACTTAGAGAGAGAACCCGTTTGTTGCCAACAAATGTAGTAGCTCCTTATTCTTATTCTAGCTTCTTGTTTTTTGCTGCACTTATTCTTCCAGTCTTTCCAGAACTGTCTTTTGGATTTATATGGTTCTATGTACAATACTATTCTACCACCAAATCACCTTTCATCTGGTTTGTAACTTACTCTAGCCACAAATGCTACCAGTGGCTCACAACAGTTTATCCCAGAGAAACCTCCAGCTGCCTTCTATTTCATAGCTATAATTCTCCTCCTTTTCATATACATCACATAAATATTCTCTGAACCTATATTTAATAGAATTGTCAATGCTTGTAAAACATAGGATAGGCTTCAGAGGCTAAGTTTATCTCCTTCAGACTTGGTTCCTTCAGACTGAAGTCTATTGTTATGAGGAGTAAGGGGGCTTATAATCACTCATTAGACCATTGAGGATGTATGGGAGGAAATAATAACTTCTGCTGTTGGGCACATGAAATGGCTACTGCACCTGTATTCATGTAATTGTTTTGTAAAGCCAAAAGTATTGGCAACAAACAACTTGCCTTCTGGCTCTCTTTCTTCCTCTTCTCATGCGCAATTCTACCCTAGGTGTAACTAACAATAATAGACAGCCATTGTATGGCATCAGCTTTCAGTTTCACCTTTGCTTTTAGCTTGTATGCTGTTAACCATATCTTTGCCATTGAGTGTCACTTCAGTTGTCATTGTACTGTACTTGGTTGTCATCTAGTCTATCCCTAATTCTCACTGGCTAAGTCACCTTTCAGTGTGTAAGAAATATCTGGATGAGCTGGAATGCATCATCAGTGATGGAACCTGGGATCATTGCATATTTTGAGTCTTTCAATATCAGAGTCAGGCATATGTGTGTGTGTCAGAAGCAATTATTGGGTTACTGAAATCAGAGTTGGAGTTGGTAAAAATGAACAGACTCTAACTCCCACTAAATATACACTGCAATGTGTTAAAATTTTCAATTTCACTGATACTAATTTGATTTATCCATATTTTTTATTCTCATGATAAATTTATAGTAATACAAATAATTCAAAATGTAGAATATTTGATTTAATCTTTCATGTTGCATTCTCTTAAATTCTATATACAAACAATTTAAATTTTATATAAAAACAATTTTTTAATTGAAAATGCAGTGTTATTATCTAATTTAGTTTATTTCTTTTAAAATAGTCATTTGTTATGTTGCTTTAGGTGTTCAATCTTTTAGTTTTAATGTTGATGTACTTTAGATTTTTGAATTGGTAAAAATGTTTCTGATTTTCTTTTACAGAATTAAAAATTTTTTTTTTTTAAATCCTCTTTCTTGCTTTTGATAAAAACACCCTTTTATTAATTGTTTATGTTTTGTTGTATGCTTAATTATTTGTATAAATAATATAAAAACACACAATGGCATAGCCTTTAAACCCAAAATGTACCCTGAAGATGCAGATTGGCTGTGTATGTTGTGTGCTTTCAATGAAAATAAGAAATATATGATTAGTCTACTTACAAATAAAGGAGGTGATATCATAAATTGATGAGTCAGAGTTAAAGTTTTTGTGTACTGACTTCACAGTCCTGGGCATAATGAATACAATAATTAGTCTTTTAACCCTTTCATTAAGGAAAAGTAACCATTGTCAAATTTAGACATGAGTTATCTTTGAGTTCACATCTCAGTTCAGTTATGTTCTCCATTCTTCTTTCTCTGCTCAATGACCTTTTCAATGTTGTCTCCAACCAAACACACTCTTATGTCAATGATATTTCATTTATTGCTTAGTCAAGAAATTAGACAGTATCCATGGTCCTTTTCAGAAACTTTCAAATCCGGTGAGAGTGTGGGAAGAAGCTATCCTCAAACTAGCGACCTAAATTGAATACTTGCAACAGTAGACTCTGTTAACAGTGCCCAAAAGTTAGGTGCTGGTGTTAAACTAGGCTACCAATTAAGTCAACCACACAGATAGGCCACAGCGGGCCTTGAACTTAGAACACAAAAATTCAGAGTACATAATTACAAGATATTTTATCTGATGCTTTAACAACTCTGCTAGCTCATTGGTACTTTATTTATTGACTTCAAACGGGTGAAAGGCAAAGTCGACTGTGGCAAGATTTGTACTCAGCATTCAAAAGACTGGAATAAATACTGCTCGGCATTTGTCTGACATTTTAAAGCTTCTGCTAATTTACTATCTAACCCTTCACTCATCATCATCATCATTTTACGTCCGCTTTTCCCTGCTTGCAAAGGTTGGATGGGTCCTATTCAGCACAGCATCTCTCCACTTATCACGGTCCTTCGTCATCTCCTTGGTGAGTTTCAGCAATCTGATGTCTGCTCTCACCTCCTCCACCCATGTTTTTCGTGGCACTTCTTTACCCAGCGGTCATCCTCCATGCGCATCAGATGTCCATACCATCTCAGCCTTCTCTCCTGCACACCACAACTTATCCCTCTTATACCCAGTTTCTCTCTCAACACATCTATGCTTGGTCATTCACGCACATTGACATTGCACATCCAACGAAGCATGCTTGCTTCATTTCTCTCCAACCGTTGCATATCCTCTGTAGTTGCTGCCCATGCCTCACTACCATGCAGCATCGCGCATCTCACACAGGCATCATATAACCGTCCTTTCATACGCAGGGAGAAACCCTTCTTTGTTAACAGAGGAAGCAGCTCCTTAAATTTCTTCCAACCCATCCTTATTCTAGATACTATGGCCTCGGAACACCATACTAATCTGATCACCTAGGTACCGGAAGCTATCAACCACTTCTATAGAACCTACCTGCATTGGAAAAATGTGTCTATCACTGCGATTACTACTGCCAACTTTCCCTGTACATCTACTGCATACGTAGTTTTCCCTACCTGTTAGTTTGCCTGCTATCCTGCTACATCTCGTGTACCCAAGATCTGCATTGCATACATTTTATGGAATTTATGCCAGTTCCTTTCCTACATATCGAACATGGCCATTTCCCCGATGGAATCAGAGTTTTGTCCTCTTTTCTACTCATCAACACTTTTGTCTTAGCTATGTTCACTCTCAGTCCTCCTGATTCCAACTGCTGCTTCCATAGCCAGAATTTATTCTCTAGCTCCTCTACTGATTCTGCTATAAGAACCAGATCATCAGCATAGAGAAGTTTCCATAGGCATCCAGTCTTAAGCTCCTCTGTTATGGCTTGGAGGACTATAATGAACAAGAGTGGGCTGAAGACCGAACCCTGATGTACACCTACTTGTATCTGGAATTCCTCACTAAACTCCATTCCTACTCTCACTTTACTGACAGCAACCGTTAATGATATTTAGACATACAATCTAGACACATCATTCTCTAATGTGGATATGATAACATGGTGTCCTTCAACAATACAAAAATGCTGTCACTAAATACTTACAACACTAAACATTTCTACTCATGATTAACTAGAACCTCCACAAGATTTACAAATGGTGTGATTTATAATTTTTGATGAGCTCTCTTATCTACATATCAACAATTCAATCAAAACTGCATCTCAAAGTCTATGTCTTATCTTAAGGACCAGAATATATTTTAATCCTATTAAAAAAAAAAATTAGATTACACCGTGTCCAACTTTGAAATAATGTTTCTTCAAATCACTTGATTCTATTTTCAAAGCAACAGTAGATAATGCTATACTCAATATTGAAATAACACTTCTTTAAATCATTTCACTCTACTTTCAATTACTGATGCTAAACCAATCACTTTATTATTATTTCTCATTGATGATAAGCTGCAGAAAATGGGGCATTCCTACATTTGCCTCTGATGTGTTAGGCCACCGCCATAATCTTACATGACTACTTCCATGACCCTTGCTCTCCCGAGGTGGTATGATCCCCCAACTCTCTTCAATGTTCCCCATCTCCCATTAATGCTCCTTAATGCTGGTGCTACAATAAAAATGCACCCAACCTACTCTGTAAAACGACAGTCCACTTTGCAAGGTGGTAATACTGGTGCTACAACCAAAAGCAGTCGGGTAACCCTGTAGGGTGTAGCACCAGAGGCATGATAACATTCTTCTCATATACACCTTAAAGTGGTTGGCATTAGGAAGGTCATCCAGACCATCCAGAGAGACACAGCTAAAAATGGAGCACATGTGCAAGAGATGGTCACCTGACCAGTTTAGTCTTAATTTATGACAATCTGTCTAACTCATGCGAGCATGGAAAAATAGACGTTAAACAGTGATGATGACACTTAATAACAAATTATCATCACTAATAGTTAAAGCTAGGTTGATAGTTGACAGAATTTCACATTAATTGAAGCATAGTTATGCTGAACCTTGATGAACTGGTACTTGTACCTTGAATTCCTCACTAAACTTACTTCATACTCTCTCTCTTTCTTTACTACAGAACATATGCAAGAGTAATTGAGGGGAAGAATGTCTGTGATAGTCACAGGAAGGGTCATTAAAAGCAGTTGATAACTTCTGCTATATAATTGACTTAATTAGCAGTGGAGGAGGGTGCTCTGAGAGCATAATATCTAGAATAAGGATAGGATGGAAAAAGTTTAGAGAGCTACTCACACTGATGACAACATAATGAAGCAACCATTCTTCTTTGGATATGCAATGTAAATGTGAGCAAAAGGCAGGCAAAGCTTGGACGAACTGAGGGAGAAGTTGGGTTTAAGAGAAATCCGAATTGGTGTGGATACAGACATGTGGTGAGTATGGATGATGATCCCTGGGTAAAGAAATGAAAGGAAGACACAGTAGAGGTAGACCAAGAAACACCTGAGCAGAGATGGTGAGAGCTGACCTCAAATCTCTGAGACTCACAAAGGAGATGACAAAGGAATGTGGCGAGTGGAGAGATGGTGTGCTGAGAAGGACCCATCCAACCCATGCAAGCATGAAAAAATGATGATGATGATATATATATATATATATATATATATATATATATATATATACACGTGTAGGTGTCACGTCAAAAAACACACAGTTCACGCTGTAATGTGGCCGTGTAGGCAACACGGTAAAAACCTCCCAGCCCCACACTGTAAATGTGGTTGGTGTTAGGAAGGGCATCCAGCTGTAGAAAACCCGCCAGATAGTCCTATGCGAGCAAGATAATCACTCTTGCCTCAAGTGGGAAAACCCCCGTCCAAACCCATGCAAGCGTGGAACACGGACGTTAAACGATGATGATGATGATGATGATGATACAATGATATTAAATATATGGAAACTATATTTATAAAACCATATTTATTCTATTATATATATTTCAAGGGTACCAAAACTTTGGTACGCTTTCATCAGATAAAATACAAAGTTTGTTTTATAAATTTTGACATAACCAAGAAAAGATACCTTAACGGTTCAAGTTTTCCAAGGAAAACTTGAACCGTTAAGGTATCTTTTCTTGGTTACGTCAAAATTAGTTTTATGAATATAGTTTCCATTTATTTAATATCATTGAATATTATACTCTAGAAAACTTGTCGAGTGCTCTGAATCAGTTATAAACATTTATATTTGTTGAATTACCAATGAATTGAATATCCCTTTTGTTTGTATATATATATTATATATATATATATATATATATAATGTATCATCATTATCATTTAATGCCCATTTTCCTGCCAGCAAGTGGAGCCATTGATTCCTTGATAGGCCAGGGCCCAACATACAATACTGCATTCTACTAAGTACATTTTCTTCTGGCACTGTATATAAATATATACATATATTATTGACAGACGTTAGAATGAGTACTCAATACTCAATGGAGTATTATAGCAATATTGAGATGTAATTTATGTAAAACAGAAAAGCTAAATATCTTTGCTTTACTAATCAATATCCTGAGGAAACTCTCTCGCCCTGCCTGCATACAAGCACATCCATGCCGCAGATGATACCAATCTACTCACTGGATAATTTACCGTTACCTGGAACACCCACCAGATAACAACGTGTAATGGATTAGACAAATAGCAGAAGTCACATCTACCCTCACAACCAGCAACAACCCCACCTACACACATCCATAAACTCAGACTATAAATGCCCCCCACCATCCTTTCTAGATTCTATATCTTGTGAACCATTGTCATCTCCTGAGCTTTGATGACGGCATTACATTCTTAAAGATAGGTTTTCATATCTCCAAAATTAGGTCAAATATTATATGTAACGGCTTGAACGAAAGTGAGAGCTCTCACTTTTTGTAAAGATGGCTGTATTTGTTTATTTATATATTTGTGTGTATGTGACTTGGAAACTGTTAAAATTCTATGTGTGAGCCATTATGGTTCTCACTTCCCACCCACTCACCCCACCTCTACCACATTCGGTATACATGTTGACGCTATATGCTAACCACTCCCTCGTGAATATATCATAGAACAAACGAGGGGCGGACGGAGGCTCCGTAAGCCACAATGTAGGCAACTTATCTAGGAGAGCTACCACTCCGAATAAATTGGTGCGGGGTAGAGAAAAGTCCAGTAAGACAACTTCCCTAGTGCTGGTGGCACAAATAAAAACACCCAGTCCATGCTGTAAAATGGAGGGGTGGATAGGGCCCCTGAGACCAGTAAGACGACCTCTCTAGTGCTGGTGGCACAAATAAAAGCACCCAGTCCATGCTGTAAAATGGAGGGGTAAAGAGGGCCCCTGAGTCCAGTAAGACAACCTCTCTAGTGCTGGTGGCTCGAATAAAAGCACCTAGTCTATGCTGTAAAGTGGTGCTGGTGTTAGGAAGGGCATCCAACCAGTATATATACTACTGCCAAAATTATGAGCACAACAAATAAGAATTGCAACAACTGCGTCAACAGTAATAACACTAACCATGTTAGGACTGCTCACAGTAGTGGGGTGGCTGGTGTGGCCATGTGCGAGAACCCCACGACCATCATCAGGCAATCGCACAAAAACAACTGCGTAAACAGCAATAACACTAACCATGTTAGGGCTGCGCACACAGTAGTGGGGTGGCTAGTGAGGCCAATGATGGATCAGGTTATGAAAGTGGCAGAAAGGATATTAGCACAACTAGAAAGGGTCAAATTAGATGAGATGCAGTTTGGTTTTGTGCCTCGGAAAAGTACAACAGATGCCCTCTTCTTGGTGATACAATTACAAGAGAGGTTCTTAGAGAAAAATAAGCCACTATACTTAGCTTTTGTTGACCTAGAGAAGGCCTTTGATAGGGTACCCCAATCTGTTATCTGGTGGTCCCTAAAGAAACTAGGTGTTGAGGAATGGCTTGTGAGGACAGTGCAAGCTATGTACAGAGGTGCTGTCAGTAAAATGAAAATAGGAATGGAGTTTAGTGAGGAATTCCAGATACAAGTAGGAGTACATCAGGGTTCGGCCCTCAGACCGCTCTTGTTCATTATAGTCCTCCAAGCCATATCAGAGGAGTTTAAGATTGGCTGCCCATGGGAACTTCTCTATGCTGATGATCTGGCTCTTTAGCAGAATCAGTAGATGAGCTAGAGAATAAATTCCGGCTATGGAAACAACAGTTGGAATCAAGAGGCCTGAGAGTGAACATAGCTAAAACAAAAGTGTTGATAAGTAGAAGAGAGGACAATACTCCGATTCCATCGGGGAAATAGCCATATTCGATATGTAGGTAAGGAACTGGCATAAATTCCATAAAATGTTCACAATGCAGATCCTGGGTACACAAGAGATGTAGCAGGATAGCAGGCAAACTAACAGGTAGGGAAAACTACGTATGCGGTAGATGTACAGGGAAAGTTGGCAGTAGTAATTGCAGTGATAGATACATTTTTCCAATACAGGTGGGTTCTATAGAAGTGGTTGATAGCTTCCGGTACCTAGGTGATCAGATTAGCTTGAGAGTGGGGTGCCATAGTATCTAGAATAAGGACGGGTTGGAAGAAATTTAAGGAGCTGCTTCCTCTGTTGACAAAGAAGGGTTTCTCCCTGCGTACACCAGGCCTGTTATATGATGCCTGTGTGAGATGCGTGATGCTGCATGGTAGTGAGACATGGGCAGCAACTGCAGAAGATATGCGACGGCTGGAGAGAAATGAAGCAAGTATACTCCGTTGGATGTGCAATGCCAATGTGCGTGAACGATCAAGCATAGACGAGTTGAGAAAGAAACTGGGTTTAAAAGGGATAAGTTGTGGTGGGCAGGAGAGAAGGCTGAGATGGTATGGACATGTGATGTGCATGGAGGATGACTGCTGGGTAAAGAAGTGCCAAGAAATCCCAGTAGAAGGAAGAACGCAGTAGAGTTAGACCACGAAAAACATGGGCGGAGGTGGTGAGAGCAGACCTCAGATCGCTGAAACTCACCGAGGAGATGACGAAGGACTGTGACAAGTGGAGAGATGCTGTGCTGAATAGGACTCGTCCAATCCTTGCAAGCAGGGAAAAGCGGACGTAAAATGATGATGATGATGATGATTATTTCCTTATTTTCTTAACTTCTCATTTAACTTTATTCTCTTATTTTCATCATTATTATCTCCCTATTTTTATTACTTTATTATTAGAGTGGGGGGTTGGCAGAATCATTAGAGCAATTGACAATATGCTTTGTAGCATTGAGTTACATCTTTTTGTGTTCAGAGTTCATATCCTGCAGAGGTTAACTTTTTCTCCCATGCTATTATCATCCCTTACTTCTACTCAACTTGTGGGTGTGATTCAAGAATATTTTTTCTCAAATACTACTTGAAAAAAAGAAAATTTTTTCAGGTCTAAGCTATTTTGCCGAAAGATATTTGTCAACAAAGCATTTTTCACTGTGACTGCAGTAATTTTAATAGGCCATGAAAATATTCAGACCTCCAAATGTTGACTCATTCAGCTGGAGAGAAAATTTACATTAATGAAGTCCTGAAGTTATCAGCATTTTACTATAATGTCGTTCAGAAGAATAGATTTAGAGTTTTTCTTTATAACTGTTTCTAAGGCTTTCTTTACAACTGCTATAATTATAATATCTTCTCCAATTGTATGTGGCATTCCTATTTTTGTTATGTTAGAGAAAATATTGTAAGACGCCTCCATTTCCTGTTTAACGCTTTAGCATTTTCATTACTCTATATTTACTATTGTATTTTTGTGGTAAACACTTTATCTCACATAATATCGAATCTATGAGATTTAGATGTTTATTTTGAGAACAACACCTTAACATGAGCATGAGCAGCTGGTTATGGCTGGTTTGAACAGAAAGAGGCGAGCGAATTCTGGCTGGATATGGCCGGTTTAAATGCTAAAGAGTTAAATATGAGATTAGGACAATTTATAATGTTTGCATTCAGTGTCTTAAATTCAAAAGATTGTTAACAAATCTGCATGCATTATCTCAAGGTGGCTATTCATTTTCCAAGGCTTCACTATGTTGTTTCCAAATGTCTATCCATATAGCAAACACAAAGATAGTATCTTATTGGTGATTGCTTGAATATATCTGATATCTTTATAAATTTACCATTGCTCCTTATAATGAGTACTATTGTCACATCTGGTCTGGCTTTTCTGCCATGCTCCTTGAGAGTCTAAATAAAATCCAAAGAAGAATTCTCAGCATTATTGGTTCTGATTTATCATATTGAATTCAATCACTATCACACAATTGCAATATTGCTTTGCTTTGCCTTTTTTGTAAATATTTTCAAGGGAATTATTCAGATGAGCTTTACATTTTGTTACTTTGTATTCATGAGTTTAAACAGAGCTGATTTGTAGCTAAGTTGAAATTCATAAATGCAATTGTAAATTCTATTCTGGTAGTCTTTTCTTTTGCACATCTCACCTATGGAATTTTCTTCCTGCTTTTTACTTTCCTAGCCATATCAATTTGCAAAACTTCAAAAGTCGTCATCTCTTTCCTTGAATTATGTTCTCTCTGTCTTGTCCTTCTCCCTTCTCAGTAACCCCATACATTTTTAGAGGCTTCCAACATTTAGATGTGTGGTTTTCTTCTGGGAATACTATGAGAATGATTTTATTTCTAAGGCTGATTAACTCCTGACATACCCTCTAAATTCATATTACAAATATTGATACCAACCTGGCCAAAACTGGTTCTGGTTCTATGAAATAAAACCACCCATTTTAAATTAAAATCTTCCAACATAATTTTATTATCTTAATAATTAATTAATAATTATAATAAATCCCTCAACCTTCTTCCTCAATTAATTAAAATCAAGTGTAGTTCATTAGAAATATGATAATGAAAGGGTTAATCTGTCAGTTAGTTTAACAGCACCATCTGTTAAACTAACTGACAATGGAGTCCATTCTGTTGCAAGAATTTGAGCCTGATCTCTAGTTTGTGGATACCTCACCCCCTCTTTCACAGACTCCCATCAGTCCTGGAGACACCAAAACGAGTCATTAGCACTGCATTTGCTGCCTGTAAAAACAAGTCATTAGCACTGCCTGTAAAAACGAGTCATTAGCACTGCATTTGCTGCCAGTAAAAACAAGAATTTCAAATATAAAAGAAAGTATTTTGTTCAACAATACTTTCAAAGGAATTGAAACTATTTTCACTTTTACTTAATCTTGTGTTCTTAATTAATATATATGACATTTACTCATATAAATTATGAAATATATTATTCATATTCAGTGAAGATCTGAAGCAGAATATGTGTTCTGGTCTATTTATAACTTTCTGATCCTGGGTAACACCATGTATTCTGCTAGTTTTTAACATATATGGTATATTTTGCAATAGCAGAAATAGCTGTTTATTTGTTTTTATTTTTTCTTATTTATTACGCAGATTTGTATAAGGATTTAAAAAAATTAAAATTCTTTCCTCAAACAAGAAGTTTCTTACAGGAAAAAAATGGGATACACTGCTTCGTAGTTACCCACTTCGATAAAACATATTTCCTTGATCACAGCTTCTCACTGCTAACCTAACTCACTGGCATGAACTGGAATTTTTGAAGTACAATTTTATATACTTCTATTAGAATGCTAGGGTGATATCTTGTTCATTTTATTTACTTCTACAACATGACTAGGGTGACATCTTGGTCATATGTATCATATATTTCATATTCAATATGACAAGGCTTGCAATGTAGAAAAGAAAATGGCAAGTGACGGGTCTTGCAGTATTTTGTTACATTCCTTTCCATTCAAATTCTGTTAAAACCAAATTTCGCTTTCATCTATTTTGAGTAATTTACAGAGGCTGATTCAATCAGCTACATGTCTCACTCAAAAGTCTATACCTTTGTGCTAATGTTATTAATAAATATTCAATAGGATTTTAATGTGCAGCAGATGTGACTACTTAAAGCCTTGCACTTCTATCCCTAACAATGAATCTAAATCTCTTTGATTATGTTTTTATCTATCAATAAAGTGTACATCATCATTATCGTTTTTACATTGTGTTTTTCATGATGGCTTGGGTTGGGCAGAACTTTTTAAGACAATGTTTTCCAGCCAGATGCCTTTCTTGATACCAACTCTTTTAGTTGATGGTACAATTTCTGAAGGCTCACTAAAAGTTATATCATTACCAACATTTTAATATTCATTTTTCCAAGCTAGCTTCAATTGGACATGTCTGCTGTACAGAATATCATCAATAATTTGTCTTTTATCTTCTCTTCTATGAAGTCCATCATCCTGAGATGGAGCTTCACTGATTTTTTATCACTGTTCCTCTTCTGCAAGTATTTTCTAGTGTCACTTCATAACTCTTTCACCACAGCTATTTTAATTCATTCTCATCATATGTCTACACCAGTGCAATCATTTCTTCTGTATACATAAACTAATGTCTTTAATACACAACTATTTAGCTTATGCTCAAACTTTCATGCAGGTTAATATTACTCAATCAACAGATAATACTGATTTTCTACACTCAAAACCCTTTATTATGATGACAGCAAGGATGATTTCACTATCTTTTATCTTTTATATGTAAATAATGTTGTTTGCAGGTTTATTAAAACAATCTAAGAGCCAGGAAAGAAAGCCTTGTATTGTAAACAATAAACATTGATACATCCTAATATCTTAATGATCATGACTGGAACAGACTGGCTAATATTTCAATTGCATAAGATAAATTATACTGAACATTCTCAACTTGGGAGTAAGAACAGGAGAGATAATTTAGTTAGAGAATAATTTGAAATTATTTTACTGGTATTTTCCCTACATCTTTCTGAAATAAAAAATTAAATGAGGATGAAGTGAAGAAATACTGAACAGATGTTGTGGCAGTACTAGTAGTAGTAGTCAGAGCTAAAACATGTCAGATTCATAACTGCTCTTATGAGAATTGAATACCATACTAAAGCGCCAGTAAGCTTGCTAATAGCCTGCAGATTAGATGTTGTCTTCCTGTTTCTTCTACAACAACTACAACGGTATGCGATGGGGCCCACCCAGAGCCCCGGCGGACAGAATGGAGAAAGCGTTAAAAAAAGATATTTTTTGATAATCTTCCATTCAAATGAAAGTGTAAAAACAAGACTGCAATTTATAAGTCCGAGCAGAAGATGTCTGTCTAGCTCTAATCAACCAATAAACACTGAGTCATCATCATCATTATCACCACCATGTTGTTATTGTTGTTGTTGTTGTTATTGTTGCTGCTGCTGTTGTTGTTGTTGCTGCTGCTGCTGCTGCTGTTGTTGTTGTTGTTGTTGTTTGCTTGCTTGCTTGCTTACTTGCTTTCCATACACATGGGTTGGATGGGTCATCAAGATTCGAGTTAGTTCTTATTAAAAGTTTCTGCTCTCCTAGATGGATTGGAGGACCATGGTTCATTTGTACATTCCATTGTCATGGTTTCTATGGCTGGATACCTTTTATAATGTCAACCAATTTACAGAGTGTACTAGGTGCATTTTATTATGGCACCAACACTAAAGAAGTTATGTCCCACTAAAGTGTCCCTTCTATGGCACCAACACTAAAGAAGTTATGTCCCACTAAAGTGTCCCTTCAACCTTACATTGTCTCTGTTAACCAGTTTACCTTGTGTACTGGAGGTACTTTAATGTGATGCCAGAACTAATAAGGAGCCCATTGATCATGCAAGACTACTCATTATTTCACATTGACTCTGTTCATTGAAGGCAACATGATCAGAAGAGTGAAATAAGAGAGCACAAAAAGAAAAAGAATGACTGTAAGTGAGTGAAGGGAACACAAGTATATACATACACAATTACATACATATTGATATATATTTATACCTGTTGATAATTACACTCATGCCACACACACATTATGTAAAATTTGTCTCCGTGAAAACATACACAAACATCCATTGTACATCTGTCTATATAAGATAATCTGTGTACATAAATACATAGCTATATTATTAACTATTGATACATTTTATAATCAGGCCATGAATATATGTATGCACACACACACACACATGGACATGAGAATGTCCACATACAAGCATGTACATACAAAATATACTCTGGTGTCATAGCCAAAACTTGGGAATGAGTGTGTGTCGGTGAGAGTGCGTGTGTGTGTGTATGCATATATATATAGAGAGATCTCTAAGATTTTCCACTGGAACAACTCCTGTTTTTTTTAGGGCCACCTCCATGCCCCTACTCATCCTTTTTTTGTCTTGTCTTATCTTGTCTTCGGATCTGGTTTAGGTGAGATATGATGTCTCCTTCATATCATCACCCTGTCTACTTTCCCTTGATTTCAGTTTCTCCCCCTCCACCCATCTACTGTTGAGCCAAGTACCCTGGCTGAAGACAACTAGCCACATACCCATTTTGCCGCATAGTGCTCCACACACCACCCTCCATCCCCATCAGGCAAAAACTGCAGTACATGCACCACCACAAACAGGCAGAAGAAAGGCCAGAACTGTTTGGGGTGCAGCTGTTTCCACCACCTTTCTTGTGTTGGCTTGACACATCAAGACTCTAGTGCCCTCGAAGCTTGGAGATGCAGTAACTGTCTCTTCGCCTCGTTAGCACAGCTGCAGCCATCCACTACACCACCAGATGAGACACTGAGCTTGTCTGATGCTCAAGTCTCGCTGGTCAATATCACTTGGCTCAAGTGGCTCCAGAAGATTCTGCTCAAGACCCAAGAGCAGCTTGGGTGGCAGTGACCAACACCTTCACATCCTCAATCGAGAGAGCACTGGACTCTAATCGACCCAGTGACTGAGAGTGCCTCTTCTATTTCTCCCCACTCACCCTCGGCTTCCCTAACTCTGGTGCTGACTGAGGTGGCGTGTTGACAGCAGCTTTTGTCAAGGCCATTTCATCCTTTGGGCAAGTGCCCATCCCAAGTGTGCTCAAGGATGCCACATCCTCTGCTCTCAGGTGCCCAATGGAGGAGTTCCTAGCTGCTCTTTGGCTCAAGCACCCTGAGCCAACCTCAGACCCAAACCTCCACTTGATCCTCACCTGCTCTTTGTGGCATAGGACACAGACATCATGTCTGCCATTAAGTCCTTCCCTGCCAGCAGCAGTGGAGGTACTGATGGTCTCCGACCTGGCCACCTCAAAGTGAGTCCAATTGTGGCACTCATCAACAGATTCATCCCAGATGCCCTGGACCCATATGCCTGAGGCCTCTTTTTTTCGGCCAGCTTGACCACTCTCAGGAAGAAAGAGGGTGGCATGCGCCCCATTGCTGTGGGCAATGTCTCCCAAAGGCTGGCGACCAAAGTGGTCTGCAGGCGCATCACACCTGAAGTGGATGAGGAACTCAGCCCAGTGCAACTAGGAGTCAGCATGTGCAGTGGGTGGGAGGGGCCCGCACATGCAGCTAGGCATCTCTTCAACAGCTGCCCACTAGAACCGATGTTGAAGGATGCCAGGCACTTCATTGTCAATCTTGACATGAGGAATGCCTTTAGCTGCATATGTTGTGACCATCTGCTCAATGCCTGCCTCAGCTGAGCTCCCTTTGCCTGCCTGCTGACCTACCTGTCATATGGAGCCCTGAGCATGCTCCTTGCTGCTAATACGATTATACCTTCAGCCACTGGGGTTCAACAGGGTGACACTCCCCCCCCCCCTCTCCTCTTTGTTCTCGGTATAGACCACATTGCTCAGAACATCATGGTCTCTTTCACTGTTTGGTACCTGGATGATGCTACGTTGGGCGGGCCTATGAAGACAGTCTGCCATGACCTGTGATCGGTGGTTCCTGCTCTGGCAGGAATTGACCTTTAGGTTAACTCATCTAAGTTGGACATGGTGAATGTCAACCATGATGCAGAGGACTTTACAGCCTTAGTCTCAGACGTGCGATCCATTCTTCACCAGGTGCCGGTGACCCTGAAAGAGGATATCCTCATTCTCAGGGGACTGATCCTCCCACCAGTCATCCACTCCACCATCATATCCAGGCTCCAGCAGCTTACATCCCTCACAAACAGACTAGGCATGATTGATGCCCATCCAGCCCTCTTCCTGTTGAGGAACTGCTTCGCCATGCCAAATCTCCTCTACACATTTTGTAGTGCTCCATGCTACAGCCATGCATCTCTCCTCACTGAACTCAACATTTGTATCTGAGTGGCAGCTGAGGAGATATGCATCGTCAAGTTTGATGACTTTGGATAGCAACAGATTACATTACCTGTTAGAAACAGTGGCCTTGGTCTCTGGTCTCTGGTCTTACTGGCTTTGCCGGTGTTTCGTTTGTCGGTAACCTCTTGCTGCCTCTGAATCAACAAGGTTCTCCGCAACAATGGAACCCACTGTGATCAAGGAATGTGAAGCCACCTGTGGGACTTGGAACCTGCTCTGACTCCGCTTAGTAGATATCCTGCCTCCTCTTCCCCCTGTAGACATCAAATCTCCCCAGAGCACATGGGATGCCATCCAGTGCGGCATGGTCTCAGACAGGCTAGCACACCTGCTTGACCAGCACCACCTCGCATGTTTTTTCTTGGCCTCACAACCCTACAGTTGTGCCTGGCTCAGTGCCTTACTCTACTTTTTGACTGGTATCTAGCTGGATTATGCCTCCAGATCTGTGAGCCACACAAATGAGCGCTGCAGATCCACTATAGACTCTTTCGGGCTGCACCCGCTGTCCTGTCACTACAGTGCCAGCTACCTTCCACGCCATGCTGCTCTCAACGAGGTCATAAATCATAGCATGGATGCTGCAGGCTTCTTCCAGCTCGAACCAGTGGGGCTGGACCATGGAGACGTCAAAAGTCCAGACAGCATAACTATCTTTCCATTCCGCTGTGGTAAACCCCTCATTTGGGATGTCACATACAGTGATACATTCTCCAGTGGCAACCTGGTGTAGTCTGCAACTAACCCAGGCTCTGCTGCACTTCGGTCCGAGAAGGGTAAACTCTCCAAATATCGGTCACTCTCTGACAGGTTTGTGGTCAAGCCTGTAGCAGTGGAGACTTCTGGTGTCCTTGGCCCTAAGGCTACCACTCTATTCACCACCAACAGCACAGAGTTGGCTACTCACAGGTGTGAGCTTCGCGAGCTGGAATGGCTATTCCAGTGTCTCTCCCTCATCATTCTCTGGGGAAATGCCTTCTCTTACCTGCCTGCCGGCACCGTGCGGTGACCAGCGCATGGGCCCCCATTTGCTTATAATAGTGAGAGATAGGGAGAGACGGAGTCAGTGACCATGGGAGTTTGGCTCCTTTGTGTTCAGACCTGGTGTATATACATATACACCAGGTCTGAACATGTTACATACATATATAGTATGTCTATGTGTGTGTGTCAGTTGTTTTAATATATACTAGCTGGCCCGTCCGGCTGGCGCCCGGCTAGGTATACCAGCATTTTATCTTTTCAGGAATCCCCACTCCACTCCAGTGCAAAGATACCGCACTCCCTCTCAAGTCAGAGAAGGAGGGGGGGGGGGTTAACATGCTCTGATGTTGGTTTTGAATAGTTAAAAATCAGACTCAGTTTTGCAAGGACCTGTATGACACTGCTGCTGTAATGCAATGTGGATGCAATCAGCTTGTGAACTCACCTGCTCCAATCTGGCTTGTTCTGTCTGTGTTGCTCTCCTGCTTTCTGCACGGGACCTCAGTTGCTGAAGGCGAGACTGGCGCTGCTCTTGGGACTGGGCCAATCGAATGGCTCTCGCTTGAGTCCTCATCTGCTGAAGGCGACGTTCATGATCATCTTCAGACTCTCTTGCTCTAGTAACATTTTTTCTTCTGGAAAATCTGATCTTGCGGCCAGCCTGGGACTTTTTGGGTGGCATATCGGCAGAAACAATGATAAGCCGTCTGTGCTTTCGTGAAATAAATAGGTGTGTTTATATTTTGTTTTTGTGTGTGCAAAAATATCTGTACATGAATATATATATTAAAATAACGGATTAAAGTTTAAGCAAAGAATCGTTGCTTTCACCCTTAACGGGATCTTCTGAAACTAAAAAAATCAATCTGTGAACGCAGAAGTAAATATTTCGAAAAATGTTATCTAAATGCAGACATATTATAAGAGCACGACATCATAGCTATGTATCTATCTAAAAAGAGTAAGGAATGTCGTAGAACCAGAAGTGTTGACATTTAAAATTTTAAAGAAGTGAAAATTTAAATAATGTCTTTAATCTTTTAACAAAATTCAGTAGACAAAAATACCCTCACTTTTTTACTTGGAAAAAGTTACATCTATGGTGCTGTTTGGGCCAGCCATTTGGCAAAAAGTTTGTTACATAAATACGGCCATTAGCTTTATATTATGTATATATATATCATCACCATCATCATCATTTTACGTCCACTTTTCCAAGCTTGCAAGGGTTGGACGGGTCCTATTCAACACAGCATCTCTCCACTTGTCACAGTCCTTTATCATCTCCTCGGTCAGTTTCAGCGATCTGAGGTCTGCTCTCACCACCTCCACCCATGTTTTACGTGGTCTACCTCTACTGTGTCTTCTTTCTACTGGGATTTCTTGGCACTTCTTTACCCAGCGGTCATCCTCCATGCGCATCACATGTCCATACCATCTCAGCCTTCTCTCCTGCACACCACAACTTATCCCTCTTATACCCAGTTTCTTTCTCAACTCGTCTATGCTTGGTCATTCACGCACTTTGACATTGCACATCCAACGGAGCATACTTGCTTCATTTCTCTCCAGCTGTCGCATATCCTCTGCAGCTGCTGCCCATGTCTCACTACCATGCAGCATCGTGCATCTCACACAGGCATCATATAACCATCCTTTCGTATGCAGGGAGAAACCCTTCTTTGTCAACAAAGGAAGCAGCTCCCTAAACTTCTTCCAACTCGTCCTTATTCTAGATACTATGGCCTCGGAACACCCCCACTCCCATGCTAATCTGATCACCTAGGTACCAGAAGCTATCAACCACTTCTATAGAACCCACCTTTTGTCTGCTATCCCACTACATCTCTTGTGTACAGAAGATCTGCATTGTGTACATTTTATAGAATTTATGCCAGTTCCTTTGCTACATATCGAACATGGCCATTTCCCTGATGGAATCAGAGTTTTGTCCTTTCGTCTACTTATCAACACTTTTGTCTTAGTTATGTTCACTCTCAGTCCTCTTGATTCCAACTGCTGTTTCCATAGCCAGAATTTATTCTCTAGCTCCTCTACTGATTCTGCTATAAGAACCAGATCATCAGCATAGAGAAGTTCCCATGGTCATACAGTCTTAAACTCCTCTGTTATGGCTTGGAGGACTATAATGAACAAGAGCGGGCTGAGGACCGAACCTTGATGTACACCTACTTGTATCTGGAATTCCTCACTAAACTCCATTCCTATTCTCACTTTACTGACACCACCCCTGTACATAGCTTGCACTGTCCTCACAAGCCATTCCTCTACACCTAGTTTTCTTAGGGACCACCAGATGACAGATCGGGATACCCTATCAAAGGCCTTCTCTAGGTAAACAAAAGCTAAGTATAGAGGCTTATTCCTCTCTAAGAATTTCTTTTGCAGTTGCCTCACTAAGAAGAGGGCATCTGTTGTACTTTTCTGAGGCAAAAAAACCAAACTGCATCTCATCTAATTTGACCCTTTCTCTAATCAGTTGCGTTAATATTCTCTCTGCCACTTTCATAACCTGATCCATCAGCTTTATGCCCCTAAAATTGCTCCTCTCTAGAGCATCCCCTTTACCTTTGTAGCAATTTATGAGAATACTGCTGCACCAGTCTTTGGGTATATATATATATATATATATATCAATCAGGCTATATATGGTGGTGTCATACCCAAAGACTGGTGCAGCAGTATTCTTATAAATTGCTACAAAGGTAAAGGGGATGCTTTGGAGAGGAGCAATTATAGGGGTATAAAACTGATAGATCAGATTATGAAAGTGGCAGAAAGGATTTTAGCACAACTAATTAGAGAAAGGCTCAAACTAGATGAGATGCAGTTTGGTTTTGTGCCTGGGAAGAGTACAACAGATGCCCTCTTCTTGGTGAGACAATTGCAAGAGAGGTTCTTAGAGAAGAATAAGCCACTATACTTAGCCTTTGTTGACCTAGAGAAGGCCTTTGATAGGGTACCCCGATCTGTCATCTGGTGGTCCCTAAGGAAGCTAGGTGTTGAGGAATGGCTTGTGAGGACAGTGCAAACTTTGTACAGAGGTACTCTCAGTAAAGTCAGGGTAGGAATGGAGTTTAGTGAGGAATTCCAGATACAAGTAGGAGTACATCAGGGTTCGGTCCTCAGCCCGCTCTTGTTCATTATAGTCCTCCAAGCCATAACAGAGGAGTTTAAGACTGGCTGTCCATGGGAACTTCTCTATGCTGACGATCTGGTTTTTATAGCAGAATCAGTAGAGGAGCTAGAGAATAAATTCTGGCTATGGAAACAGCAGTTGGAAGCAAGAGGACTGAGAGTGAATCTAACTAAGACAAAAGTGTTGATGAGTAGAAAAGAGGACAAAACCCTGATTCCGTCAGGGAAATGGCCATGTTCGATATGCAGAAAAGGAACTGGCATAAATTCTATAAAATGCACACAATGCAGATCCTTGGTACACAAGAGATGTAGCAGGATAGCAGGCAAACTAACAGGTAGGGAGAAATATGTATGCAGTAGATGTACAGGGAAATTAGACAGTAGAAGTCGCACTGATAGACACATTTTTCAAATGCAAGAGGGCGCTATAGAAGTGGTGGATAGCTTCCGGTACCTAGGAGATCAGATTAGCATGGGAGGAGGGTGTTCCGAGGCCATAGTATCTAGAATAAGGACGGGTTGGAAGAAGTTTAGGGAGCTGCTTCCTCTGTTGACAAAGAAGGGTTTCTCCCTGCGTACGAAAGGCCGGTTGGATGTGCAGTGTAAATGTGCGTGAACGACCCAGCATAAATATGTTGAGAGAGAGAAACTGTGTCTGAGAGGGATAGAATGTAGTGTACGGGAGAGGAGACTGAGGTGGTATGGACATGTGATGCGCATGGAGGATGACCGATGGGTGAAGAAGTGCCAGGAATTGCCAGTTGAAGGAAGACGTGGCAGAGGTAGACCACGAAAAACATGGGCGGAGGTGGTGAGAACAGACCTCAGATCATTGAAGCTCACGGTGGTGATGACGAGGGACCGTGACGAGTGGAGAGATCCTGTGCTGAATAAGACCCGTCCCACCCTTGCAAGCAGGGAAAAGCGGACGTAAAATGATGATGATGATGATGATGATGATATATATATATATATATATATATATATATATATATATATATATATATATATATATATCATCATTTTACGTCCGCTCTTCCCTGCTTACAAGGGTGGGACGGGTCTTATTCAGCACAGCATCTCTCCACTCGTCACGGCCCTTCGTCATCTCCACCGTGAGCTTCAGCGATCTGAGGTCTGTTCTCACCACCTCCGCCCATGCTTTTCGTGGTCTACCTCTATCACATCTTCCTTCAACTGGCATTTCCTGGCACTTCTTCACCCATCGGTCATCCACCATGCCCATCACATGTCCATACCACCTCAGTCTCCTCTCCCGTACACTACATTCTATCCCTCTCAGACACAGTTCCTCTCTCAACACATTCATGCTGGGTCGTTCACGCACATTGACATTGCACATCCAATGGAGCATGCTTGCCTCATTTCTCTCCAACCGTCACATATCCTCTGCAGTTGCTGCCCAAGTCTCACTACCACGCAGCATCACGCTCCTCATACAGGCATCATATAACCGGCCTTTTGTACGCAGGGAGAAACCCTTCTTCATCAGCAGAGGAAGCAGGTCCCTAAACTTCTTCCAACCCATCCTTATTCTAGATACTATGGCCTCGGAACACCCCCCTCCCATGCTAATCTGATCACTATCCACCACTTCTATAGCACCCGCCTGCATTTGAAAAATGTGTCTATCAATGCAACTTCTACTGTCTAATTTCCCTGTATATCTACTGCATACATATTTCTCCCTACCTGTTAGTTTGCCTGTTATCCCGCTACATCTCTTGTGTACCCAGGATCTGCATTGTGTGCATTTTATAGAATTTATGCCAGTTCCTTTTCTGCATATCGAACATGGCCATTTCCCTGATGGAATCAGAGTTTTGTCCTCTTTTCTACTCATCAACTCTTTTGTCTTAGCTATGTTCACTCTCAGTCCTCTTGCTTCCAACTGCTGTTTCCATAGCCAGAATTTATTCTCTAGCTCCTCTACTGGTTCTGCTATAAGAACCAGATCGTCAGCATAGAGAAGTTCCCATGGACAGCCAGTCTTAAACTCCTCTGTTATGGCTTGGAGGACTATAATGAACAAGAGCGGGCTGAGGACCGAACCTTGATGTACTCCTACTTGTATCTGGAATTCCTCACTTAACTCTATTCTTACCCTGACTTTACTGACAGTACCTCTGTACAAAGTTTACTTAGGGACCACCAGATAACAGATCGGGGTACCCTACCAAAGCCTTCTCTAGGTCAACAAAGGCTAAGTATAGTGGCTTATTTTTCTGTAAGAACCTCTCTTGCAATTGTCTCACCAAATAGAGGGCATCTGTTGTACTCTTCCCAGGCACAAAACCAAACTGCATCTCATCTAGTTTGAGCCTTTCTCTAATTAGTTGTGCTAATATCCTTTCTGCCACTTTCATAACCTGATCCATCAGTTTTATACCCCTATAATTGCTCCTCTCCAGAGCATCCCCTTTACCTTTGTAGCAATTTATGAGAATACTGCTGCACCTGTCTTTGGGTATGACACCACCATATATAGCCTGATTGATGATGCGTCCCCTGATGCCTTCAGCATCTCAGCAACTATCCCCGACGGTCCAGCAGCCTTACCATTTTTCATTTCCTTAATCGCCTCTTGGACCCTATATTCGTCAATCTCAATAGCCGGTCCTTCTGTCGGATCTACTGAGGGTAATTTTTCTCTCTCCCATTCGTTCTCCACATTCATCAGTCTCTCATAATGACATTTCCAGGCCTCCTTTTTCTCATCATTCGTGACACTAAGTACACCGGCATCATTCCGGACACATTTATCTCTAACAACATCCTGATTTGCATTGACACACTGCCTTGCAATGTGGAACACTGCATGCCTCTGATCTTCCCCTTGCAGAACATTGGCAAACCTCCTACTCTCAGCCTCCCTGCGTGCTAAGAACACCTGACATCTAGCTTCTCTCTTGGCGGCTGTATATTCTTCCCTACTCCCACCCTTTTTCCAATATATATATATATCTATATATATATATATATATATGTATGTATGTATTTGTGTGTGTGTGTCCCGGGTTCAGTCGAGGGTAACCACAGTAAGTAAGGTAATCAATACATAGTAGAGTATATATAATATTTCCTGATGATATCCTTCGAATGAAACAGTTCTAGTCTTGTAGAAGCCATTTCTATATTAAATATTATATATATATATATATATATATATATATATAGTAATAATAATAAAATTGAAGACTAAAATCCAAAGAGGGCTCGATAAGGAAAATATATATCAAATATATAAGAACCGTATCCCGTTAAGGCTGAAAGCAGCGATTCTTTGCTTAAACTTTAATCTGTTATTTTAATAAATATATATATATATATATATATATATATATAGAGAGAGAGAGAGAGAGAGAAGAAGAGATAAGCGATACATATAGTTAGTTGCCAATAGCTTGTGCATACATGCTCAATTTGCCTACAGGGTTAAATATTGGAAGCCTTAATATTTAGTGGGCGAGAATATAAGCAGAGCGGTTACAAGTGAAATGATTACAAAGGAGAATATACCGTTAAAACATGTTTATATAAAAAAGAACCTACATACGTTTCGCTAGAAAGGGGCTTCTCAAGAGCATAGAAAACTAAAAAGTGTTCAGTACATGACCCAGGAGGGGTTTTAAGGTTATAGTTACATCAAAGTTCATTCTTCGTTCGCTCACACGCGTTGCTTTTGCCACAGAGCAAGGGGAGTAACTCTGGTCGGTGTTTGAATAATTGTCCCCAAACTGCTTATTACCCGTTCACATGATGGTGTTTTCCCATTACTATTTTGTGGGTGCTGCTTTACTATTGTCGATTCAAGCAGGGTCTGGGATGCATAGTTGGTTTACATATGTTTATTTGAACCGCCTGCCCACTGAAGTGTTATGGTTTGATGCAGGGGGGCCCAGTTTATGGTTTTCATGTCTCAGTCGATTTCCATCCAAAGTAAGACACCTGTATTCGGTGCCTGCAGTTTATCACCGATTCTGCTGTGCTGTTGATGAGCTCGAGCTTATGACATAGTAAAGTTCCATGAGGCAAAGCTCGCACTTCCTCTTAAAATTGTACGGTGCTGCCCTGCCAACAATTTCTCAGTGTGTGGAGAAGCTGATGTTGGAGTCTTTTAATGTTGTGATGTAATTGGCAAGTGACGCGTGTGTTTGAACGAAAAATTAACATGTAACTGGCTGAGTATTCCAGGCAGCACCTGAAATTCAAAGCTGTAGCCCTATCACAATGTCTCTTGCTGATACTGCCTGGAATACTCAGCCAGTTACATGTTAATTTAACCAGTTGGATGTTTAGTTGATCAAACAAATGACTCCTGATTGTCAAAACTAATGGAGGATCCACCATCAACACCTTATCCTGGGATCTGACTCACAGCTTCCTTTTCATGTCAGTCAAAATTGAGACATTTGGGTTCTTTGGTCCCCAAACTACTGTTTTCCTCTGCAAAATCAGGAGGGTGGATTCCACCTGAGGAAAGGAGCTCTGTGAGGAGTGGCTGTTGCAGCAGGTGTCATTGGCTATTCTCTATGGCAATGCTTTTGCCATTTTACCTGTGGGATGCAACTAAAATATACTACCTAGCCTGGGTTGTAGATACTACCACTCCCTCTTCCTCCTCCTTAGTTTAATTGTTTTAATTTTTATCTTACTTTTTTATTGCAAACATACAATTTAATTGAAGTATGTTGAAGAAAGATGTTCATTCTTTACAACCCAACTATTCACAGCTCCTCACACACAACTCCAAATCAACACCAACCATACATCTACAACTTAGAATCCTGCTATCACAACTTTAATTGAACAGTAAGACCAAACAGATCTTGTATAACACTACATATCAACAACACTAAAGAACATTGTTTTATACCTCACATCTCATTTCTCACTCGACAAAATAAGCATTCTCCTGACACAAAAGACTAAAATTTGTGAATCAAATACACTCACATGCTTTATTGTCTTTCACAACATAACTAAAATACAAAATCTCATTGAGTGCACTCACTGAAACAACATTAGAGCACAATAAGGAAACAATGAGACTTGTTTACGAACAAGCCAGACAGTAACATGTTATAAAGTACCTGGAAATGGTACTGCTGGCAATATAACAGACAGTACAGCAATTGCATCCTCAGGCTAACTATACTGCAAAAGAAAAAAATATTCAAATTATTTCAGAATACTGATAATATTCAAAAATATTCAAGCTCTTGGTCATGTGAAGAGCACAGTTTCTGGCAGCATTCTACATCTAGTTACTCACTCCCTGCCATTACATCATATATCTAACCTCCCATAAACATCTTGAAATATCAGAATCAGTTGAGAGCATGAGTACAATTTCTTCTCTTCTTGTTTGCCCATTTATTCCTGGGAGGGTAGTGGGGGAAGAGTCCTCAAACACACCATCCAGTGGCTTCTGTCAGAAGCAACCATCTCCAGTTGGTCCAGCTGGATCCGCAAGTGAGACTAGTCAAGGCCATGGATCTCCTGCCGGCTGGATTTGTCCATAAAATCTTTCCAGCTATTCTTTCTTGAGACATTCTAACATGTATGTAATATTGGAGCTGTGATTTCTCAATTTGGAGTGGCTCTCCGTTGAGCGAATCTCTGATCTCTGAGCTAGGCACTCTATTGAGTAACATTACTCCAAAGACCCTTCAGAGGAATCCTATTTTGGCTGCTTGTATTCGCGATCATATTCTTTCAGTCATTACCTAAGATTCATGACCATAAGTAAAGGTTGGCACAAATACCAAATTGAAAATAGTGAGTTTGGCTTTTACACCTATCTCCTTTTTTCTGATGACCGAATGCTGAAGCTTATACATTACTGTACCAGCTCCTGCAATTCTTGCAATTAATTTAGCCACCTGCCTTCCATCACTCATGAACACAGCCCCCAGATGCTTGAAGTTCTCCACCTGCTTCAGTCGATTAGTCAACACAGTCAACTATATCTCTCTCTCCATGTGTGTGGCTTTGTAACTCCCTTAGTGAATCATCCCTATTCCTACTCTTAAATCTTATGTAACTACATATTAGTGTAATTTTAATCTCCAGTGTCATCTACTATCAACTGAGCTTTTCATTCATCCAGTAAACCTACACTAGCATACTTATCTCTCCTGCAAATAAAATATTTCATACCCCTTCTTTCCTCTTCTAGTCACTTTTTCCTCTTATTTTTTTCTTCTGAGACTGGTGTATTTTGTATGGCTAGGAGACAATATAGCGCTTGAGAGAACTCTTTAGTCTAGATGAGAATGTAACAATCTGTCTAGTACTGGTGCCACGATAAAATGCATCCAGTGTACCCTGCAAATAAACAGTCTGTGTGCCATGAAGAAATCAACCTTATCCATTCTGTATTATAGTTGGCATTAGGAAGGGCATCCAACCATAGAAATCATGCCAAATATAGAATGTATGAGCAAGACAGGTCTCTCCGATTTGTCTAGTCTTGGACTGTAGCAATTCATCCATCCCATTCCAGTGTGAAAAACAGATGTAAAATGATGATAGTATATATATACCAGACAGGTCTGATATAAAACTTTATGGTCAGCCAATAATTTAACTTCTGTCTCAACATAATCATCCTCATCATCATCATCATTGTGCAGTATAGGTGTAGAGGCAAGATGGTTAAGCTGATAAAATATAATACTACTTGCTCAGGGATCACGAGTTCAAATTTGATGTAAATGTTTCTGGAGACACATTATTTTACATTTCTTCAGTTCAATTAGTTGTAGTGGAAAATAAGTACCAGATCATATGGGAAGTTTATCTATAATAAATTAGGATAATATCCAGCTGAAGATTTAGCTTATCCACTTAATGCCATGGAAACACTAACCTTAAGAGACAGTATAGAAGCAATAAATTAAAATAGATATTTCAGCCTTGTTTACTTGTAAAAAAAATAACTGGCAATGACTCTAACATATGAATAAGTATAATAAAACTTTGTATCTTTGAGATAAAATGGTAGCAAAGTAGTGGCAGTGGTGATGATATTAATAGTGGTGAGGATATTAATGCTAGTTCTGGTTGGGGTGACCATGTTATGAATGATGCTCATTCACATAATTTTTTGAATGAGAGAACTTCTAAATTAATTACTTCACCTCCAGCTAAATATCTCCTTGAAATAAACATCTGAATGGAAAGAAATTAGAAACAAAGTTCCTAAATGGGATTTCACATGAATGACTAGCAAGGCATAAGAATGCCAAAGAAGGAGAAGTGCCATGAACCATAAAGCTATTTCTGTATCACAGGTCAGAAAGTAGATTATCTTTCAGTTATATTTTATTAAGTATCCAACTTCTTAAGATAATGCAGTTTTGATTTGAACTAGATCTACAAGGATTGTTGACTGATTTATTGTATGTCATATTACAGAATTCTGAAGCCAGAGGTTGACTATTAAGAATTCTCTAGAAACATCAGTTATTCTTCCTATTCTCTTACATATGGAATCTGTAAATTCTTTGATAGTGACAAAACAGGGAAGGTGAGGTGAAACAATGGAAAGTACTGATGTATGCATGAGAGGAAAGTGAACTGTTCACCATAGATGTGACCTGTTAACTACAGTTGAACATGGATCATAAATGTTTCCAGGTATCAATTGGAGTAGAAAGTTATAATAGAACAGAAAGCCCAGTTGAGAATTGCTATCAGTAATAAAAGTCAGGTAAGAAATATCTTCTTCTTCATAGAACTAGCTATATGATTGAAGACAAGGAAAATTTAGTGAATACAGTTTGAAATGATACTAAGTTAGAGATTTTAACTTTTGGTTCATTGTGAATCCACTATATATGCTAGCTTTATGGGCTAACTGGTACACACAAATATAGATATTTGCTTTCATGACAAATTTGTGTGAGAGTCATAGATCAACTCCTGTGATGTGTCAACTTTTGATTGAGAAATGTGAGATGAATATAAACTTCCATTGACTCACCTTCAATTTCATTTTCTGTTCAGAGTTATTTCTTTGTACCATAGATTTTTTTATGCAAGCATGCCAAGTGGTTGTACACTGATAGATTACTTTGCTGCTCCAGCTAAATAATCATAATGTTACTTACATTTCAGTCATAGTTCATTTGAAGAAGTTTTCATTTACCAAATTCAAATGCTGTGAGGTCAGTTTTCTGCTTGTATCGGTCATCTTATTCAAAATTTACATCTTTAATTTGCCCTTCTGTAATCTTACATGATTACCAGGCCATGATTTGTTGCTGCAGTATAAGCTATGTCTCAACTGTTTCTATTGCCAACATTTGCAATACACATTACAGGTTTTATTGCTACATGTTAGCTTACATATTATTGAATTTATAAGGATTTACTCAAATGAGCTACTGCTGCTATAGCAAAAAGCTGTAAATACCACATAAACTATTAATTACTTATCATCAGCAGCATCATTATCATCAAATTTATGTTTCGTTTTGAATTCAGTAACAAATTAATATGACAGATATTCTTTGATTTTCCATCATTTATCATCATCATCATCATCATTTTAACATTATATTTCCATGGTGGCATGAGTTGCAAGTTTGCAACTTAGCAGCACTTTCCCATTCATCTAAATCCTGCTTCATCACATCTGTGAGATCTCATATTCTCAAACCTGCATTAAATATTCCATCTTATAACTACCTTTATTTATGTTCTCTCTCAATCAATGCAGTTCCTGCAACTGGTGCAACCAGTCATTGTTGTGTTACTCTAGATATTTTCTAGACAGTAGTTGCCACTCTATCTTCTATCATCTGCAAAAAGGTTGCTTTGTTGTCAAACCAGAATTTTCTTTGCTTTTTCTTTACCCTCCCTCAACTCTGCCCTAAAGAATGGTTTTGGACAGTGAGTTGTGAAGTTTTTATGTGACTGTATCAGATGAGCTTCTGTCTTTTCACCATTGCAAGGTTCCTCTTCTATGACTAAACCACAGCAAATTTTCATCCATTCACATTACTTATGAACTTTTAAGCTGAAGCTCACCCCTCATTGTTTGACATTTCAACACATTTTACAAGGACCAAATTATTGGTGTTCAGAAGTCCTCAGTGTTTGCTCATTTTAACTTGTTTGAGATAATTTCTTTTATTAGTTATTAAGAAATGTGGCTTAGGGGATAGGGTGTTAGACTCATGGCCATAGGATCACGGGTTCAATTCTTGGACTGAACAGCACATTGTGTTCTTGAGCAAGACACTTTATTTATTTCATGCTGCTTTTCATAACAGGACTGTGCCCCTAACATAAAAACACCCAAGAAACCTTAGGTGAAAGCCGTACCCAAGCGGGGAGGCTGACACAGTAGGAGGGATGGGAGGAAAGACTAAAGAAGGACATGATTAGGGGTGATCTAGAAGGTTTAAAATGTTTGCTAGGAGTATGGCCAAGAACATGTATATAGTAAGTATCACAGTAGAGATCCATGGAAGGAGTGACAAGCACAGTATGACCACGCAAAACTCCACTTTTTGCTTGATCATTTCTATGTCAAAATACATTTTTTTCTGTGGACAATCATATATCATTTGAAAGTTCTGGATGTGAACTTTCTTCTCATACATTTGATCAAAATCTAACACAAATACATCGTCAGATCCACTTAATCACCCTTGTATTTCCACCCATTTACAACGTTTGTCCTGCTTTTGGTTTTTATTGCTGAATGTAACACTAGTTCTTGTTCAATGTGCTGAATGTAACACTAGTTCTTGTTCAATAACTGGATTTGTGTTGAAAATGATACAGTCATAAAGTGGACTTTTTTTGCTTTATTTTGATATAAAAATCAAAGTGGGTAGGTCAGATAATCGTTATGAAGTATAAACATGAACATTTTATTGTTAATTTTCATTTAGAAAAGAACATATTTTCTTCAAGATTTTTATACCACGAGAAAGAAAAATTTCTCACGAATTCAATGCGGCCATTGTCAAATATGATCACGAGATTCTGCAAAACTACAAAGTCAGTAAAAAGGGGAATATCATAGATGTTCATAATGCATATTGACGCTACTTGTCAAAATAGTGTATTCCAGTGCAGTGAGAGCTGAAACAGAACATGAATCCAAAGCTTCAAATATCGAGTTTGAGCCAAAATTTAAAGAAATAGATAAATTAATTAAGTAAACATATATTTCTACAAAAAAATGCACTAAATTGAACTACATAAGTCTTCTAGAGCCCAAAATTAGCATGGAATCATTGTATTGAGAATGTTGTTTATTCCCTCTCACTGTTTTAAGATGTAGAAAATGAGATCAGAAATTTCGTTTTTCTTTGAGAAATATTGGTTAAATTTCACCAATAAAAATTATATTGTGAAATGAATATTATTTTGTAGACTATTAAAGTCCAATATGATGTCTTTTTTAAATTCTGATTTTGAATAGAGTCAGCCAAATTTTCACAAGTAGTGTTGATTGTTTTTTTTTCTCTCTCTTACTAACAAGTTTGCTTACAGGAATAAATTTTCACATTTTGTTTGATTTTTAATATAGATCTACATGCAATTCTGAGAAAGTTTCATTAATAATTATCACTAACACTTTGTAACAGGACTATTAGTAATACTTTGGTTAATTTCCATATTGAATTCGCAACCTGGCATGATATGTAAGTGTTGAGTTTTGATCAAAAGTATATGAGAAGAAAGTTCACATCCAGAACTTTCAAATCAAAAAATGTATTTGACAGGAAAATGATCAAGTAAAAAGTGGGTTTTTGTATGGTCAAACAGTGCTTGTCACCCTTTCTACAGGGCTCTACAGGAATACCTATTAAATGTATTGTAAAGCTCCAAACTTACAGAGAAGATTTAGTTTCATACCCTGTACCATTGTAAAAAAATTGAGTTCCCTACAGATAATAGATTACAATATAGCCATGTCTGAAAATGCATGGAAAGTTTGCGACAACCTTTAAACATTGTAATTTAATTGTTTATAGCCATTTTTAATAGTCATTTAAAATTTTATTGCAATGGTATCATGTTCCAAAGTCTCAATGTGTCAAAACTCAAGTCCCTGTTGCTTGTACTTTTAGATTTAGCTAGCTCTGAAAATGCATGAAAAGCTTACGCTCATATCAGTTTGTTTTGCATAAATAATTTTTAAATTGGTCCCCACAAAAAAGTTTCATTTTCAAGAACCTGAAAAAAAAATAGGCAACTGCTATCCCATGGACACTATTAATTTGTATAATTTGATGGTGATATCTCTTCTCTTTCAAAGATATGACATCTCAAATATGACTAATTATTCATTTAGGCCTAATTAGGCAAGATTTCAGCCAATTGGCTGACCATTCAAATTGTCATATTTCCTAAAATATTCATCCAAATTTCACAAATGAGATATCAAAATGCTCCCCAAGAAAAGGTATAGTAGAAGTTAGAATTAAATATTTTCAAAAACTCATAGTGATACCTATATATAGTAGTTGCATTATCTCAGATATTGCATTTGTAAAGAGATGCAACTTCTAAGATGTTACAGACAATGAAGAGAGGCTGTCTGAAAACAGAGCCATAGTGTTCTACTACCAGTATTTATCATTGAGATTGCTGCTAGTTCTAAATTTGTTGGACCTTCATCAATGAGTGCTCCAGCTGATTCAATCTATGGAACTGCATGCTTCTGAAATTAATGTGTAAATGACTGATCATTCCACAGAAAATGTAGTTCTCAAGGAGATTCAATGTGATACAAAGTGATAAGTCTGGTCCCGTGAATTACAGGTACAACTCATTTTTGCCAGCTAAATCACATGCCTTCATTTGTTTTAAACTTACTTTGAGCTTATCGGAGTCAATTTTTCACTTAGCTCCAAAGTTTTCATGCAGTCCATTACATCTGTCCTGATGTTTCTCTATACTACTACCTTTTAGATAGTCTTCTTCTTATCCATCAGTCAAAAATTTGGGATTAATATAGTTACTGTCAGGCCACCTGTTGCATTGCAGAATACACTTGTCCAAGGTTCCATGTAGTGAGATGGAATCTGAAACCAGATGATTCCAAAGTAAACCTCTTGATTATATAGTCATGACTGCACCTATAATCCCGATGAATTTGAAAATGCTTGTAAAAAAGATTCTGGATAAGATAAAAAGCTTGGGAATTAAATGAAATAGAAGTGGGTAGATAAAAAAGGGGTTTTGTGGATGTGATTCAAATTCAGTGAAACAACTGTTCTGGTATCAAACTTTAAAGGAAACCTCTCTGAGGTTACTCAACCTGCTTGAAATAGCAGCCCAGTATCTCTCAAATCATATCTCACTATCTTAAAAAGATAAGATGTCTTAGATAATGTAGTCCTTGGCACGCTATGTCTAATAAACAAAATCTTCATGACTAAAATACCTTTGTTTATATGTTCTGTTATTGGTGACTAGTTACATCTATTTTAATTTTTCTGAGATGTACTAGCACTCTTAAATATTATATTGTCCCTCCTGCTATATACTTTGATCCTGTACCAATAAGCAAATCATCAATAGAATGCTTCACCAAGTTAAAAGTTATAAATAAAATGGTATTGTGTAATAATAAAAGTCATACCTTTTTCATTATATTTCATTTGCTTTAATTACTTGAAATATCATAAAACATTTTCATGTTTCTATTCAGTCTTAGAACAGGCATAGTTTTATTGATTTTAAACTACTATTATTGTCATATGTTGTTATAATAATAGATGAATGAGGTTGTGTAAATTAATTGTCATGTGTTCTCCACCTGCCATCCTCTCCCTCTCTCTTATAGAAGTGTCTCTTTCTTTTTTTCATAGAATTTCTATCACCTTCTCTAATTGAAGTACCCCCCCCTCTCTCTCTCTCTCTCTCTCTCTCTCTCTCTCTCTCTCATGGGAGTCTCTTCTATGCTCATTACATCAATGAAACTACATCAAAGATATTTGGTCAATCAAAATTTCAGCTCTAAGCTTTCTCTTTCTCTAACCAAAGCTATTGTAATATATATATATCTAATAGAACTTCAGCTCCCTATCCTGGTTGAACTTTTTTAATAACACTCCAAACACATATTATTTATTGACTTGTATATTTATACCACAGGTCAATCATAGCAGTCATTGATATTTATGACATGTTGACTTGTCCAACTCATGCCAGCATAGAAAAACAGACATTAAATGATGCTGATTGAGGTGGGCAATATCAATTAGATTATAATGATAGCGTGCACGAATGATGGAACACAAATGAACTGAAAGGAAAACTGGATGTCAGAGTAATTAGATGTGGTGTGCAAGAAAGAAGACTGAACTGGTACATATATGTGATGCTTATGGGTAAAGAAGTACAAAGGCATTCAACTAGAAGGAACCTGCAGAAGAGGAAAATCAATGAAGACATGGGAAAAGTGGTGAATGCTGATCTGAAGAGGCTCAACCTCATGAAGGAAATGATAAAGAACCACAAGTAGTGATGTAATCTGCTGGAGAAGACCCATTCAACCTATGCAAGCATGAATTACACACGGACATAAAATGATGATGATGATGGTGATGATGATGATAATTAAACTCTGATCTCTCTTAACATTCAGTGTTTTTCACTTTCAGAAGTTTTAGCATTTATAGATACTACAATTTTTTTCAACATGTTGATGCATGTATGAGTATATTATTTAAATGAACAAACACACTTACAAAAATAAGTTGCTCAGCTTTATATATAGATTGTTCACACAAGTATAATGAATGTTAGACACTGTTTTCTGTAGTTTGTCATCACCTTTTCCTTCCTCAGTCATCTCTAGTGCGTGGCATCATCACCCCTTCCTTCCTCAATCATCTCTAGTACATGACGTCATCACCCCTTCCTTCCTCAGTCATCTCTAGTGCGTGACATCTCACCTCTTCCTTCCTCAGTCATCTCTAGTGTGTGATGTCATCACTCCTTTCTTCAATCATCTCTAATGTGTGACATCATCACTCACTTCCTTTTGTCAGTCATCTCTAGTGTGTGACATCATCACTCCTTCCTTCTTCAGTCATCTCTAGAGCATGACGTCATCACCCCTTCCTTCCTCAGACATCTCTAGTGTGTGACGTCATCATCCATTCCTTCTTCAATTATCTCTATTGTGTGACGTCATCACTCCTGCCTTCCTCAGTCATCTCTAGTGCATGACGTCATCCTCCTTCCTTCCTCAATCATCTCTAGTGCATGATGTCATCACTCCTTCCTTCCTCAATCATCTCTACTGTATGACATCATCACTCCTTCCTCAGTTATCTCTACTGTGCGAGGTCATCACCCCTTCCTTCTTCAGTCATCTCTAGTGTGTGAAGGACGGACGGATGGAAGTTGCTCAAATTTATATAGAGATATGTTCATTTAACTATTGACATTCTCTATAGCTGCATGACACCACCCTCAATTCTTCACATTTGAGTTTCTTCTCTTCCTTCATTCTATCCTTCAGATTCAAGCAATTCACTTCTCCATTTTACACCCTTCAGTTCTTAAAGATTCTCACAAGCAGTAGTAATACTTTTTTCACTTCAGACATTTCAACTCAAAACTGACAAAATGTTAGTACTAGTAATTGCATTCATATTGATTTTGAACATTAGCACTTGGCTGGAATTTTCGATAAATAAAATTGATTCCAATATACTACTAGTACTTATTTTATTGAGCCCAGAAGGATAGAAGACAAAGTCAATCTCTGCAGGATTTGAACTCAGAGGTACATCTAATAGAAAAATGTATTATATCATATCATGATACATTAATATTAAATTATAATCAGACAATATAATATGTAATGTTGAAATATATTTCATCATATTGTGACATTAATAAATAATTCATTGGTATCTGATTAAATAGCTCTCATTAGTTATTGCTTTTGTAGTCTTTGTACATTGTACAATTAAGAATAATTCTGATCTCAGATTTATTTCATTTGCTGCAATTCTGAAATATAATTTCTAAATGACAAGATGTTTGAATATGGATATATTGTTTGTTTACACAAGTTTTATGAATACATAAAACAATCATCATCATCACTGTTTAACATCAATTTTCCATGCTAGCATGAGTTAGACAAGTTGACCATGTCTTGCACATATAGAACTAATTTTGGCATGGTTTCTATAGCTGGATGCCCTTACTAACACCAACCACATTTACAGTGTCTGCTGGGTTCTTTTTGTTGTGACACCTACACGACAACGTTATAGTGTGAACTGGGCACATTTTGTCATGTCACCATACTTTACAATGGGGGCTGGGGACTTTATTAGGGGAAGGTGTGTAGGGATTGGGGATGTAGATCTAGAGACATGTGTGAGGGATGAAGTGTTAGGACATGGGATGTGAAAGGGGAGAGGTATGTGGATGATTGTTTTAGTTCTCATTGTTATTATTAACTTTGCGAGGTTAACTTTGCCTCTCATCCTTAAGGGGTCGATAAAATAAAGTACCAGTAATACACTGGGATAATTGCTGGCCTTGTGCCAAAAGTAGAAACAATTATCATTATTATTATTATTATTATTATTATTATTATTATTATATTATTCCAAACAGATCCATTCACAACAACCTCCACCTCATGCGATACATCGTGGAGAGGGTAGCTAGGGAACCTGGCACGGGTGGGTCCTTGATCAATTTAGATCAGTTGAAAGCTTTCGATAGGTTTGACCATCGTTATCTGGCGGCAATCCTGAGGGCGGCTGGCTTTGGGCCCATCTTCAGAGGCTGGATGGTTGCCATGCACAGCGACATCTGCTCTGTGGTGAGAGTGAACGGTCACCTTTCGGAACCGTTCAACATCATGCACTCGGTCTGCCAAGGATGTCCCCTCTCGTCCCTCTTGTACGTATTGACTCTCGAGCCATTACTGCACAAACTGGAGACGTTGAGGGGTCCCACGCGAACTAGGATGCGGAATACCGTGTCAGCATATGCAGACGACGTCACTGTAGTGGTGTCGAACGCCAAGCACATCGAGGCGATCGGCACCACACTAAGAGAATACGAAGCAGTGACAGGAGCAATGATCAACCAGGAAAAGTCGGTGGGCCTGCAGCTCGGCACCTGGAGAGGCAGGTCCATGCCGTCCAACAGCGTCGTCGGGCACTGGACGGACGGACCGGTTAAATTGCTAGAGGTCTGGTTTGGTCCGGACCTCCAGACGGACAAAAACTGGGATGAGGTGACGAGCAGGGTGGCTTCTCTCACCCAGAAATGGGCAGAGAGGAAGCTATCCCTGAAAGGTTGAGCAGAGGTGGCGAATGCATACATCGCGTCCGTCATCTACTACCGCCTGACCGTAGTGCCTTGTCCTAAGCCTCGCCTGACTGCACTGGAGCGTTTGCTCTTTCGCTTTTTGTGGAAGGGACGTGCTCAGATGGTCAGGCGGCCCATCTGCTGTCAACACCCACTACATGGAGAGCTGGGCATGCCGTGGCTGATGATGCGCAGACACGCGCTGAGGCTACGACATCTCCACCTCTTCCTCGACGGTGATCAGGTGTCGTCGCCGTTTGCTAGACACGTCTTTCCCCAGCTCATTTCCTTGACAGAGCTGCAGTCCTGGGTCAAGCGAAGACCGAGAGGGAGCGCTTGGAGACTGGAATGTCTTCAGGCGCTCACAGCCCTCGACCAATCGGGCAATGTGATCGGTGGAAACTCCACCTCGGCGTTCTATAGAGGATTAGTGGAGGGGAAGAGCGACGACGTACTTGGGGAAACTCTAGGCGTCGACAAAAATCAACTAGCCAATCTCTTCGGAAGAACTTTCGGGCCGGGGCCTATGGACAACTTCCAGAAATCCCTGGCCTGGCAGTGCTACCGAGGAGCCTTGCCAGTTCGGGATAAACTCTACAGGCATGGAGGTGCCGTCAGCCGGGCATGTCCGAGATGCCCGCAGGGCGACGAAACCGTCCTGCACGCACTCATCCAGTGTCCGAGAATTGCTGACTTGTGGGTTTATGTCTAACACCTGCTGTCGCGTATAGGACGGATCCGGCTATCAACTGAGTCCATCGTGAGGATTGCCCCGCCCTCTTCCTTTAGCCGGGAAGGGCAGGCAGTTTTTATCTGTCTGGTGGCCATGGCGAAAGAGATAGTATGGTGGACATGTTTGAAAGGGCTGAAGACGAGCACTTACCTCTTCGGTGATGCCCTGATTGACGTTTTCAAATTTCATTTGAAAAGGAAAATCAGAGTAGAGAGGGAAGTGCTCTCTTCCCAGCATTTTGTTGAAAGATGGGTGAGAGAAGCAAGAATGGCCTGAGTGAATGGGCCTACTCTGAGTATGTGTCTGTAAATTAAAGGTGGAAAACTGGGAGAGGGCACTTGCCATGCTGGTCAGGGTCACTGTGGCCTTTTAATGGGCTTTCTCCACAAATGTCCCTCCGAAGTCTCCCCCCTATTGGGGAATTTTTCATTGTTATTTTTTTGTTACATCCTCTGTTTTTGTTTTTTACATGCAGAAATGCCCATTTGTACCGTCCTGTATTGTCCTTAATGTCTACTTTATGTAAACCCTTGTGGTTAATAAAGAAATCATTATTAAAGTACCAGTAATGCACTGGGTAATTGTTGGCTTTGTGCCTAAAGTAGAAACAATTATTATTATTATTATTATTATTATTTGCATTTATCTTGCTTTATGTTTATACGAGTTATCACCAAGTCACAACCAGTGACCTCAAGAGACAACAAGGTCCGCCATGTTCAAGAAAGAACATACATATTCACACATGCATCCTTAGTGTTTAGACTTGTGATGTACTTATATTGACAGGATCTTCCTTAGTATATGGGCAGTTCCCATTAGTACTATCTTTTGTATTTCTCCTATACGCGGGTTTCCTGGGATCTGCGATAAGTAATCATTAGACCCCTTAGGTATCATTCCCAGAACGCCTACAACCACTGGTATTGTTTTAGTTCTCAATTATTATTATTATTATTATTATTATTATTATTTAATTATTATTTTAACAATACATTTTGTCTTTATAAGTTCTTTTATTTAAATATTTCTACCATTACTGTTTCATTAAACATTTTCTTATGTAGAACTCACTAATCTTATCACTTTCTTATAGTTGATTGTCTTCATATCTTTCATTGATATGATTCAACTTTCCTTTTTGTTGGTCAGTATTCTGCATGTATGCTGAGGTTTTTCTTTTGTCTGTTTTGTTTGTGTTAGGTCTATATATTCATGATGTATCTTCTCAACATTGTATGTTTTTACATTGTTAATTTTAACATTATATGTTCTTTTTTTAAGTATTCCATTTTTGATTTTTTAAAAGTATGCATCTTAGTCTGTTGGAATTCAAAGTTTTAGATCAGTGTTATTTCTCCCCAGATATTGTGGGTATTGTGATAATCTCATTTTTGTGATAGAGACTAGCTGTAAAATATACATATAATTTGGAAATATATTCCTCTTGGTCCCATCTATTGTTTTTATTGAGGATTAAAGTCTAGTTTTATTTAAACTCTCATCTTTTTTTATCAGGTAACAATTTATTAATTTATGGTGATTCAGAATTTTTAACATTTTATGCATCCAATACTAAGTATGCATTTCCCTTTTAACCATCAGAGAATAATAGTCTTTTCATTTGTATTGTCTATCGTGTTTTGTTTTGGGTTGAATTTGTCTGGTATTGATTTAATTTTTGCTCTATTGTTGCTGTTATTTCTGTAGTCTTATTTTCATTGCATGCTTTCACTACATAATTGAATGCAATTCTGTGTATGCAACATTGTCTTGTTTTTCTATTGAATTGATGATAATGGTGATGAAAATATGCTACGCAACTTTTATTTAGAAGCAATCCAATAGAATATGTGCTGTGGGACTTGTGTCATAGTATTTAGCTATACCATTTCACGTTCTCAGTTCCAATCTCTATGAGGAATTTAGAAAAAAAATACCAGTAGTAAACTCTGTTTCCAGTTAATTGAATATCCCCTGCCTCATTATTATTATTATTGTTAATAGTGTGATGAATGGCAGGATCTCTTTATGTTCTGAGTTCAAATCCCAACTTTACCTTTCATCATTCTGGGTGTAGAGGAAATATGCACCAGTTGCATTGATTTACATCCCTTCCATAAAATTTATAGCTTTCTGCCTTTGTTATCAATCATCATTGTTATTATTAATGATTTCTTACATATGTTCCTTAGTTCCCTTTTAGCCCTAATGACTAATGGCCATGCTGGCACACACAACCTTTCCTATACAATATAGTATGGCATTATGATATTCAGACAGTTCTTCGATAAGAGACTTGCTTCTCCTATATTTTATGTATATTTTTAAATGTCTCTAAAGAAACAAATGAGATGGAGTAAATATGTGTTGGAGTAAATGTTTTGATTTTATTCTGGATTCCTGTTATATGAATTTACTTCGATATACTGGAGTCTAACCCACGCATGGAAGATAGATGTTAAATGATGATGATCATGATACTGGAATCTTACTTAACTGAGAAACTTAAATAACCGTGTCTTTTAATACATCATCATTAGTGTTATTTATACATTCATTCCCTTGAAAATATTTCCAATACATATATATAATTGAACTTTTTAATACATAAATATTCGATACACACATGCAAATGTGCACATACATGCATGCACACGTGCACACAAACACATACACACATGCATGCACACATACACATACATGCACACTCACACACACACACATACAGATACATACATGCACACTTTCACACACCAACTGTTTTTCTCTAACTTAATACTTTTTCTTTTAATCGTACATAAGGTTGAAAACTTACTTTTGACTTGTGTTTTATTGCTCTGACTCTCTCTCCCTTCTGGTCTTATGCTCTTTTTTTTTGGCTCTGCCTTTCATCTCTCGTGCTTGCTGTCTTTCTCTTGCTCTTCTACTTTATGAATTCCTATACAAAGTTCTCTTATTCTATCTCTTGCTTTCAAACTACTCCCAGCATCTCAGTGGCCAGAAGTAAAAAAAATTCAAGAAACTTGAAACTATAAAATGGATGAAATGGATAAAATGGATAAAAAACATTACGTAATGCAGTTGTGAAACAAGAACTATTACTTTAAACGAAACTTAAAACATTTTAAGCATCAAAATATCAAAACTTCATAAATACACTTTATACTCATGAGAATTTCAAAACCCTGCCATCTAAACATAATGTGTTGATTAGCTGCCTCAAATTATAAACAGGGTTTGAATTTTTGCCCACTTCTCAAATATAAAATAGGGGTGAGGGTGGAGGTCAGCTTATATTCAAAGGAAGGCTCCAGAATCCTGGAATTCTGTGACGCAAATAACCTAACTATCTGTAACACAAACTTCAAAAAACGAGACAATCACTTGATCACCTATAGATCAGGGGAACACGCCAGTCAGATAGATTATATCCTTACCAGAAGATGTGACAGAGTGTCTGTTGTAAACACTAAATCCCTCTCCCATGAAGAATGCACCTCCCAACATAGCCTCATAGTTAGTGACCTCATAGTCAAGACGAGATGTACTCGACAACAGAGGAGGACTACCCTAAGGAGAAGAATATGGAAGTTAAAGGACCCCACAGCAAGTAACAAATTTAAAAGCATATTACTTGATGCTTTTGACAGTAAGGAAGAGCAATTAGAGTTGTACAATATAGAATAACAGTGGGAATTCCTGAAAGCTAACCTGCTGAAGGCGACAGATGAAATCTGTGGCTGGAGCAGACCTATAGGCAGGAGGAGAGTAACTTGGTGGTGGAACAGTAAGGTAGAGGAGTCAATCAAGGCCAAAAAGCAGGCTTGGAAAGTATGGCAGGATATGGGAAGTAGAGAACACTATCAAGTGGCCAGGAGAGAAGCTAGGAAACAAGTGTACTTTGCAAGAAGGGAAGCAGAGGAAAGAAAGTTCAAGCATGTTCTACAATGCGAAGACCAAAAACGTGAGGTGTTCAGGATTGCAAGGAAAACCGTGATATTTTCGGGGAGAAGTGTGTCCGTAATGATGATGGTGTACTTGCCATCACTGACGCTGATAAGAAGGTAGCTTGGAAGTGTCACTACAAGAGGCTACTAAATGATCCAATAGAGGAACCAGCAGTGCAAGTTGAAGGTAGTATAATAAGTAAGGCAATCAAAGATATGAAGACAGGCAAGGCAGCTGGGCCTTCGGAGATAGTTGCTGAAATGCTGAAAGCATCTGGAACGGTGGGACACACTATGGTTACCCGGAGTTATACAGAATGGGGTCATACCAAATGACTGGCGTAGCAGCATCATCATTAACTGCTACAAGGGTAAAGGAGATGCACTAAATAGAGGAAACTATAGAGGCATTAAATTAATTGACCAGGTCATGAAGGTCACAGAAAAAGTTATAGCACAACTAATCAGAGAGCAAATTGATCTAGACGAAATGCAGTTCGGGTTTGTGTCAGGTAAAAGTACCACAGACGTCCTTTTCCTTGTACAACAACTACAGGAGAAGTACCTAGCTTAGCATTTGTTGACTTGGAGAAAACATTTGACAGAGTCCCCCGCGCCATTATATGGTGGGCCCTTAGAAAACTAGGGGTTGATGAATGGCTTGTGAGAGCTATACAAGCCATGTATAAAGAAACAGTCAGCAAGGTTAGAATTAACAACGAATATAGTGAAGAATTTAGCATAAAAGTTGGTGTTCATCAGGGCTCTGTCCTTAGCCCCCTTCTATTTACTATTGCCCTTCAGGCTATAACAGAGGAGTTCAAGACCAGCTGCCCATGGGAACTTCTATATGCAGATGATCTAACGCTCATAGCTGAAAGCATGGAAGCATGACCTAGAATCAAAAGGCCTTAAAGTTAACTTGTCTAAGACTAAAGTTCTAGTATGTAGGAAGGAAAATAGGGCACAGGTCTTCTCTGGGAAATGGCCAAGCTCAGTGTGTAGGAAAGAAGTAGGCAGAAATTCCATTTTATGTCCCAAATGCAAAGTATGGGTACATAAAAGATGTAGTGGGATCACAGGTAAACTATCTAAGAATGTAGATTTTATATGTGGCCGGTGCTCTGGTGCAATAAGTAGCAGCAAGTGCCCACAGAATACTAGCTCATTCCATTGCACAGATGGTTCTATAGAAATAGTGGACACCTTCCGTTACCTGGGTGACAAAATCAGCAGTGGTGGAGGGTTCTCAGAAAGTACAGTAGCCAGTGTCAGAACGGGATGGAAAAATTCAGAGAGCTTATACCACTATTGGCCCCTAAAGGTTTCTCTTTAAAAATGAAAGGCAGACTGTATGATGCCTGCATATGAGCAGCTATGTTACATGGCAGTGAGACATGGGCATTGTGTGCAGAGGATCTGCGCAGACTGGAGAGGAACAAAGCATGCATGCTCTGCTGGATGTGTAATAGTAATATACATGAACAGCAAAGCATAAATGAACTAAGTGAGAAATTAGGTTAAGAGGGATCAGATGTTGTTTACTCGAGAGAAGACTACGTTGGTATGGTCACGTGATGCGCATGAAAGACGGCAGCTGTATAAAAAAGTGCAGGGCGATCAAAATTGATGGTAGTTACGGAGTAGGCAGACCCAGAAAAACCTGGGACGATTTGATAAATTCCGACCTTACACACTTACACCTCTCTAAGACAATGTCGCTGGACCGAGATCTTTGGCGCTAAGCAGTAATACAGAAAACCCGCCTTGCCTAAGTACAAAGCGAAACCTACAGTCAGTAGGCACCTCTTAATCAAATATATACCCCCTCCCACTACCCCCACCCCATCAACACCACCCCTTTCTCTGTAAAGTTATGTTGGTACCACAACATCCAGTCCAAAATAAATGAGGTCGTGTAGGTGTCATGACAAAAAAACACACAGTCCACGCTGTAATGTGACCGTGTAGGTAACACGATAAAAACCTCCCAGTCCACACTGTAAACGTGGTTGGTGTTAGGAAGGGCATCCAGCCATAGAAAACCTGCCAGACAGTCCTATACGAGCGAGACAACCAATCTTGCCTCAAGTGGGACAATTCCCGTCTAAACCCATGCTAGCGTGGAGGATAGACGTTAAACGATGATGATGATGATGATGATGATGATGATGATGATGATATGGTACCTCTATGGGGTTTTCCAAGCAGTGAAATAAAATTTATTTTACTGGTGACCTGACTACTGACTCAAGTACATCTGCCACATACCAAGTCTACCTCTTGTGGTAGCCTGTCTACACCTCATGTCCCTATATTTTACATTGATTAAATTGTATAGTTTTTTTCCACTCCTTTATTGCATATTAAGCAACAGTGTCTTCTCTTCTTTCCTTCTAACTAAAATTTTAATTGGCTTATATTCAAGTATATACAGCAACTGGCACAATATTTCAAAAACCTTAAAGAAACAAAGAAAGTATGTAGCAGAAATATTATTATCGACTGACTAATATTTATGTTAATCATGTGTGCACAGATGGGAACCAGTTAGACAGTATTTTTGTGTCTTGAAAGCCTTTAGATAATGTGACTAATGGTTAATTACAGCACTACAAATAATGTCATGGAAAGTAAATAGTTATCTTTGGGATAAAATTAAATTCTGTAGATAAATTAGTGAAAGTGCAAGACACTTTTCATTTAAGTCAGAAATTTAGGTATCCATCTTAGGTGTTGTCAGATTAGATAAAAGCCACGTGTTTATTAACAAGAACCTTTCAGATGTCATAGTATAAATCTTGATATAATGATATCACACTTGATAAAGTAACTATCTTTATTCATATTTCTATGTGAGTGAATTTATATTATTTTTCCTTTACAGTCTGATTTCCAATTCTGCCAAAGTCGACTTTTCCTTTCATCCTTCAACAGTCAATAAAATAAATATCTGTCAAATGCTGGAGTAGGTTTAATCAACTATAACCCTTCCTTAATCTGAGGGGAAAACAGGTTGACTATTCAGAACTGGGAAAGATGGATGAATATATTGTAACAACACTGTATGTAAAGCAAAAAAAAAAGTCGAAAGATGGAATAGTTAACCAAGCTTTGAAATTTTCAAATAGTTGGTGTTAGAGTTTTCAAATGATTTTAATTCTACATCAGAACTAAAACATTTCATAGTTGCTTTCCGATGAAATAGATAAGATTGTATAAAACTCAAAAAACTGCATTACTTTGAATTTAAACAAAATGTAAATATGGTGAGAACATGTATTCTTTCTAATGGGATCAAATAGGAAGTAGAACTGTCTATGCTAAAACAAAAGGACACAGAAAGTATTAATAATATATTTGCTTTGATTCAGTCAACTGCTCTCTTCCTCTTTCTCTCTAAAATATGTGCACTTGTGCTGCCTATGTTACTAATTAAAAAAAATATATTATAAGCACTATTAAATCATCAAAGCCTGGACCTTGAAAGTCACTTATGCTAATAGTTTATACTGAGTACACAATATAAAGTTCCTACCTACTCTTCTTTGCATATTGAGTATAGTCACTTCCCAAATGGTTATAGTATTCTATACTTTCTCCCTACTTTAAAATGTTTTGATTCTAGGCTCTACTCCGCAATTTTAACTTTCTTTATATCTTTTGACTTATTTGGTTATGATACCTAGGTAGGAGCTCCCATTGACAGTCAGTATTGAATCCTCTGTTATGCCCTAGAGAACTATAAAAGACAGGAAGGAAATGAGAACCAGGAACATGAGATCGCCTGCGAGACGTGGGATCGGCTGGGACTTAACCCAGTAGACGTCCCTCCTCCTTCTCCCCCTGCTGATGTCAAGTTCCCAGAAAGCATTTGGGTTGCCATCCAGTGCAACCTGGCCTCAGACAGGCTCATGCACCAGCTCGACCATCACCCCCTTGCCTGTTTTCGCGCGGCCTCCAAACCCCACAGTGGTGCCTAGCTCCATGCCTTACCCGCCTTCTCCATTGGTATGCAGCTGGACAACAATAGCCTGTGCATCAGCGTTTCCCTGAGGCTTGGCCTCCGGATCTGCAAGCCACATGAATGGCGCTGCAGATCCACCGTGGACTCTTTCGGCCTCCACCTGCTTTCCTGTTGCTACAGTGCCAGCCGCCTTCCACGCCATGCTTCCCTCAACAAGGTCATAAAGCACAGCTTGAGCTGGTGAGACTGGACTGAAGGGATGGCAAAAGTCCAGACGGTATGACCATCTTCCTGTTCCACAGTGGCAAACTCCTCATCTGGGATGCTCCTTGCAGTGACACTTTCGCCAGCCACAACCTGGTGCAGTCTGTGACTAACCCAGGTTCTGCTGCATGTTGGGCTAAGGAGGGCAAACTCTTTAAGTAGTGGTCGCTCTCCGACAGGTTTGCGGTCGTGCCCTTGCAGTGGAGACTTCCGGTGTCCTTGGCCCTAGGGCTACCTCCCTACTCACCACCATAGGTGCTGAGCTGGCCAGCCACAGGTGTGAGCCTCGCGAGTTGGAATGGCTCTTCCAACGCATCTCCCTTACCATCCTCCAGGGAAATGCTTTCTCCATTCTGTCTGCCGGGGCTGTGGGGTGGCCAGCACATGGGACCCCATTTGCTTACAATAGAGAGAGATGGGAAGAGCGAGAGAGATGGAGGCGATGACAGTGGGAGTTTGGCTCTTCCATGTTCAGACACATTGCACCTGTCATGTGGACCATTATTTGCCATACATAGGTATTTAAAGATATATGTTTCATTACATAGTTGCTGATGCATGCAACAGTCCACATAAGTTAATTTCCTCATTGAACTCATTGCTAACTCTGACCTTGTTGACATCACCTATTAGGTCATTTAATGTATGTATATGAGTATTCTAAACATGATTCCATACAAACCAAGATAAAACACATATATGAATCATGCAATTGACAAAGTAATGAGCTCTGGTATCAAGATATAGGGAAACAGGAACAAAAAGAAGCAGAAAGTAAATACAGCTAAACATAATTTAGAAAGAGTAAAAAATGTAATCTAAGTGTTTTGCATAACGGGTAATGTCATTGTCTGGCAAGCAAAAGGTACATTGTTCAATCCTGGTCATTGAATTTGTCTTTATTTTTTAATTTGTCAAGGATAATGATCCCAGAAAGGTTTCTCCTAATTTTGTGCGGAGTTATTGAGCCATATATTCACATCCAGAATTCAGACTCTGTTTAGAAAAGAACACACACATATACAGCGAGAGAAAGAAAGGGAAGGAGAGAGAGGGTGGGTGCATTGTGTAATATTAAAAAAACTGAATTTAGAAAGCCATGGCAATGCAGTTTACAATATAGTAAATATAAATAAGAACAAAGATTAAACTGTTATCTTCAAACAAACATTTAGTAACCTGAATTTTCAAGTGAAACTATTTGAAAAAGAGTATTTTCACCCCAAATATCGAGACATTAGCTGTTTTCAGGTAGAATTTTAATCTTTGTTCTTATCTTATTTATGTCTAATCTTTCCTCAACTGTATTGCTGTGATTCTAAATCACTATTATGTGAGTGTGTGTGGGCACGTGCGCACACGTGTATGTGTGTAATCATATATATACTGGAAGTGGCAGTTTTAGAACAGATGTGTTAGGTGAAGTATTTAGTACAGGGTTTCGGGTTAGTAAGACATAAAGATAATGAGAGTGGGGGGATTAATATTATATCATACAATACTGGATTGGCAGGATTGGTAGAGCATTGGATAAAATGCTATTGCATTTACTGGGTAATTGCTGGCCTTGTGCTAAAAGTAGAAACAATTATTTGTTCTGGCTCTTTTCATTCTAAGTTCAAATTCCTCCAAATTCACCTTTGCCTCTCATCCTTTTAAAGTCGATAAAATAAAATAAATTACCAGTGAAGTACTGACCTTGATTTACAAAACTTTGCTCTTCCTCTAAATTTGCTGGTCTTATACTTAAATAAAAGGCAGCAAATTGTTATTAGAACATCAGATGGAATGCTTTATGGTATCTGTTTCTCCTCTCTGCTCTCTGACTTCAAATCCTGCCATGCTCAACTTTGCCTTCCATCCTTTCAAGGTTGATAAAAAAAAGTACCAGTCTAGTACTGGAGTGAATTCTTCCTCTATATATCTTTCTCACTTTCTATCTTTCTCTGGAAGAAATCTGCTCTACTCAGTCCTATATATAAGTGTATTTTCCACTTTTTTTCCATGCTTAAATTACAAATCAATATTGTAGTATACAACCCTGCTAGTTCAGATAAGGTAGAACCATTGTATTAACTGTGTACGAGACTGAAGGAGAATACTCAGTATCTATGAGCAAATGATTGATGTGTGTTGCTGAGTTGAATCTGCTGATCAGTTTTAAAACATCTCACAATGACATTGACCATTCACCTGTTTAAATAAATCTATATCTGTCTTCATTTTATTTTGGGCTTTAGATAGCTTTTAATTTCCATTGTCTTGACAAGAGTTACTGAGAAAAGCAGCCAAATATATTACATTGATGTCAGAAACACTTAACAGGAGAAGCATCCTTCTTCAAATCTATGTTATTATGTGTATCTTAGCTTGCTTATTTCCACCAATTATTATACTCTGATACTTCACATGAAATAACTAATATAATTCCATTCCTTGTACTATGTTTCTACTCAACACTTCTCTTTTTCTTTTGTTGGTAACAATTTAATAAAACATCCTATATGTAGATATATAAGGAGTATCGTTGCTAGAAAACTGGTCTCTGAAATAAAATTTAGACAAGAAAAGCTACAGAAATTCTGTTATTCTTGCATCATATACAGGAAGTGAAGAAAAACATCACAGTTGTAACCGTTTTCAAATCAGATAGTCCAGGGAGGTGCTGTTGTTGATATTCAGTTTAAACATTTGTTGGTTTATCTCTGCAAGAAAAATATGACCATATAGATTTTTAAAGGGCTTCATTTTGGAGGGAAAAGATTGACAAGAATGTTTATTGTAAGATTGGGAGATGCAAAAGAAGAGATAAGAGAAAGGAAGACATGTATGTTGGGTGAGGTGAAGTGGATGAATATGTAGCTAACTAGTAAGAGAAGCAGAGGTTTTAGAAGTATTAAAGTAAGAGAGAGGAAAGAGCATATCTGTAAGCTAATGGTTGTAGTGTATTGGTGAGTGAATCTTTGCCAATCAATTGAATGGCTTTCTTTTGGATTTAGCTTAAGATGTTTGTGTGTATAATAACAACACTACCTGGGAATATGATGGGATGATCACTGCTAGAATGCCATTGATCATATGTCTGTTTAATCAAGGCTGAGCTAGGATTAAACAACAACAATGCATATATAATGGTTGACTAAAAAAAAATCATTTCTTTTCTTTCCTACTCTCATCCCCTACTTTATCTTTCAATGAAATACTAATGTCCAAAACGTTAAGAGTCTTTTCTTGCTATATCAGTTAATACATATCATCATTGTACTGTTTTTCTTTGTTGACCTTTCATATACATATATCTATATTGAAAAGGAGTTTATCGACAGATAAGAAAAAAGAATCTCTGTTTTCAATGGTTTTTCCTAATATCCCATCTGTCTCTTTAACAATCCCACCAGCTAGCACTTATTTATTGACTCTAAAAGTAAGAAAGGCAGAGTCGGCTTCAATGAGATTTGAACTCAGAGGCATGTAGAGTTGAACAAATCTTGAATAAAGATATAAAGTTGTCTGTGTGTGAGTGTGTGTGCATATATATCTATCTATATATACATATGTGTGTGTATGTGTATATGTATATATATATATATATATATATATGTGTGTGTGTCTGCATGCTTTATAATGTACAACAAAGATAATAAAGATAAATATGCAATGTTGATTACTTTGTCATATATTATGTGCCATATAATTTAATTAGGTAAACTAATCCAGTGAATTCACAAGACTTTGGGATGAGAAAACTCTTGGGCATTTCAGTGGCACTGTTAAATCTACAAGTGAAAATTGATGAGATAAGTTGATAAGAGTTAATTGCTTCATGATTAGGGGGATGATGGAGCTAGTTGTTGTTGTTGGTGGTGATGGTATCGGTGTTATTAGTGATGCTCATAGTAGTAGTTGTAGGGGAGATGATTCAGGTGATGTTATTCCACCCATTCTTAGACCTGATCAAGCAGACCTATGATCAAAGGCATTTTAACCATGACCAATCTTTTACATGATCTGTAGGAGATTTGGCTGCTATCTCTAGCAGTTTGAGTGACAGCATAGAGGCCACCTTATTGGTGGTGTTGGTGATGGTAGTGGTATACTGTTAATGCATATGTAGCGACTGTTAATGCATATGTTGCAGTATTTGGCCCTTACGGTTCAACTCTACCAAGCCAACTCTTTCAGGCATTTCTTTGTATGCAGACCAATCTATTTCTTCTGCTGTCCCATCGGATATCTCTACATGGACACACATTTTCATATGGAATGATTCCGTCAAGGGACCTCTTACGTCACCCTACAATGGACCTTTTCGTGTGCTTTCGCACACACCAAAACACTTTACAGTGGCTGTCAATGGTCGAAAAGAGGTAATATCCATTGACAGAGCAAAGAAGGCTTTCTCTGAAAGTCTCACATCATTGCCTGACATACAACGCACATACACTCCCACACAAACACCTTCATCTCCACCGCAAACACCACATACCACACAACCATATGTCACACGAAGTGGCAGGACAGTAATATGGCCACGGAAACTCTCAAAAACAATATTCGTCTAACCCCTAGTGGCATTAACTATTTGACTTTGAAAAATGTTGAACTTATTTTTGAGCACTATTTTCCTTGCTCCCTTGTACTGTTTTGAATTGTATTGTTCCGGTTACATTTTTCTGCATGTTTATTTTCATACTTTGCTTCTGTTACAAACCATTGTAATTTATGTACCTTTTGTTTTGCTTGCTCCTTATTCTACGGCTCCTCGCTACAATGACCTTACAGTTATTATCAACTATCTTCTGGAGGGGAGCTTTGTAGCAACTAGCGCCACCTTGCCCGGGGAGAAAAAACTAATTGGAGTTACTTCCCGTTGAATTCTAGAAGATTCCTTGAACTTCCGGTCTTGGGATTATAAAGGAGGGAGAAAAAAGACATCTTAGCTTATTTGGCGACCGGCTCTCGGACAGTTCACTCACGAGCGAGTTTGTTAATCTTATTATATCTGTATCGAATTTAATTAGTAGTTGGCCTGCAGTGGTGTTTACCAAAGTAAATAACCCTGTGACCAATTCACTAAACATATAACATCAAGTAGCAAAGAATCAGAGTAATAGCTGATGAAATTGTTGTGAAGATAAAAGAAATATCTTTAAAAGTAAATATTAAACTCAAACATACTCATGCCTTGATTATAATATGCTTCAAAAGCAAAGCTGTTCTATTTACAAACAAATACATCTACATACATAGAAATATATATGTATAGTACCAACTATTGAGGTTGACAGTTATAGGGTCAAAGAAGCAATCAAAGAGATGAAGAATAGTAGAATTACAGGACCATCAGAGATAGTTGCTGAGATACTAAAACCACCAGAAGTAGGAATCGAAATAGTAACCTGCGGCGTCAGTCAGGTAATACAGGATGGAGTCATACCCAATAACTGGCACAGCAGTACAATCATAAATTGCTACAACGGCAAAGGGGATGTTCTAGAAAAAGGAATAAAACTAATAGCCCAAGTTATAAAAGTGACAGAAAAAAATATAGTGCATTAGGGAAAAAGCCAAATTAGATGAGATGCAATTTGGTTCCATGCTTGCGAAAAGCACTGTAGATGCACTCTTAGAAAAGACCTTTACCAGAGTAATTCGATCTTTTATTTGGTGATCCTCAAGGAAATTTGGTTTAGAAGACTGGCTTATGAGAACAGTGAAAGCCATGAACAGAGGAGCTATCAGTACAGTGAAAGTAGGAAGTTAGTTTAGTGAGAAATTCAAGGTACAGGTAGGAGTTCATAACGGTTCAGTTCTTAGCTGACTGTTGTTCATCATAGTTCTCCAAGCCATAAAAGAGGAGTTTAAAATTAGCTGTCCATGAGAACTTCTCTATGCAGATGAGTTGGTCCTTATAGCCAAATCCATAAAAGAATTAGAAAACAAGTTACAAATATGGAAACAGAATTTGGAATCAAAGGCTCTGAGAGTAAATTTGGCCAAAACTAAAGTCTTAGTGAGTAGGAAAGAAAATAGGGCCCTGTTCACTTCAAGGAAGTGGCCCTACTCCATATGAAGAAAAGACATAAACTCCATACAGTGTACACAATATAAATCTTGGGTATACAAGAGATTTTGTGGAATAACGGGTTGACTAACAGGAAGGGAAGACTTTGTATGTAGATGCACAGGGGTAAGCTAGGGGAAGAGCATCAGTGATATAAACCTTTTCAAGTCAGAGGAAGGGTCCATAGAAGTGGTTGATAGCTTCTGCTATCTAGGTGACTTAATTAACAACAGAGGAGGGTGCTCTGAGAGCATAATAGCTAGAATAAAGATAGGAAGGAAGAAGTTTAGGGAGCTACTCCCACTGTTGACAACAAAAGATTTCTTCCTACATACAAAAGGACAACTGTATGACACCTGTTTGTGAAGTGCAATGTTGCATGGTAGTGAAACATGGGCAATGTCTACAGAAGACATGCATAGACTGAAGAGAAATGAAGTCATGCTTCATTGGATGTGCAATGTAAATGTGAGAGAAAGGCAAAGCTTGGATGAACTGAGGGAGAAACTGGGTTGAAGAGGAATCCAAGGTGGTGTGCATGAGAGATGACTATGTTGGCACGGACATGTGATGTGCATGGATGATGATTAATGGGTGAAGAAATCCCAGTGAAAGGAAGCCGCAGTAGAGGTATGGACTGGAACTTTCTTTATCAGCCCTGAAAGATGAAAGGCAAAGTAGATTTCCACAAGATTTGAACAACAAAATAATTAAGGCTGGATTCCAGTAACTTCTTTTATTGTTACATAATATGTATTTCTGTGGCTAATTAATTATGTCATCAGACCATAAGGCAATACAATCAGCAATGTTATCAAATGGTATCAACATAATAGATTTAGTTAATCCTTGTTGATACACAGCAAAAACTTAACGGTATGGAGGCAGCTGAATTAGAGATGATAAGGCTAGGATGGTCTAGTATGTTCATACTTTGCTAGTTATGTGCTAGTAGGCGTGGATAAAAGGGAGTATGTTTGTTTGAACAGCGACTATAGTCTTGCCAAGAAATTATTGGAATCTGGACTTCACATCTTTTTCATTGAAGTATTTAACTCCGTTCTATTAGTTAAACCATACACTGGAAAAAATATATATATATATATATATATATATATATATAAATATATATATAAAGTAAATGGAAACAAAGCAAACAACACAGTACAATGAAGAAATATATTAGTTAGATATATTAGGAAAAGAGTCTTTATGTTTTGGACATAGTCCTTCATCAGAAGATAGAATGAGAAATAAAAGATGAAATAGAAAGATAGATGTGAGAAGAGGAAGGAATGGGAATTTATTTTTTGGGGGAGAAAATATATTCCCAATTATGTTCTTCAATTGTAGACATAAACAGTTTAAAATGTTCTCCTGTTATAATCCTGGCTAACATGCCAATCTCAACATCATGTCTTTAAGGCATAGAGTTAGAAACTAACATTGACTCCAATTCTGTGTTTTCCTCTACATGACACCAGACATCATACAAAGCACTATCCAATTTTAACAATGAGAACATTAAAATGTCAAAGTGATTTACAACCACCCACTGCAAAAGAATGATAAAAAGTTCTTTGATCTCTGTCCTAGCCCTGACCAATGGCGATAAAGCTTCCATCAACTCAACGAATCAGCAACTTTGTCCACCAACTGTGTTAGCCATGCCTCTTGGAAAAATAATAATAATAATAATAATGGTTTCTTTATTAACCACAAGGGTTTACACAAAGTAAGACATTAAGGACAGTACAGAACAATACAGGACAATACAGGACGGTACAAATGGGCATTTCTGCGTGTAAAAAAAAACAAAAACAGAGGATGTAACAAAAAAAGAACAATGTAAAATTCCCCAATAGGGGGGAGACTTGTTGTTGGTACTACCAAAGATAGTGATAGAGTTGTGACAACTGACATTGCCTGACCACTCATCTCTATCTCTCAACACATTTCAATATGATTATAATTCTATGCAACCTGGATTCCTCTATGGTGACACACCTTCTCTCAATATATATATTAACAATACCCTGTATAAAAGAAAACTTTGTTAAACTCCAAAGAGTTGTTGTCACAGTGCTGACGAAAAGTGTTTGAAATTGATTTTTCCAATAAAAACAAATTAGATTAGCGCTTCTAGACATGCTCACCTTCATATCGATGAAACACATGGCAGTTATGTAATAAATGTTAATCCTTCAACTGCGAAATTGGTGTATTGATGTGATTTATTATATCCTATATAAACACTCCAGGAATTACCTTCATTGTACCCACGGTTGATCAGCACAGAAACACTATAGGTGATTCACTTGTTGAGCCAAAAACCACTGCATGTTGACATATCCTTTGATTTCCCTTAACAAAAAACCAGTTGCTACAATAATCTCTCTCTCTCTTTATATATATATATATATATATAATGATGGGTATAAATCGAAGTTGCAGAAGGATTATATAGCAGGTACACATTGAATTGTCAGGGGCAGTCATGAAAGCACTCAACGGTGTGATGAATTGAATCATTTTCATCTAGAGTAAACACAAAAAGTTAATGAAGTATGACACCAAAAATAAAGTGCCAAAAGCATGTTGCCAGAATAATACAACATTGAAAACTAACCTGGACCATCTCAAGAGGACATGAATCGATAAAAATCGATAAAGATCTTTGATAGGTTTCTGGGATTCCAAGGAGATACATCCCAAGTTGCATAATGTATATGCAAGTCATTAATGCATTATTTGATGGAACAAGGATATCTCATTGTCGACAGGTTTTTCATTTCTGAGTGTCTGACTCAGTTTGGTCACTAGAAGACACTGTGGCAGTCTACTGTAGCAGTAAATTTGTCAGTGTGATCATGTGACCTTCCTCAAAAAAGAGGAAGGTCAAATTGGTCAAACTTTTGGCGGGTAAATTCAGAGTGTAAACAAAGGATTTTTTCACAGCCTCAAATAAGCTCTTAACTAGCTTTACAAACAGTCAATATATATATATAGATATATATATTCATGCAAAACTACATTCCGGAATGAGGACTGATGTCATAATATGATGTTTGTGTGATTTTGACTCGTTCATTTTAATTTTCTCCATGTTCTTCCTTTGCTCCTCTTTCCCTATCACTTCTGTGGGCCAACACACTTCTAGCCATTTATTCCTGTCCTTTGAGGTAAGATTTTACCCAACGCCGTCATTCACATCATTTTGCTATTTTGGCAGCTCTCCTTGCATTGAGTTTTCTCATTATTCTATAAACTCTAATACACTCACGCCTCAACTGTATATTTGAGAAAATTTTGGTTATATATATATGGATTTGTGACCGAAAGATAGTATTAGCATTGGAAAGACCAATGGAAACATTGTTTCCTCAGTCTGATTTGACGAGTTCCACCCCACTCATTAAGTGAATGAGGTCTGGGATCTTGTCGTTCGACTGTAGATATATTTATATATATATATATATAGAGAGAGAGAGAGAGAGTGAGAGGGAAGATAGAGAGAGAGAAAGAGAGATACATACATAAATACATACATACACACCTACATACATTTAAATAGATAGCTAATGCAGAAAGGCTATTATTTTGAACAACAAAGATATTTCTTTATGTAAGAAGCTTAGCAGAGAACTTTACATGTACCTGTAGTATGAAAAAAAATTTGACTCTAATCTTGAATACGGATAAATTAATATTGATTACTGAAGTCTAATTAAAAGTCCAAAAATGGGAGCTTTGTTCCATATATTCAATTATATGTGAACACCTGCCCTATAACTGTTTCTTGTAAAATTAAAACATTAATATTAATATGCATATACATACATACACACATACATACATTCACACATACATACATACGAATGTACATACATATGCATGCATATACATACACACCATTTCAAATATTCAGGCCATGTCTCTTACATGTCTACCCCATATTTTCTTAATAATTTTCCCCACAAGTAGTTTATATTTATCAATCTTTCCATATCTTGCCTATATGTCCCCTGTATTTATCCATGTTTTCTTAATATCATATCCATATGTCTTCTCTCTTTATCAGTGTTTCCTTAATATCATGTTTATATCGCCCATATTATCCATGTTTTTTTAATGTATTGCTCATATGACTTCTTAATCTATGTTTTGTAAATGTCTTGCTCATATGTACTACATATATAACTATGTGCTTTTCTATATCTTAACCACATGTCCTCCATATTTATCTTATGACTCTTACCTATCAATATGTTTTTCCTGTTTCTATCATTCTATATTTATAAATTCTAAATATCTAAAAATGTTATTATTTCTTTTATCAGATATGGACCTTCCTATTGGGTTATATCATAACTATAGTGCTGTATTGGAAACCAGAGAACAACAGCCAGTTACAGTACTTATCCATTCCTGTCTGGGCATTGCTTGTCCTTAATCTCTGTTCTTCTGCTGGCTCACTCAGTGCACCAATCTTCATTTTGGTAGTAGCTATGCTGGCTATTGGCTATGTTTCAGAAGTGAATCAAGCAAAAGCAGAAACAGGGGAAATATCAGGTAATCAGACGTTTTCATTCCAAGTTGCATATTATTTAAAATTCATTTTAACCCTTCCATCCTTACACCATCAAGTAGATGAATGACCCTGGTGACTTCTATGATAAGCACTATGTGCCTGTCATGAAATTTTTGTGGGAGACTACGAAGTTTTGAGTAGTTGCTTTCCTTAAGGCATTTTTGACAAAACACCGTCTTGTAGGCTATTGCTAAGTTCTAAGAGCGTGACTGAAAGAGAGGAGGAGGGAGATAAAGAGAGAGTTGTGTCAGAAAGAGAGAGCAAACTACAAAGAGAAGAAAGACAAATCAACTCTTGACTGGTACTTTATTTATTGACCTTGAAAGGAAAAACAAACAAAAAATAGTTGACCTCAGCAGGATTTAAACTCAAAATGTACAGAACCAGAAGAAATAATGCAAAACATTCTAGCCACTGCTCTAACAGATCTGCCAATCTATCGCCTTATTTTCACTCAAAGGTGAAAGAAACAACAGATTAGGTATCTCAAAAGTCCTGGGTAGGAAGTATGAAACTCACACATGTAAGCATTTTCTAACAGACTATATATTTTACAGTATATGACCAAGTATAGATCATCTTTAGATGTCTGATTATATATATATTTGATGCTATTCAACACATCTGAAGCTATTTAATATGTTCATTCAACTATATACATTCAATGCTATTTAATATCTTCATCCAGCTATATACATTTGATGCTATTCACAATGTCTAAATATATATACTTGATGCTATTCAACATGTCCTACCATACATTCAATGATGTTCAATATATCTGTCCCACTATATACTATTGCCATTCTTACCATCATGCTTCCTCCTACAATTAAACTTAATGGCCATTGATACCAAAAGTAGTTCAACCAATTCTTTATTCTTCATAGGTAGCTGAAGTCCTGCTCAGAACTGAAGTGTAATATGCTTATCGTTTATTTAATAGCTGTACTAATGTCAATAATAACAGGTTTTCAACAACCACAGCAACGGCAACAACAACAACAATAGTCATAATAATAATAATCCCCAATAAGATAACACAGCTTATATTATACACAATAGAACAAACATAAGAAAATAACATAAGAAACCAGCTGAAGTCCATAACAAAACAAGACTGATGGCGCATACTAACAAGAGGAGTTTATATTCCCCAACCTCAATGCTACACACACCACAGGAATATGGGAATGCACCAAGTGGTGCAGTAAAAACTCACATAAAACTACCATAGAAGTTATAATATATATATTTTTCCTTTTGTAATATATATATTTTTCCTTTCTCTAGAAATCGGTTGCTAGGTGAAGCACGTTAACTGGTCTCAGATCATTCCCTGATCTCAGAAGTTCAATATATCATGTAGGATTCTGGCAGTGATGGTAGAAATTTAGGCACTGACACAAGGGCACCTGATAGATAGGATATTGCAAGTGTTGCAACTTGACTCTCTGTTCGCCACCATCAATTTTATCGCTTTTGTCACTTACTACTTGCCCATATTGTTTAACAAAGGCAACTATGACCCAGGAGTCAATTTCATTTGATATCCCTCTAATTGTTAACTTTATGTTATCCCTCTTTCCCCACGTACTGACGTACAAGCTTTCAGTGTGGTTTTTGTGCTTTATTTTTGTTTGTCTCTTTGCTTCTTCCTTATTCCTGAAAGTAAAATAGAGTCACATAAGCTTTGAACATTCCTATACTTAAAACTTTAGTCCAAATATCTGAAAGCATTTCTTTAAATTCAGTTTTTGAAGGTATAGAAAAGCCCCCACCACCCACCCAATGTGAGACCAATGTAAATCATTTTTCTCTGAGTCTGATTCTAGATATATTCTTTGGGCAAAGAGATACACTCCTTTTGAATATAGTATAACCATTGGTTTGTTTTGGACTTTACTTTCACCATGACTAAACATTCTATATGGGATACTACATTAACAAACAATATTTGTGTTAGTGTTACAGTGTGTGTGCGTGTGTGTGTGTGTGTGTTATGGTTATTGTCACCATGTTAAGTTAAAAAATTATCATTTTTGGATAAAATAAATCATCATAATCTATGTTTTCGACTGTTTGCTTTGATATTTATTTGTTTGTCTTTTTGTAAATTCATTTTAGTATTGCAGTGGTTTGTTTTGATTCAGCATCTGTCATGCTACTTCCTCTTTTGTTTATCACCCCTTGCACAACTCGCATAATCATGTCAGATATTTACTGAGTACATTAACAATAAATGTTGTTCAGAAAACTTTACATTTATCCCAGATATTGGGATAAATGGCCCAATGTTATTAAGTCCACTGTTTGCAAAATAATCTCCAAGGAAAATGTTTTCTTTCAATAAAACTTGTGAAAACCCAATCTCAGCAGGGCAACCTTAAGCATACATGGCTATAACTAATGCAATAATAATGATAATAATATTAATAATAATAATAGTTTCTGATTTAGGCACAAGGCCAGCAATTTGGGAGGAGAGGAAAGTCAATTAAATCAAGCCCCAGTGTGTGGTGCCTTATTTTATCAACCCTGTAAGGATGAAAGGCAAAGCTAACCTCAGCAGGATTTGAACTCAAAATGTAAAGGGCCATACCAACATGTTGCAAAGCATAATGTTCATGGCTCTAACAATAATAATAATAATAATAATAATAATAATAATAATTGTTTCTACTATTGGCACAAGGCCAGCAATTACCCAGTACATTACTGGTACTTTATTTTATCGAGCCCGTAAGGATGAAAGGCAAAGTTAACCTCGGCGGGGTTTGAACTCAGAATGGCAAGGGCCGTAACTGTATGCGTCAAATAATGATAATAATTATGAAGCGGGATACAAATATTTAGGTGTTCTGGAGCCAGATGACATCAAGAACAAAAAAATGAAGGAATTGATAAGATCTGAATACATAAGGAGAGTAAGGAACATACTAAAACCACATCTAAATAGTAGGAATGTCATAAGTGCAGTAAATTCCCGAGCTGTGTCTATTATTAGGTACAGTGCGGGAATTCTGAAATGGAATGTTGCTGAACAAAAAGAAATCGATATGTTTCTTTATTAGCCACAAGGGCACAAAAGAAGGAGACAAATACAAAGGGGGGAGTTTACATACAATAAAAACGTGTAAAATACTATCACAAATGCAATTTTTAAAAAATCGATTTTCGCCAATAGGGGGAGACATTTCATATGGGTAACACATACCCCCGAAAAAATGAGCAACCCTCATCTCCAGGAGTACAAAGAGTTTGTACCCCTTTCCTCTCTTCCTCTTTTTCCACAACCTACAGGCTGATATAGAGAGAAGGCCCATTCACTCGGGCTATTCTCGCCACTTTCACCCACTTTTCATAAAACTTGCTGGGGTACAGCACCTCTCTCTCCATCTTGATTCTTCTTCCAAAGTGGTATTTGAAAAAAAGAATCAGTTGTTGGCCGGAGAGAAAGGTGTCTAACCTCAGCCCTTTTAACATCGTCCACCATACAACCTCTTTCGCCATAGTTATCACACAAAGGAAAACCGCCTCTCCTTCGTCTTTGAAGGAGGGTGGCGGTTTGATCATGACAATGGACTCGGTGGTCAACCGGATTGGTCCCACCCGCGACAATAGTTGTTCTACATAGCCCCACAGGTCAGTAATGCCAGGGCAGTGTATGAATGCATGCGCGACAGTTTCTTCGTCTCGCACACATCTCGGACAGATCTTTTTTCAAAGGGTCCCTGCCCAGGTGCTCATGTCTGTAGAGCTTGTCTCGAACTGGTAGAGCTCCTTGGTAGCACTGCCAGGCCAGGGACTTTTGGAAGTTGTCCATCAGTCCCGGGCGGAAGGTCCTACCGAACAGACTGGCCAGTTCGTCTTCCTCGATGCCTAGAGTTTCTCTGAACAAAAAGAAATAGATAGGAAGACTAGGAAGCTAATGACTATCTACAACATGTTCCACAAGAGGAGTGATGTTGATAGACTCTACTTAAAGAGACCTGAAGGTGGAAGGGGTCTTATCAGCATAGAGGACTGTCTTCAGATGGAGAAAAAGAGTCTGCACAAATATGTGGCTAACAGTAGGGAGCCAATGCTCAAATTTGTACTGAAGGAGAAGACAATAGACCAGGCGATGTCCAAGGATGAAATAACAACAAGGAGGAAAAGCAACCTTCATGAAAAATTCCTTCATAGCACCTTCTTTAAGAAAATGGAATTCAGAGATCCACAGACATAGAACTGGTTAAAAAGAGGAAACCTTAAAAAAGCTACAGAAGGAATGCTAATGGCTGCGCAAGAGCAAGCCCTCAGAACGAAGTGGGTAAAACACCATATTGACAAGGAAGAGGCTAGCTCACTGTGTAGAATCTATAGAGAGAGAGAGGAGACTGTGGCTCACATTGTATCCGAGTGTAAACACCTAGCCCAGACTCACTATAAAGGCTGGAGACATGATATGATATGCAGGGTGATCCACTGGCATCTATGCAAACTAAACAATTTACCACATTCTGAGAAGTGGTATGAGCATAAGTCAGAGTCGGTGATAGAAAATGATCAGATGAAGGTGCTATGGGATTTTAGGATACAGCCGGACAAGAAGTTAGAACACAATAGGCCTGACCTGGAGGTTTTGGACAAGGAAAAAAAAGATTGTGCCTGATTGTAGATGTAGCCTGCCCATTTGACACAAGAGTGCAAGAGAAGGAGAGGGAGAAAATTAACCGATACCAGGATTTAAAGTGGGAGTTAAAAAGGATTTGGAACTGCCAGGAGATTAAGGTCATCTCGATTGTCATAGGCACACTAGGTACTATCTCAAAGGGTTTCCAAGGATGGTTAAAGAAGATTAGTCCAGCCCCATTTTTTGGAACACTTCAAAAGACATGCTTGCTGGGAACAGCAAGAACCCTCTGGTACATCCTGAATGTCTTAGGCTGCAGGTAGCGGCTTGATATTCATTTCAACAAACTTTCCAGTTAAATAACATCAATGACTGAGACTCAAAGAATAATAATAAGAAGAAGAAGGAGAAGGAGAAGAAGAAGAAGAAGAAGAAGAACAACAACAACAACAACAACAACAACAACAACAACAACAACAACAAGAAAAAGAAGGCGGAGAAGGAATACAAATCTATCACTGTCACACAGCAATGGAACTATAAATTCCTATAGCATAAGCATTAACTGTGATATTTTTCAAGGTGATTGTACTCATACCACTACCTCTAGCACTCAACAAAACAAAATAGATGACAAAACCATAAATCATGTTTTATATGGATGATTTGCCATTATATGCCAAAAATGACAGCAAATTTGAAGGACTGTTGAAGACAGTTAAGGGGTTCAGTGATGATGTATGGATGGAGTTTGGATTGGATTGGAAAACTGCACGAAAGCTACAGTCAAGAAAAGCAGAATGACAAGCACAAACTCAATGGAAATGGATGTGAATACAATAATTAATTAACTAAAACAGGAACAAACCTACAGATAGGGATCAATGAAGGCCAAGGGATTCACCATGCCAACACGAAAGAAGAAAAGTGAGGAATGCTTTCTTGAAAACTGAGCTCAACTCAAAGAATAAAATATCTTGCAATCCCAGTTGTCACCTATAGTTTCAATATCATAAATTAGAACATTAATGAAATTTAAAAAATGGATACAAAATCAGGAAACTTCTGGCCTGTAATAAACTACATCACCCAAAAGCAGATGTGGATCACCTCTTAGACAAAACAGAAGTAGAGGTATGATCCAGTCAGAGCTGTCATGCAAAATATCAACCATTGAACTCAAACAATACCTGAAAATGACAAATGACTGGATAATGAAAATGGTTGCAGATCATGAAAGGAAGAAAAGTTTACATTCGGTCACAAAGGATAGTAGAAAGTTTGCAGAAGAATTGGGAATACACTTTGAAAATGATGATGATTCTGCAATTAAGGCTGCAATGGACATCAAAATGTTTAGCAAAATATGAAGATCAACAGAAACTGAGCTCTAAATGGGAGCAAAAACCATTGCATGGGCAATATGTTCTCCGTAGCAAAGAACCTGATGTAGATCAAGCGCTCACCTATCAGTGGCTGTGGAGTTCTTGGCTAAAGGCAGAGAGTGGAGGGCTTCATTTTAATGCGAAATTTTCAAGCCAATATGATCAGAAATGGAACCGACCTAAAGTGTTGATTCTATGCTGAGCACATTGAGATCATTGACCAGCTGGTTTCTAGCTGCAAAGTATTAGCTCCCCAGGAATATAAAATGAGGCATGATAGAGTAGGGCAATTTACACTGGATAATGTGCAGGTTTTATGGCATAAAAACAAAGGGAAAATGGTACAACCATCACACAGGTACAGTAACAGGGGGCAAGAATATGGCAATTTTCTGGGATTCCTCTGTGAACACCGACAGAATGATCAAGGCCAATAGACCTGATATAATTGTGAAAGACCATAAAAAGAAAACATGCTTCTTAATTGATATGAGCATTCCATCCAATTGTAATATATCCTGCAAAGTGTTCCGAAAGCTCAGTAAGTACAAAGATCTATCAATTGAAATTGAGAAAATGTGGTATCTTAAAGCCTGTACAATATCAATGATAGTCAGTGCACCTAGAATGATAAAAAGGAACTGAAAAATATTTGGACCAGATAACTGGAAAGCCATTTCTGCAAGAGATACAGTAAATCATGATGAGTGGCACTGTCCATGTCCTGAGAAGGGCATTATCAATTTAAATACCTTGTAAAGACATTTGCTGTTGTTTATGTCCTTATGTCATCATTTGTATGACAATTGATTGTAAAATGTGCGTATTGCCAAATTTTACCTCAGGTGTCAGGTTGACACTCGGCATGATATGGGAAAAAAAGCAGTTGCTGCACTAGACCAATCTATAAACACTCGGGCATATAGACACAGAATAGTGAAAGATGGGACTAGCCCTCTATGCAGAATAGGCTACAAATACGAAGAAACGGTAGATCATGTTATCTCCAGGTGTCCAGAGCTGGCAAAAACTGACTATATAGAAAGACACAACCACATTGCCAAATATGTTGCACTGGATGCTCTGCCGCTCTCATGACATCCAAACTTCTGACAATTGATATGAACATCAACCAAAAACAGTCATGGAAAAGGGCAACTTATCCATCTTGAGGGATATGCCTGTGATAACTGACCAAGAAATCGCTGCCAACAGACCAGATATTATAAAAAACAAAACAGATCGGACATGTAGCCTTATATATATTTCCATACTAGCTGACAAGAATACATCTGTAAAAACAATGGAAAACTGTCAAAATACAAAGACCTGGAAATAGAGATCAACCACAAACACTATCCCTGTGGTAATAGGAGCATTAGGATTAATACCCAAATCATCAGACCTGCATCTTAGCATCCTTCCCTCAAGATCAGCAAATATGAGCTACAGAAGATCGTTTTACCAAGAACAACACACATTCTCAGGCGAGTTCTCTCTCTACAATGAAAACATCTATTGCCCTAGGTTCAAGGCCTGAACCCAGCAATAGAGAAACAGAACTGATCTAAAATGAAACAATAATAATAATGATTTCTTTATGTGGGAACTGAAAAGGATTTGGGACTGTCATGAGATCAAGGTCATCCTCATTGTCATAGGAGCACTAGGTGCTATCTCAAAGAGTTTCAAGGCTGGTTAAAAAACATTACCCCATCCCCTTTTTCTTGAACACACCAGAAGACATGCCTACTGGGAACAGCAAGGACCGTCTGATATGTTTCTGAATATTTGATGCTGCAGGTAGCAGCTGATGTTCATTAGGGCAAATTTTCCAGTTAAATAACAACAATGACCGAGATCATCATCATCATCGTTTAACATCTATCTTCCATGCTAGATTGGTCATCTCACTCATATAGGACTGTCTGGCAGGTTTTCTACGGCTGGATGCCCTTCCTAACACCAACCACGTTTACAGTGTGGACTGGGAGGTTTTTACCATTTTACCTACACAGCCACATTACAGCGTGTGTTTTTTTTGTTGTGACACCTACACAACCTCATTTATTTAGGACTGGATGTTGTGGTACCAACATAACTTTACAGAGAAAGGGGGTGGTGTTGATGGGGGTGGGGGTGGAGTAGGAGTAGTGGGATGGGGTTGTATATTTGGTTAAAAGGTGCCTACTGATTGTAGGTTTCACTTCACTTTGTACATAGGCAAGGCGGGTCTTCTGTATTACTGCGTAGCACAATACAAATTAATCATCTAAATATCAAATTAATCATCTAAACTATAATAAAGTAAGGAGTGTGGGACTGCGTACAGTTTATAATTTTTTATCCCCTTAGTAAAATAAGTTGGATTACTTTGAATAAATAATGAATGAATATTACATAATTTATCTACTAAATTTCGTAGCTGTTGATTAAATATATTTTATTGTTTATTTAAAGATTCACTTCTTTAAAATTTTCAAATGTCAACACTTCCGGTTAGCGATCGCTTAAATAAACATTCATATATTTCCATCAGTAATGTTCTCCTAATGCAGTTTATATATAATATTGTCTTTTTTTAAATCTATTATGTTACTAATTACATAAGAGAGTGTAATGCAGTCTTCGTTCAATTTCTGTGTATATTGTCAATATTACGATGTTATTTGATGAATCATATCTACATGTATATATATTTGTGTATAATATCAATATACACACTACACATGGTAGCAGAAAACCAATGAAGGGTGGTTTTTCTGCTAGTAATAATAATAATTGTTTCTACTTTAGACACAAGGCCAACAATTTGAAGGGCAGGGGAAAGTCGATTAAATGCACCCCAGTGCATTACTGGTGCTTTATTTTATTGACCCCAATAATAATGATTTCTTTATTCACCACATGGGTTAATATCAAGAGAAACATTATGACAGCACAGGACAAAAACATAATGTTTGACTGTGTGTGTGTTGATGTGTGGATTTGCGTGTAAACAAATTTAAACAATGTTAAAAAAGGAAGATAACAATAAAATTAAAACAAAGGTGGTTCCTCAATAGGGAGGAGACATTCAGAGTCACTCATGGAAAAAATTCCCATAAAACCACAGGCACCCTGATCTCTAGGATAATTGCCCTGTCCCAGTTGTTCTCCAATCTACAGGCTCACACTCAGAGCAAGCCCACTCACTTAGGCCATGCTTGCTTCTCTCACCCACCTTTCAACAAATTGCTTTGAAGGCAGCACTTCCTTCTCCACCCTGATTTTCCTCTTTAAGTGAAATCTGAAGAAGTTAATCAAGACTTCGCCAAAGAGGAAAGTCCTCATCTTCAACCCCTTCAAGGATGTCCACCATACAAACTCTTTCACCATGGCCACAAGACAGATAAAAACAGCCTGCCCTTCTTGACTAAAAGAAGGTGGTGGGACAATCTTCACAATGGTGTCAGTTGATAACTGAATTTGTCCTACATGTGACAGCAGGTGTTTGACATAAACCCACATGTCAGCAATGCTCGGACACCAGATGATTGCATGCAGGATGGTTTTGTCGCCCTGCATGCATCTCGGACAGGCCTGGCTGATGGCAGTTCCATGCTTGTAGAGGTTATCTCAAACTGGCAAAGCTCCCTGGTAGCGCTGCCAAGCTAGGAATTTTAGGAAATTAGCCATGGGCCCTGAAAAGAGTGGCTAGTTGATTTTTGTTGATGTCCAGTGTTTTCCTAAGAATGTTGTCGTTTTCATCTGCCACTAACAGTCCATAGAATGCTAAGGTGGAGTTTCCACCAATCATATTGCTCGATTGGCAGAGGACTGTGAGAACTTGAAGACATTCCAGTTTCCAAGCGCTCCCCTTAGTCTCCGCCTGACCCAAGACTGTAGCTCCATTAAGAATTCGAGCTGGAGGAATATGCATCTGGTGAACAGCAACCACACCTGTTCACTGTTAACAAAGAGATAGAGATGTCGTAGCCTCAGCGCATGTCTGTGCATCACTAGTCACAGCATTCCCAGTCCTCCACGCCATGGGTATTGACAGAAGATGGACCGCCTGATCATCCCCTTTCACAAGATGTGGAAGAGCAAACACTCCAGTGCAGTCAGATGGGGTTTGGGACAAGGCACAATGATCAGGCGGTAGATGATGGATGCAATGTACGCGTTTGCCACCTCTGCCCTACCTTTGAGGGACAGCTTTCTCTGTGAGATTGGCCACTCCGTTCATCACCTCATCCCAGTTTTTGTCCATCTGTAGGTCCAGACTAAACCAGACCCTGAGCAATTTAACCGGTCCATTTGTCCAGCATCTGACGACTCTGTTGGTTGGCATGTACTTGCCTCTCCAGGTGTTGAGTTGCAGGGTTACTGACTTTTCCTGGTTGATTTTCATTCCTGTCAGCACTTCGTATTCCCTCAGAGCAGTGCCAATATATGTGGTACTCGACACTAAAATGGTGATGTCATTGGCATAAGCTGGCACAGATCTCCCATGTCCTAGTTTGTGCGGGATGCGTCTCAACGTCTCTAGTTTGTGCAATAGTTGCTCGAGAGTCAATACATACAATAGGGACTAGGGGGGACAGCCTTGGAAACCGAGAGCATGATATTGAACGGTTCTGAGAGGTGACCATTTTATCTAATAGAGGAGATGTTGCTGTGCATAGCAGCAATCCACACTCTGAAAAGGGGCCCAAAGCCGGTTGCTTTGAGGATCACCACCAGAAACCGATGATTGACCCTATCGAATGCTTTCGATTGTTCTAAGTTGATCAGTGCCCCACCCGTGCCAGGTTTATTTGCCACTTCCTCTATGATGTATCACATGAGGTGGAGGTTGTTATATATGGATGTCTTGAGAACGGCACATGTCTGTGCCTCGCCTACTAGACCACTGACGACAAGTGCCAACCTCACCACTAACACCATGGCCAACATTTTGAACTCTGCATTTAGTACAGTTATGAGCCTAAAATTATCTATAAAATCCCCTTTGTTTCAGTCCTTTGTCAGCAGTGCCACTGCTCCTCAACTCACAGAACTCAGACAGGCTAGCATGGCAGCTTGTTCAGCACTGCCTCGCATGTTTTCACTTGGCCTCACAACACCACAACAGTACCTGGCTTAATGTCTTACCCTCCTTCACAATTGACATGCAGCTGGATAATGATGGCCTGCATATTGGAATCTCCCTGAGGCTCGGCCTCTGGATCTGTGAGCCACACAAATATTGCTGCAGATCCACTGTAGACTCTTTCGATCTCCACCTGCTGTTCTGTCGATACAGAGCCAACCGCCTACTACACCATCCTGCTTTCAATGAGGTCTTAAAGCACGGCTTGGATACTGCAGGGTTCACATTCCAGCTCGAGCCGGTGGGGCTGGACCGAGGGGACAGCAAAAGGCCAGACAGCATGACCATCTTACCATTCTGTAGTGGTAAACCCCTCGTCTGGGATGTCACATGCAGCAACACATTCTCCAGCAGCAACTTGCAGTCTGTGTCTAACCCAAGCTCTGCTGCACTAGGGCAGAGGAGGATAAACTCTCCAAGTATCAGTCACTCTCTGACTGATTTGCAGTTGAGCCCGTAGCAGTGGTGTCTTCTGGTGTCCTTGGCCCTAGGTCCACCTCCCTACTCACTACTGTCGGCACAGTGTTAGCTACCCACATGTGTGAACCTCACAAGCTGAAATGGCTCTTCCAGCATGTCTCCCTCACCATCCTCTGGGGAAACACCTTTTTTATTCTGTCTACTGGGGCTGCGGGACAGCTTGCACATGGACCCTCAAGAGGAATCAAATGCTGTGTGCAGGAGAGCAGATTACGTTGGTATGGACATCTGATGTGTATGAAGGATGGCAGCTGCATAAAAAGGTGCAGAGCATTCAAAGTAGATGGAATCCTTGGAGTGGGGAAACCCAAGAAGACCTGGTATAAGGTGATAAAAGCCAATCTTGCCCGATATACAGAAGACCTGACTTCCCACGGTTACAAGCCAAAGCTGAAGCATATAGACAGTATGCCCTCATTCCCCTCCCACTGTAAAGTGGTCATGTAGGTGTAATGACAAAAAGCACCCAGACCACACTGTAAAGTGGTCAAGTAGGCACCACGGTAAAAAGCACCCAGTACTCACTGTAAATGAGGTTTGTGTTAGGACGGGCATCCAGCTGTAGAAATCAAGCAAAAATTACAAGCAATACATAGTCACCTGACTTGGCATTGCCTACAATAAGACAACCCGTCTAACCCATGCTAGTGTGGAAAAATGGACGTAAAACGGTGATGATGATGATAAATATATAGTTAGTTCCATATATATAAAGAGAGAGAGAGAGAGAGAGAGTTAGTTCCACAACAAATTAGCAAACCATATATATATATATGATTATATATATATATATATATATATATATATATATATATATATATATATATATGCACACAGACACACACACAAGGTAGGTCTATCACACTTCTGTAGAGTAATTAATTGTTTCTACTTTAGGCACAAGGCCAGCAATTACGTGCATTACAGGTACTTATTTTATCGACCCCGTATTTTATCAACCCTGTAGAGTAATTAATGATAGGAAAAACATCAACCTATAAAATATTCATCTCAGCAATCCACAAATGTTGAAATTTGTTGACACTATCTCTAGCTATACTAACATGAAATAATGTGTAAAATAGTCAAATAGATTCAGGAAAAATACATGTCTGGTAATTAAGAAATACTTGCCAGATGTTTCAGTAAAACTTTGTCGCTGTATTTTCCTGTTCAACCTGTTCCTCAAACTGAATGTTTCTATTGATTATGGTAAGCTGGCAGAATGATAGATTATTGGCCAACATGTCAGAGAAACACTGAATAGGTGATTTATTTTACTATTTATTTTACTAAATTCCTTCAAATTCCTGATTATTTTCAAAATTAACTGAAACACATAAGCAGTGTATTTGACTAGAAATCTGGAAATGAGAGGGTTAAAGCATTGAGTGTAGAATTTTAAAAAGTCAACTGAATATTTAATCACAATATTGATCTGTTTTACTGTTTAGTATTGGTTTTAGAATATTTCAATTTAATGTAGTATATAAAACGTATTTATGTATACACACACATGCACATATATATATATATTGAAAGAGAGAGGGGGGTCTTTCAGTCATGACACAACCATCTCTATTTCTGGTACCACGAAAAATGCATCCAGTAACATTGTAAGGTAGTTAGTAATGGGAAGGTCATCCAGCCATAGAAACCATGCCCAGGTGGGAGGACTTTCCTGTTGTGTCAAGGGCTAAACAAGCTTCTTAGTAATGGTGACATGATAGAGCATACTTACTACATTCTTTAAAATGGTTGATGATAGATAGGGCATCCAGCCATAGAGAATTTACCAAACAAAGGGTCAAGAGGACTCTTTAGTTGTATCAGAGATATGACAACCTCCTTAGTGCTAGTTTCATGAAAATGTACTTGAGGTCCTCTGTAGTGAGAGATAATACAGGACTCTATGTAAGCAAGATGTTTGTTTTTCAATGTTTGTATGGGTTAGATAAGTCCTTTCCAGTACAGTGTTTATTCAGTTGTCTTTTTCCTTTGTCTAATTCTTTGTAAGGTTTAGCATCCAAACATTGGCTTTTATCACTCCTGTCCATGTCTTCCTTGGTTCAACTCTACCACATTTTCCTTCCACTTGAACTCCTGACACTTCTTCCTCAATGATCATCATTCATACACACTATGTGTCTGCACTAGTACAATAATCTTCCTTGAATACTAGATCTGATTCCTATTATGCCTAGTTTTTCCCTCAACACATATGAGCTTTGTCAGTTATCCAATAGAGCATGCTCTATTCACTTCTTTCTACCTTTTGCATATCCTCTGCATTCAGTGTTCACATCTCATTTTCATACTACACTCCTCTTTGTACACAGGCATCATGCAATCTACCCTTCACTTGGTGTGAGAATCTTTTCAGTGCTAAAAGAGATAGAACTTTTTCTCCCAGTTCTTGTTCTTGCTATTAATTCTATTGCTAATTAAGTCACCTAAATAAAGAAGCTATCAACTATTTATATAGAACCTTCCTTGGGTTGGAAAAAGTTTGTTTCACAGATAATTGCCCTTGGGCATCTGCCAAATGCAAAATTTCTTTTCTTTTTGGCTTGTGTGTGATACAACTGCATAACTTGTTCACCCATAATTTACAATGAGTACACAACATGAAAACTCCATACTGTGTATGCCATTTCCCTGATTAGTAGGGTCCTATCTTCTTTCCTACTTACTAAGACTTTGTTAAATTTCTCTGAGAACTTAAAGCTAAGACATGATTGTTTTTTCTAATTTATCTATAAATTACTGTTGCCAAGCAACAGAATATATGCAAATGGCTACATTTAGACAAGTGAAGGATGGGAGGAGAGGAACAAGAATGAGAGAAAGAGAGAGAGAACAAATAAGCATACATTCAAATGTGTGGTTATATCATGTATTAGTTTGTAATTAAGCAAACTAACAGCTCACCATATTTTTAGTTATTTTCTTTTTTTAGAAGAGATGATGATGCTAAGATATTTGATTTGATTTCACTTGATTTGATATATAATTTCTTTATGAATAAGCTAAGACATTGTGATTAATTTTGCTAGTTTATTTAGAAATTACTATTGCTAAGCAACAGAATACATGCAAATGTCTACAGATATATGAGAAACAGATAATGAAGAAACATGCATTTGAAAATGTAACAAACATGCTTTTAAAAGAATGATGGTACACCCACCCCTCTCACTCCTACTACCAATTTCCAAAAAAGCCTATCAGGATATCCTTCCTTGGCAACTAAACTATGCAACAACATTCTTGTCAGGAAAAAATCTTAGGGTGGTCACCATCAATGTTGGGACAATGAAAGATAGGCCTAGAGAGATTGTAGAGATGCTAGAGTGGAGTTGAATAGGTGTGGTACTGTATAAAAGAGGTGAGATGGTAGTTAAATTATCACTACCAACCTAATCACAGTCAACTTGGGCATTACTTTAGACTTCTAGACAAGTAAATACTATTCTTGTTGTTGACAGAGGTTCTTCCTTGTTTCTGAGTACATTTTCCCTACTTTTCAATTTTCTCATCAATAACAGCAGTGTTTCTGGTGGCTGACAAGGTAATATTTACCAAAATAAATTCTTCACACAGATCACAGCTGATGGTCAGTGATAATCTTGTTTTTTTTTTCCTTCTCAGTTCTCCATCAACTTCCCTCAGAGTAAATACTATTTTATATACTCAAATGAGGAAATTATGTTTATTCATAGGCATTCCAAACAGCTCTAACTAAAATTTAGAACTTTGTAGCCAACTTCAGCTGAGAAATCTCCAATTTATCCTCAGTAGGAAATATCTTTAAGACAATGTTATAGCCCATTGCAATGAAGTGTTAGAAATTAGTTTACCTAGAGGATTCTTCTACCTCCATTTCCACCCCCAAAGTAAGGTAAGACAAGTCAAATAATATTGTCTCATCCCCTGTATACAATATTAAGATGAATTATTCTTATGTAGATAACATCACTTCCAATATCACATGTTGCAACAGGAAAAAAAAACATATACAAGCTTCACCTTCAATTGCTAAATTCAAAGTATCTATCCAATAAATGGTTTACACTCTCCTAAGACAGTTGTCTTTAGGGTGGCACTAAGTATCCCTGAGCATATAAACTCCTCCAAGGACAGAAAAACTCCACCTCTTCATGGAGGGAGCTTTTACTGGTTTCATAGATGTTCGGCATCTCCACCTCAATGCCCTGTTTTATCTAGAGGTACTTGAGTTAAAGAAATGTTCTGTCCATCATAACCCAGAACATTATTGACAAGGGTCCTCTAAATTAACCTACGATGTGCAATTGTCATATTTGGCTCAGCAAAAAATCTGTACATGTTGCAACAGCCTGCTGCATCCTTTATCATAAAAAACTGAACTGTCATTCTGTTGCCATTAACTTTATGCAATTAGCCATTAACATCATTTTATAATCACATATTGCAATATTGTGTATTCACATATTGCAATTGATAACAAGAAAACTGAACTGTGATTTTGCTATGAACTACAGGGAAATTATAGGCTAATAACTATACTTTACTGAACATTTCAACTTCACTGAAATTTAAAACGTAACTGGAGCATCTAACAAAAGTAAGGAAGAACTTTCCTGCTCTTAGTAAATCACCTCTCTTTTAGCAGCAGCCAGCAGCTACCAAGATATCAACTCCTTCATATAATCCAACTTGACCAATGAAAATGATCATTATCTATTATCCAATGGCAATCAACTTTATATATATATTTATAAATATTTATATAAATAAATTTAATATAAATTTAGGAAATCCCTTCAAGATGTGTATGACGAAAAAGAAGACGATTTAGAATTGTATGACATAGATGATAACTGGAATTTCTTACATGACAACTTACTGAAGAAACTTGTGGTTGGAGCAGAGCTCCGACAAGACAGAGAGTGACCTAGTGGTGGAACAGCACGATAGATAGAACCATTAAAGACAAAAGACTAGCATGGAATACTTGGAAAAATGGTGGGGGTAGGGACCAATACAATGCCGCTAAAAGATAAGCTAGATGTTGGGTGAACTTAGCACGCAAGGAGGCTGAGAGTAGGAGGATTGTGATGGGAAGACAAGAGACATGTGGTGTTCCGCATTGCAAGGCAGTGTGTCAGTGTAAATCAGGATGTTGTTGGAGATAAGTGTGTCCGGAATGATGCTGGTGCACTTAGTGTCACGAATGATCAGAAAAAGGAGGCCTGGAAATGTCATTATGAGAGACTGATGAATGTGGAGAACGAATGGGAGAGAGAGAAACTACCCCCAGTAGACCCAACAGAGGGACCAGATATTGAGATTGACGACTATAGGGTCCAAGAGGGAATTAAGGAAATGAAAAATGGTAAGGCCGCTGGACCATCGGAGATAGTTGCTGGGATGCTGAAGGCATCAGGAGAAGTAGGCACTAAACTGGTTGCACGCATCATCAATCAAGCTATATATGGTGGTGTCACACCCAAAGACTGCTGCAGCAGTATTCTCATAAATTGCTACAAAGGTAAAGGGGATGCTCTGGAGAGGAGCAATTATAGGTGTATAAAACTGATGGATCAGGTTATGAAAGTGGCAGAAAGAATATTAGTGCGATTAATTAGAGAAAGGGTCAAATTAGATGAGTTTGGTTTTGTGCATGGGAAAAGTACAACAGATGCCCTCTTCTTAGTGAGACAACTACAAGAGAGGTTCTTAGGGAAGAATAAGCCACTATACTTAGCCTTTGATAGGGTACGTCGATCTGTCATCTGGTGGTCCCTAAGGAAACTAGGTGTAGAGGAATGGCTTGGGAGGACAGTGCAAGCTATGTACAGGGGTGCTGTCAGTAAAGTGACAGTAGGAATGGAGTTTAGTGAGGAATTCCAGATACAAGTAGGAGTATATCAAGGTTCGGTCCTCAGCCCGCTCTTGTTCATTATAGTTCTCCAAGCCATACAGAGGAGTTTAAGAGTGACTGCCCATGGGAACTTCCCTATGCTGACGATCTGGTACTTATAGCAGAATCAGTAGAGGAGCTAGAGAATAAATTCTGGCTATGGAAACAGCAGTTGGAATCAAGAGGACTGAGAGTGAACATAACTAAGACAAAAGTGTTGATAAGTAGACGAAAGGACAAAACTCTGATTCCATCAGGGAAATGGCCATGTTCGATATGTAGCAAAGGAACTGGCATAAATTCTATAAAATGTACACAATGCAGATCTTATGTACACGAGAGATGTAGTGGGATAGCAGGCAAGCAAACAGGCAAACTAACAGGTAGGAAAAACTCCATATGCAGTAGATGTACAGGGAAATTTGACAGTGATAGACACATTTTTCAAATGCAGGTAGGTTCTATAGAAGTGGTTGATAGCTTCCAGTACCTACGTGATCAGATTTAGCATGGCAGGGGGGTGTTCCGCGGGCATAGTATCTAGAATAAGGACGTAAGAAGTTAAGGGAGCTGCTTCCTTTGTTGACAAAGAAGGGTTTCTCCCTGCATACGAAAGGATGGTTATATGATGCCTGTGTGAGATGCACGATGCTGCATGGTAGTGAGACATGGGCGGCAACTGCAGAGGATATGTGATGGCTCGAGAGAAATGAAGCAAGCATGCTCCATTGGATGTGCAATGTCAATGTACGTTAATGGCCAACTATAGATGAGTTGAGAGAGAAACTGTGTATAAGAGGGATAAGTTGTAGTGTGCAGGAGAGAAGACTGAGATGGTATGGACATGTGATGCGCGTGGAGGATGACCGCTGGGTAAAGAATTGCCGAGAAATCCCAGTAGAAGGAAGTCGCAGTAGAATAAGACCACCAAATACTAGGGTGGAGGTGGTGAGAGCCGACCGCAGATCGCTGAAACTCACGGAGGAGATGATGAAGGACCGTGACAAGTGGAGAGATGCTGTGCTGAATAGGACCCGTCCCACCCTTGCAAGCAGGGAAAAGCGGACGTAAAATGATGATGATGATGTACATGTATGTATATATATATAGATATAAATGAGACGGACGTAGACTCCTTAAGCCGTAGTGAAGGCTACCTGTCTAGGAGAGGAATCTTATGCCAGGTAAGACAACCTCTAGTTCTAGTGGCATGAACAATGTGCCCAGTCCATGCTGTAATGTGGTTGGTGATTGGAAGGGTATCCAGCCAGTAAAACCAACCTAAAATTATCATCATCAGCATCATCAAAAGGCTGTGGATTTGCAGTAGTGGTAAAGCCTCAAACACCATGCTTCGCAGCATAGAGTTACGGCCCTTTACGTTCTGAGTTCAAATCCTGCTAAGGTTTGCTTTGTCTTTCATCCTTACGGGGTTGACAAAATAAAGTACCAGCCCCGCACTTTTGTCCAACCCATGCAAGCATCGAAAATTGGACCTGAAAATGATGATGGTTATCAAGATCCTTGTTTTTATATCCGTTTACATAAATCCTCACCATTGCACCCTAGTAGCTAACCTCCACTATCACCTCTTAACCCCTCTAAAGACCTTAGATATCCGCACCTATTGCATTCCAGTTGCTACTCTCTCTACCCCTTGTTCACCCATATTACCACCCCTTAGCCCTCACTACCGAGCACACCCCCTCTCCCCACATACTAACGAGCTATACCTATTCCTTACCCCCTACCTATCTCCCCATCACATCCCCACTCCCACCATATTGACCTCATCCCTCACACCACTACATCTCTGTACACTAATCACCCACCCCTATCCATCTCCATAAACACCTATAGCTTAATACCTATCTCCCTCCCCTATTGCCCCTCTCCCCAGAGCTGAGAGGGCTCTATAGCTGAGTCTATGACCAACAACTTCTCTAGTGATGGTGCCACATAAATGCACCCAGAATAATCCATATGCGCGGTTGGCAACAGGAAGGGCACCTCACTGTAGAAACCATGCCTAAAAGGGTTGAGCGGACCCTTCAGCTGTGTCATAGACACAACAACCTCTTTAGTGTTGGTGATCTACATGATAAATACACCCAGAACATGCTGTAAAGTGGTTGGTGATAGGAAGGATATCCAGCCATAGAAAGTTTGCCAAACAAAAGGTTTTGATGGATCATGACACCCTCCCTGGTGCTGGTGATCTACATAATAAAATCACCCAGTTTATGCTGTAAAGTGGTGGTGTTAAGAAAGGCATCCAGCTGTGGAAAGTTTGCCAAACGAAGGGTTTGGACGATCCTTCAGTTTGTGTCAAAAGTCATAAGAACTTCTCTGCACTAAATAATGACTGTACATTAACGGGATACAGACTTCCTTGGCTAGCCAGGAATGTTAGTGGCCTCACTTCAGTACTGACTTGGTCTATGTAGACCTGCCAAGCCCTTGCTAGCAAAGAAAGTGAACATTAAGTGATGATGATGACATATATATATATATATTTAAGAATATTTTCGAAACAGCGAGTGGATTTGAAATTATTAGAAATGTTAGCTATCGCCGTATTTTGACTAAAGAAATTAAATAAATTATTTAGCCTGATAGTGGGGTTAAGAACCCTCGAAGAAATGGGTGATGTGTTGGTGTAAATGGTAGCACAGTGGTCCGGATAACCAAAGATGTGGGTTCGACTCCCATGTACGTCAATACTCATCTTTTTCCATTTCTTCGAGGGTTCTTAACTCCACTATCAGGCTAAATAATTTCTTTAATTTCTTTAGTCAAAATACGGCGATAGCTAACATTTCTAATAATATATATATATATATATAGTTTTGCAAGGTTTTTGATATGAAATCGTGTGTCGAAACAAATATTGTTATACTTGGGGAGGGTCATATTTGTGTAATATTGCCAGAATTAATAACAGAACACACTCACTGTTTGGTTGGTTTTCGCTTTTCGCTTCTGTGTCTTTTATATCGGTAATCTAATTTATTCGGTCCTCAATGCTGCCATTGACTGACCAACGGTCAAAGATAATACAGATACAATATAGACACAAACACATATATATAGTTTATCAAAGTTCTTTCGTTGCACATCTGCAACATCGTCAGTGGTGCTATTGTTTACTCCCGTTGCATTGTATTTTCTACGCCATCTTTATTTAGTCTGTTTATATATTTATTTATTTGTTTATTTTATTTTGTCTTCTTTGCGCATGCGTTTGCGTGTGTGTATAGTGTTTTGTTTGATGTGTGTTCGTGATTGGGTGACTGTGTATTGGTTAATGTATTCTATCTTTACTAGTGTGTGTTTATATGTGTTTGTTGTTATTGTGCTTGTGTATGTATTTATTTATTTATTTATCTATTTATTTATTTATACTTCTCTTAGGTCAGTGTTGTTTGTTTGGGTGTTGTTGTTATTCCATTCATTCTTTCTGTTTAGCCTTGGCCTTCTAAGTTCTATTTCACTGGCTTCTCTGATTTGCCTATCTGCTGGGTCATTTCTATGTTTAGATATTATTCTAATTTCTATGTTGTCTATGTTACTGTCGTGTTGTTGTGTGGCATGTTTGTATAGTACTGAACCGTTTTTTCGTCCTTTTAGTTCCCCCCAGTGTTGGTCTATCCTTTCACCTATGCTACAAGCTGTCTCGCCTATGACACACTGCCAACAACTTCCAGGCGTCTAACAATGGCATACCACCCTTGTATGGGCTCCGCAAAGACCACAAGACAGTTGATGACCCGACAACAGGACCACCAACAAGACCCGTATGCGGAGCAAATATAGCTAGCAACTACAGGATCTCCTACTTCCTCTCAATGGTTATACACCCCATAATCAAGATGTCCCCAGATGTATGTGACAGTACAGAGGACCTCCTCAGCAGAATCAGTGAGTGCAACAAAAACAGGAACCTATCCAACGGCATAATAGGCAGCATGGATGTGGTATCACTGTACCCATCCATTAACATTGATTTTGCTGTGGAAAAATGTGTGGAGATGATCATTGAGAGTGAGGTGGAGTTTTGCGATGTCGATACAGATGAACTGGGCCTCCTACTTAGACTTACCTACGACACTGACTACCTATACAGCCATGACCTTAGACGTTTTTGCCCCAGTAGACCCATAAGAGGTAGACCCTTCCCCCCACCATAACCTCAATGGCTAAAAAGACTCCCTTGGGAAGGTGGATTGGGTCGACCAAAGCTATACGGACGGACCCCCCAAAACAATGATCAGGTAAGAAAAATAGTCGCACATGCAATAGGGGCTAGTATCAAAACTACCCAAAAGGGCCACATATTCAAGTTCAACGAGAAGATCTACACCCAAAATGAGGGAGCAGCCATTGGCATCAGCATAACTGGTGATGTTGCCAACCTTTTTATGCTATGGTGGGAAAGGAGACTTAAAGATCTCCTTAATGAGAGCTCCATAGACCTCATCATGTACTCTCGTTACGTAGACGATATCAATATAGTTATAAGAACATCCCCACTAGAGAGCACTAACAAGTTTGATTTAGAACGTAGCACAATGGAAAGCATCCAGCAGATAGCTAATTCCATACACCAGAGTATAACTGTAACTATCGACTTCCCTTCCAAACACCGTAACAATAGACTACCTGTATTAGACACGGAACTCTGGATTAACACTATAGACGAGAGA
>OZ024743.1:367595697-367633197 GCA_964016885.1 Eledone cirrhosa | reverse complement strand
CTCTCCAAGACAATGTCACTGGACCGAGATCTTTGGCGATACACAGTAATAGAGAAGACCCGCCTTACCTAAGTACAGAGCGAAACCTACAGTCAGTAGGCACCTCTTAACAAAAATACACCCCCCTACCACTACCCCCACCCCATCCACACCACCCCTTTCGAAATAAATGAGGTCGTGTAGGTGTCACGACAAAAAAACACACAGTCCATGCTGTAATGTTGCCATGTAGGTAACACGGTAAAAACCTCCCAGTCCACACTGTAAACGTGGATGGTGTTAGGAAGGGCATCCAGTCGTAGAAAACCCGCCAGACAGTCCTATACGAGCAAGACAACCAATCTTGCCTCAAGTGGGAAAATTCCTGTCCAAACCCATGCGAGCGTGGAAGATGGACGTTAAGCGATGATGATGATGATGATGATATATATATATATATGTATATATGTGTTTGTGTATTTATGTGTATGTATGGATATATATATATATGTGTATGTATGTGTATATATGTGTGTCATCATCATCATCATCATATTTTACGTCCACTTTTCCCTGCTTGCAAGGGTGGGACGGGAACTGATTCTGGCTTGATTTCTACAGCTGGATGCCCTTCCTTTACACCAACCTCATTTACAGTGAGTGCTGGGTGCTTTTTTGCTGTGGCACCTCCACGTCCACTCTGCAGTGGAATTATATGGACCCCAGTCCCCATCATCCCATTTCTACAGCTGAGTAAACTGGAGCAATGTGAAATAAAGTGTCTTGCTCAAGAAAACAACACATCACCCGGTCTGAGAATTGAACTCACAACCTTTTGATTGCAAGGCCAATGCTCTAACCACTAAGCCATGTGCCTCCATGTGTATATATATATATATATATATATATATATATATATATATATATATATAGTGTGTATGTATATGTGTGTGTGCGTGTGTGTGTGTGTGTGTGCATGTGTGTTTATCTACTTTTATATTTATTCTTTTTCCTTTCCTTCTTCCTTTTCCAGCCTCACTTTCATATAGATTATATTTTTGTTTTTAAAATCCACTTTCAATAAATACACCAGGATATTTTCATTCTGATAACTGAAAGCAAATTTTGCTTGCTTTCAAGAAACCATTGGTAAATGAAATAATTATCTTATGTTGTTATTACATAACTAAATAAATAAATAAATAAATAAATAAATAAATATATTTATATATATATATAGTGTATAATGAACAATACAATATAATTACCTCATTACCAAAGGTTTACAAGACGAATAGAAGAAACGTCCTCATTCGAAACATCATCATTTTTGTCCGCTTTTCCCTGCTTGCAAGGGTGGGATGGGTCTTATTTAGCACAGCATCTCTCCACTTGTCACGGTCCTTCATCATCTCCACCGTGAGCTTCAGTGATCTGAGGTCTGTTCGCACCACCTCCGCCCATGTTTTTCGTGGACTACGTCTACCACGTCGTCCTTCGTCTGGTATTTCCTGGCACTTCTTCACCCATCGGTCATCCTCCATGCGCATCACATGTCCATACCACCTCAGTCCCCTCTTTCGCACAATACATTCCATCCCTCTCAGACACAGTTTCTCTCTCAACACATTCATGCTGGGTCATTCACACACATTGACATTGCACATCCAACGGAGCATGCTTGCCTCATTTCTCTCCTGCAGTTGCTGCCCATGTCTCACTACCATGCAGCATCGCGCTCCTCACACAGGCATCATATAACCGGCCTTTCGTACGCAGGGAGAAACCCTTCTTCGTCAGCAGAGGAAGCAGCTCCCTAAACTTCTTCCAACCCGTCCTTATTCTAGATACTATGGCCGCAGAACACCCCCCTGCCATGCTAATCTGATCCCCTAGGTACCAGAAGCTATCTACCACTTCTATAGCACCCGCCTGCATTTGAAAAATGTGTCTATCAATGCGACTTCTACTGTCTAATTTCCCTATACATATACTGCATACGTATTTCTCCCTACCTGTTAGTTTGCCTGCTATCCCGCTACATCTCTTGTGTACCCAGGATCTGCATTGTGTGCATTTTATAGAATTTATGCCAGTTCCTTTTCTGCATATCGAACATGGCCATTTCCCTGCCGGAATCAGAATGTTGTCCTCTTTTCTACTCATCAACACTTTTGCCTTAGCTAGGTTCACTCTCATTCCTCTGGCTTCCAACTGCTGTTTTCAAGGCCAGAATTTATTCTCTAGCTCCTCTACTGATTCTGCTATAAGAACCAGATTGTCAGCATAGAGAAGTTCCTATGGACAGCCAGTCTTAAACTCCTCTGTTATGGCTTGGAGGACTATAATGAACAAGAGCGGGCTGAGGACCGAACCTTGATGTACTCCTACTTGTATCTGGAATTCCTCAGTAAACTCCATTCCTACCTTGACTTTACTGACAGTACCTCTGTACAAAGTTTGCACTGTCCTCACAAACCATTCCTCACAAGCCATTCCTCACCTAGTTTCCTTAGGGACCACCAGATGACAGATCGAGGTACCCTATCAAAGGCCTTCTCTAGGTCAACAAAGGCTAAGTATAGTGGCTAACTTTTCTCTAATAACCTCTCTTGTAATTGTTGTACTCTCCCAGGCACAAAACCAAACTGCATCTCATCTAGTTTGACCCTTTCTCTAATTAGTTGTGCTAATATTCTTTCTGCCACTTTCATAACCTGATCCATCAGTTTTATACCCCTATAATTGCTCCTCTCCAGAGCATCCCCTTTACCTTTGAAACAATTTATGAGAATACTGCTGCACCAGTCTTTGGGTATGACACCACCACATATAGTACTTCAATCCACTCCGATATGCACTTGCGCTGGAAAGTATATCCCATTTTAAGGTGAACTGTTGGTTGTGTTCACGGAGTTGCCAGGTCTTGTTGGCGAGCGTGGTCACAAAACGGTGATTAGGATGTTTGATTGAGAATCGATGACGGTACCAGCGAGATTTAAACGTGGTGGTGGTAGATCCGATATAATACCATTTCTGGTCGTTCGATTCAACCGTGCATTGGTAAACAATGTTGGACTTTAGGCATTCATTCTTCAATGACTATCATACTCCATGGCACCAAACCTTGAAGCATACATAAAAAAACTTAAGTTAAGGCAATTAAACAACTCTACAAAACAAAACATTTTAGTAACAGATGGGCAGAACGTAATATCTGCCTCCCAACCACTAAATGGGAGACGGGTATTACACAATCCACCTGTACCGCTATCACAACCTATCCATGGTATACCTGCTACCCACAACAAAGAATGTAACTGCCATCTACCTGAAAGATGTCCATTGAAGAATGAATGCCTAAAGTCCAACATTGTTTACCAATGCACGGTTGAATCGAACGACCAGAAATGGTATTATATCGGATCTACCACCACCTCGTTTAAATCTCGCTGGTACCGTCATCGATTCTCAATCAAACATCCTAATCACCGTTTTGTGACCACGCTCGCCAACAAGACCTGGCAACTCCGTGAACACAACCAACAGTTCACCTTAAAATGGGATATACTTTCCAGCGCAAGTGCATATCGGAGTGGATTGAAGTACTGCAGGTTATGTAACCTTGAACTCTTTTTACATATTAAAATCCAAAAACAAACTACTTAACGATAGAATTGAACGATCATTATACTGCAACCACAAACTAAAAGCTAAATTCTCTCACTATAAAATAACTTAACATTCGAACCCGTAACTATAACATCGCTTTCTAGCTAACCACCTTCTCTTTCCCCCACACTACAAGACAATACACTGCTTATCACTATAAATGGTAACTCAGTGCAATTCGTAGATTACTACTACAAACCCAAAGTTCACTCACCACATAAACTTCGTCTGTCCCCTCTCTACCTCTCTCTCTACATCCATTACACTCTCTCTCTCTCGCCTTTGGCCTACCTCCCTCTCCACATCTATGAACCTGCCCTCTGGGGCAATAAATAATTCCGACCTTAACTATCAACGCATCTCTCCAAAAGTAACCAGTATAATAAAACCCCTACCATAACATTTTGATTAAGATATCTACAAACCACTCTCTCCTACTTCTCCAACCCCTGCATATCTTTCTCTCTCTCTCCCTCTTCCCTACTTTTCTCTCTTCCTTTTCTACTCTATCTACCCCCAACAACTCCACTTAAGGGTATTTACATTGTACATTTTACCATTCTGCTCTGAGGATACAGTGGTCACAGCATTGGATATTTGAGTTCTGCAAATACTTGTAAATTTGCACATAGCATAACTAGGCTGTAGTACCACCGTGGAAACATTTGTAAGCACACGGAATAAATTGCCTTTTTATGATGTCTACCTGTTATTATTCATTCTTTATATACACTCCGGAATACAGAAGGATCAAGAACTAAGTTTCTTCAACAATTCTTCCATAACTCGTAGAGTAACCTCTTACCGTACGTCAACCATATCCAGTGTAGTAATTAACCATTACTACATCTTGGATAATCCTATACCTAATATATATATATATATATATGTATATATATATCTGTGTGTGCATATATATATATATATATGTATATGTATATATATATATTATATATATATATATGTACAGATTAAAAGTTTAAGCAATAAATTGCTGCTTTTACCCTAAGCATGATCTTTTGTAAATGTGAAAAAGTAATCTGTTGATGCAGAAGTAAATATTTTACAAAACGTTATGACCAAATATTGGCTTTAGAAAACAGGAAGACATAATGGTAGTACATGAAGATGTTCTCTTGAGATGGGCGAAATGTATGCAAGGATAATTACATCATTATGTGGAGTGAGAAGATCAAATTCTTGCTATGGCAAAAACATATTCTTGTTATGACTAAGTCAGGAGACTAATATTCTTTTTAGAATAGCCAAATGATTTCCAGCTACCATATATGGAAAATGTTGTTAATAAAAGTAAAATGATTAAACATAAATATACTGAAGGTATTAATAATAGTAAAAGTAATAATAATGAGAAGATTAATACTAATGTTTTCGGATCTAGGATCAAACATAAATATGTGCTGACCAGTGTGGATGCATGCTCAAACAAAGATATAGTGTATGAAAATTATACACAAATGTATACATATATATGTATATGTGTATGTAAATGTGGGAACTCTGATCAGGTAGTGTTGCATGTTGTTCAGGATTGCCTCCTCAAACGTTTTCCCAGTGGCCTGGAGGCAATCCATAATACTACAAATGATGCTCACTAATTTTGATCTGCTTCTCTAACTATTGCGTACATGTCATACGACAAGAAGAAGTTTCCTTCAAGCCCTGTGTCAAGTGTAGAAAATAGTGTTTTCTTTGAAGGCTACCACAATGTGATTTAGATTGTGGATGTTAAAAATACAATGATAACAATGATGTTGAATATTACTTTGCAGTTCTTTGTAGGTTCTTATATTTCAGGATAAAATCTCTTCATCAAAAGATTAACAGAATAAACTAGTTCAGAACTGTATATTTTCTGTCAATCTTAAGCTGCCACTTCTGAATTTCAAAGAATGGCAGCCTAAGTGGGACAAACAAAATACTAGTTTCTACACTTTAAAGTTTACATCTTCTGTTATATTGAATGGTTAAGGTACAGAATCGTTTTTGTTTTTTAATTATTTAGTCTATGGAAGAGAGTTAGTGTCCAAGGTCTTTTCATGCCCTCCAACCATAGTGTGCTTTGTGAGGCTGATATCATTGATATTTAAGTTGAACTTCTGTGGCTTGATATCTATAAGAAAACATTCAGAGGCTAGGAGTTAAGAGTTGCAGCACAGTAGTGGATAGATGGGAAGGTGAGACACTTTAGAAGGAAAAAGATAAAGAGGGATGGGGAAATCAAGTGGGCTTTGGATGAATTAGCATACATTTTACTATTTCAGAAGAGCAGAAACCATTGTAGTTGTGGTAGAAAAGACAGAGGTATTACATAGTTGGGTTGGTGGTTGTAGCGTGTCCACGAATATAGGCTTGGCAATCAACCAGAATACATTTGAACCCTATTTTAGAGTAGCAAACACCTATTATATCACTCATACCTTGTTATCAGGCAGTTTTTAACCCTGGATAGACACCCATTCCAGTTACTGTTAGCTGAGCTTGGGACTCAAATCACTTTACTCTATTTTCAAAGGAACATTAGATAATACTATACTATATCATTGTATCACCATCATCAACACCATTTAACATCTATTTTCCATGCTGATATGGTTCTGTTTTTGGCTTGGTTCTACAGCTGGATGCCTAATGCCAACCCTATAACAACATGTACTGGGAGAATTGTTTGTGCCACCACCACTACCACTTTACAGGGTTCATTGGGCATTTTCGATCTGGCAAGAGGGTGGACTGGGAACTTCTTTGTCGGGGTACCATAATATTTCATTTTATTATATATACATGCTTCTTCATTTTATCATATTTATAAATGCCTCTTTTATGCCAACAGTAATATCACACTGCAATGTTTTTTTCATCTCATTTGGACAAGGAGAATTGTGACTTAGCAATTGTCCACAATTCTCACCATCACATTTCTCTGTTGCTATCCTTCACTTACTCTCTCTCTCTCTCTCTCTCCCTCTCTCCATGACACACATGGAGGAGAGGGTGGAGGAGGAGGAGGTGGTTTTCCATGGTTCAAACTTTTTAACACTCTAAAGAAAATCTTCCACGTTTCATTTCATTGTGGAACTTACTCATAAATCTAACAACACAATTACTGTTGTTCTAACATTGATAGTGGCAATATATTATTATTTTGTAACTTTAGTTTCTATTAGACTGAGATACTAAAGTATGCAAACTATTGAAGCACATGTAGGATTTGCTGCTTTATCAGTTTGTAGCTACACTAAATACATTCAAATATTTTCATATGCTTTCTGTCTTTTAGATTACTTTATATGCAGTTTAAAAGTTCCATAGAAATGTCTCAATTTTCCAAACTCTGTTTATATTCTTAAAACAATGTATCCGATCTTCACTCATAATTTCTCAGATAATTTTCCCCATCTGTAGAAACCATGCATCAAAAACGTAAATGAACTCTGATCCTCACTGTTAGAAGTAAAGACAGTAGTTTTCATAATGTACAAATAATCAAAGAAAATCATTTTAGCATATTCTGTTGAATGCTAAGCCTTGTGTTAAGATGGCTATTGAGAACCAGGAATGTTGTTTCGCCATGGAGATTTAGTTTAGAATGTTGAAGAAATTTTAGAAATATTCTTTCAGTTTGTGCCGTATTTACTTTGCTCAACAGGAAACACATTCCAATACTTGTCAAACACTTACCTATATCTGTAAATAAATTAAATGTCTTTTTACCACATCACAAAAAAATGTTCACTATTACTTTAACTCCTATACTTTTTAAGGTGAAGCATGGGTAACTTGACTTTAATCAACTGCAACCTAGCAAATATTCAAAAATTCTGGAAAGAATTCTTTTTACATTTGATTTTAAATTTTGTGTCATTGATAATGTAGTTCTTTATCAAACATTTTCTTTGAAATAAACAAATTCTTAAAAACAGCCTTAACTGAAGACTTGAAGCATCACACTGTTATGCCTTTTTTTCCCTTCTGTTTTACATCCATTTTTTCATGGATGAGATAGCATTGCAGTAATTTTCTTTACAGCTGAATGGATATCTTTCTTATTGCTAATCACTCAATCATGGAGTAGAAATAGAATCTGTTTTTTTTTTATGTGTGTGTGTGTGAGCGTGTTCATTTTTTTTAGAGTAAACTGGATGGAGCAAAAGCACATTACAAAAACTAGTAAAATTCAGAAAGAGATGGTTTCTATCGTTATCAAGGTCTCTTATACTGGGACATAAAGATAACTTAGTAATTTTTATATGGTTAGTACATAACTTGAACTTAATTTAGTATTGAGGGGAAAACATTGAATAATAAGAAGCCACAAAATAATCCAGTTCTAGAAAGTAAGGATTAGGTAAAGAGGTGAGTACAAAGTCTGAGGATCAGTATTGGCCTTGAAATTCTACCTAATAATATATGTTTGTCATTTATCCATTTGTCTGCTGAATTTGGTACCATAAACAGACCGTGGAATTCTTTTCTATGTCTTGTACAAATTCACTTTATATCTAGACAAAACTCATTATCATCATCATCACCGTTTAACATCTATTTTTCCATTTTACCATGGGTCGCATGATTTGTCCCATTGAGAAAAGTCAGATCAAATGTTTGTGTCTTGCTTATACAAAACTGTTTCTGGCTTGGTTTCTATGGCTGGATGCCCTTCCTAATGTCAACTACATTTACAGTGTGGACTGCATGCTTTTTATTGTGGCACCAAAACAACCATTTTACAGTGTGGACTGGGCATTTTTTGTCATATCACCATCACGACGACGACCACCTTACAGGGCACAATGGTACTGTTTGCCATGTCACCAACCCAACCACGCCACAGGGTGAACCAAAGCGCCTTGTGTCATGCCACCAAAACAACCACTTTATAGGGTGGGCTAGGTGCCTCGTGTCATGTCACCAACATGACCACCTTACATTATCTACCTATTTTTCTGCTAACAGAATACCTACTCCATGGAGGCCATATACATTACTCACCCAGAAAAATTTGTAGCATCATTCTTTACTTACAAGAAGTCTAGCTGATCATCCTCTCCACCTAGTTTCTTGTACACAGATTACATCCACTCTCTTTTGCTCTAACATATCTACAATTTATTCCTTGCTGCGCCAACAGTGGCCAGCAAATCTGAGTCTCTGTCCACGTATTGACCTGCTGATAGGTGGTATATTGCCATAGAGATCCTTATTTGTTGGGTGTTCCCTCCAAGACACGTTTAAAGCAGCACTGTTGGCTCAGCAAGGAAGAAATAGCAGGTGATGTGTTGTTATGGAGTCCATCTCATGGAGCAAGAAACGCTGGTTGTCCCAAGAAGACATACGTCAAGCAACTTGAGGACGATACTGGATGCACTGCGAAAGAACTGGCAAACACTATGAGAGACAGAGATGGATGGAGGAAACGTGTCATAGAAAGCCGAACAAGCTCGACCTTATGATGATGATGATATCTACAATCTTGCCTGACTTTCCTCTCATAATGACTAGATTAATGGTTGCAGCTCTGATGTTTTGAAATTTACTGGAAGAGTGGGGATGGATACTTAAGAAGGGAGGTGGAATCTGTATTTGATTTGGTACCAGCTTTCCATGTTGAAATAAAGATTTGTTTGGTTGCCTGTACTCGAGTGGATTTGTGCAAAGAAGAAATTTTCCATCCCTGTAGTCTAGCCACCATACAATCCACCAAAACACACAGTAGTAGTAAAGTGATGCTAGGGTTAATATTTAAGATATTTTAGCTCCACTACCTTTTGATTAGACCAGAAGTGTGGTAGTAAGTGAAGGTGGCAGGAAAATAGGGAGAAGGAATAACAACCACTTTTTTGTCTCTGAATCAGATAAGGAGAAATATATATTTAATTAACCTCCCCTGTCTTCACCAGTAAGAAATATATATCTAATTAATCTTCCCTGTCTCTGAATCAACCATTGGGAAAATATATAGACGGAACTCAGGCGAACAGAAACATACATATATAAACACAGCACCCAGTCCACACTGTAAATGTGGTTGACATTAGGAAGGGCACCAGGTATAGAACCCTAGCTAAAAACGGTTCTGTGTGAGCAAGACAGTCATCTGATCTGACTTGTCTCACAAAGGATAACCCATCTAACCCATGCTAGTGTAGAAAATGGATGTTAAATGTTGATGATGATATATATATGTGTGTATATCATCATCATCATCATTGTTTTTAAGTCTGTTTTTCGATGCTTACATGAGTTAGACAGGTCCTTCTCAACACAAGATCTCTCCACTCATCGTGTTCCTTTGTCATCTCCTTGAGTCTCAATGATTTGAGGTCAGCTCTCATAACCTCCTCCAAGGTCTTTCTTGGCCTACCTCCACTGCGGCTTACTTCCACTGGGATTTCCTGGCACATCTTCACTCATCAGTCATCATCTATGCACATGTCCATACCAATGCAGTCTGCTCTCCTGCACACCACCTTGGATTTCTCGTAATTTATGTTTTCCCTGCTTCCTGTATGTGCCTGCACATGACAGGGGAAAAGGAACAACTACATTCTCTGTCTCTGAATCAGCTAATGAGAAATATATATTTAATTAACCTTCCCTTTTTCTGAATCAAACATATATATATGAATGAAAAATAGAGTGAGAAACAGGACTGTCCATCATCAGTGATCTTCTGACTATCATCAGTATTTCTTCGCATTAAAGACCAGATACCTCAAAATCAGTGCGAGCAATAACTAAAATAAGTTATTGGGACAGAGTGAATTGGGTGGAGAAAGAGGGACAGTAAACAAACAAAAATAGTAATGCAATGTAAAGAGAGGAAATGAGAGACAAGTCAATGATGCATGTGAACTTAAGTTCAAGGAAATCAACGATGAGAAGACGGCACACATGTCCGAACCCTGCGAAATGTGAGCGAGAAAAGGATTTCATATATATATATATATATACAGGGTGCGGACGATATTTGTTCGCAAGATTACTGTCTAGGAAAAAATAACACAGTAGTTTTATTTTTTAAGATATATTTATCAAACTTGGGTCAATTTATCTTCATGACATGTTCTTTCGATCTCACTCAATAAACCCGTCATTGGCTTTGATGACAGCCTCAAGGCGGCCTCGGAACCGGCTACAGGCCTTTGTCACTGTCCCCCGTGATCCTGGCCTTCAGATTGTCTTTCGTATTGCAGCTAGATCTGTTGGTGTCTCGTTCCACTGCGCCCCACACAAAGAAGTCAAAGGGGTTGCAGTCAGGCGAGCTGGGAGGCCAGATGTCAGGTGAAGTGTGGTCGACGAAGTTCTCTGGCAGCCAGGCTTGGGTCTTTCGGCTGGTATGGCAGGGCGCTGAGTCTTGCTGCCACACGTATGGCCTACCTGCAGCTACCTGGTCGATCTAGGGCTTTACTACCTCACTCAGAACGCAGGTGTAGCCATCAGTGTTAAGCTTGAGGCCCTCAGGGAAGAAGTGAGGTGGTATGACGTCACCTTGACTGCTGACGACACCTAAGACCAATGTTGTCACTGGAAACTTTGTCTGCATGACTCTGGGCACGTCTTTGGATGAGACAGTGAGCCACCTGTTGTTCTGGGAGTTGATCTTCTGGTCTTGGCAGACATTTTTCTCGTCGGAGAAAAACGACAGCCCGTCTGGCTCCAGTGGGTGTTTCAACTTGTTGATCAGCTTCTTTGCGTGCTTCAGTCGCTTTTCTTGCATCGCCTTTGACAGAAATTGTTCTTTCCTCATCTTGTATGAAATGTAGCGAATGTCTTCATGAACCACCAGCCTAATGAGCTTTTCATCCACGCCATTCTCCCTTGCAATGGCATGCATCGACTTGCTAGGTTCATTGTTGATGATATCCTGAACTTCAGCGACGAACTTGGGCATTCTGAAGGCCTCAGATCGTTGATCATGTGTTTTCCTCTCTGATGTTGCTTCGTAGTCGAATCCTGAATCTTCCAATTCCTTTCTGACCTTTTCCACCATTCTCCTGCTGAAATTTCCTTATTTGTCCTCCCGGCACGGATTCCAAAAAGAACCCTTCCACAAATTTGGAGGTTCAAAATTATTCATAATCAATTATTCTGAAAATAAATAATGGAAATATAGTCACTGTTTTTATGAAGACAAGAGTGATAACGGAAGTAAAAAAAATTTGCATAAAATTAGCAGTTGAAAATTGCGAACAAATATCGTCCACACCCTGTATATATATATATATATATATATATATATATATATATATATATATATATAATTAACCTTCCTTGTTTCTGCCCAGTAGTTTATGCCCCTCTCACGCGAGAAAAGGATTTCATATATATATATATATATATATCTATATATAATTAACCTTCCTTATTTCTGCCCAGTAGTTTATGCCCCTCTCACACAGAAACACACAACACACACACATTCACACACACATAACCCTAATATTTCCACATCAGAACTGCCTACCCCTGAATCTCCCTATCCATGTTGCTCCTATAAACTCCTTCATACCAAAGTGCCAGTTGAACATCAACTGCATATAGCGTGCCAGGTAAGACTGCGTGTTCTTTTCCTTCTCTTTGGACCTGAGGATGGAGAGAATGTTAATAATAATAACAATAATAATTTTATGTCCCTTTTCCATGCTAACATGAGTTGAACAGCTTGTCATGGTTCAAGATCTGACATATTGAAGTGACCAGTCTTGCTTATTATGTTCCATATTTAGCATGGTTTCTACAGTTGGATGCCTTTCTTAATGCCAATCACCCTTCAGAATGGGCTGGGTGCATTTTTCATAACACCAGCACATTACAGAGTGGACTGGTACATTTTATTGTAGCACTAAATCTAGAGAGGTTGTCACATGATAGGCTAGACTGAAGAGTCCTCTCAAGCCCTATAATGTCACCATTCGATTTTGATTGCCAAACACTGTAGCTTCCAGTCTCTTGCCACATTTAGTGTCGCAGTACTGGTGGATGGGTCTTTTGCATTATAACACATCACTAGTCATTTTGGTTTTGTGTCATCGCCTTCAAGATTATATTGTGGCTTCTTCTGCTCTTCCTCCACATGGTTGGCCTACCCTCAAGAGGCAAGTCTATGAAAGTTTTTCCCTAGAGCGTGGTTTTACCTTTCAAGAAACTGAGCCAAAAGAGAAATCCCATTGAGGATGTATATCTAATTATTTTGCTCATGATCAGGGTCCTCATTTTCTCTTAAATAATTCAAATAATATTAATCATTCACATTTTATTATAAATAAAATATCTTTCAGTTGTGTTTCTGCTTTTTTTGTGCTAATGCCTTTGTTTAAAAACTACTAAGTAATAAATTAGATCTCCCTCTTTATTACTCAACACTGTCTTCTGTGTGATTTTTACTTCCACTAAAAATACTGCACAAATCTATTTCATAGATTTTCAAATAATACTAAGACTTTGTTGTATGATTTAATGGCTGCTTCTACCTCATTGCATAGACTAGCTGAGGCAATCACTTTAAACTGTTGAGGTGAGGCCAGTCTTATTGCATCAGGAGGATGGCTGTTTTCTTTACACATTAGCTCAAACTAATAAATTGCCATCAGATATAAGAACAAAGCTAAAGGGTTGCAATAAACTTGTGTTTTAAGTAAGTTTTCTGAAATAATTCTGAACAACATTTTTACAATTTATTGAACCACTTCTATTGTGTCAAATGAACCAGGGGAAAAACTATTTGAGATAAAACAAATTTATGAGATTGATAAGACATTTGTAGAATAGTATGGAACTAAACTTATGGCATTATGAATGAAGAGGAAAGAATATCTTCTTATTTAAAATTAAAAAAACAAAGATTTTTTTTCTAGTAAAACAACTTCAATAAAATTAGAATTTAGTTTTTTTTTCTAACATAGTGGGGATACGTTAATGCATTACTGAGTTTTATATTGAATAATAATGATATTCGATTCGTTTGCAAACAAACAGCCTCACTATGTTATATGTTTTGGATGACCATCACCTTTTGTTCTAGCGGTGATAGAGAGAAACACAATTTTGACAAAGAGCAATAACTCAGAAACAATATTATTGTCGATTGTTTCTCTCTATCACTACTAGAATAAAATGATGGTGATGATCATCTAAAACACATACATAATGAAGCTGTTTGCTTGCAAACGAATCAAATATTATTATTTGATATAAAACTCAGGAATACATCAACTTCAATAAAACTCTCTTGTTAAATCTAACAGTTATATTGATCTATACAATTCACATTTTTCTTATACAGTATGTCATCATCTTTCTATTCCCATATCCATATTAATACAAATTAATGATACATCTGATATCAAATTCTGTTCATTCTTCAAATAAATCTTTTCATTGAGAATTAACTGCTACTTCTATTTCCTTGTATGCTTCTTTTATGATGTTATGCATTATTAAGTCACCAATTGGAGTTGGATTGTATTAAAAAAATAAAAAGAATACATTCTTTTTTTATTTTTCAATAACTTTTTTTTTCAGTTTTAGTATCTACCTGTTATCTCGAACTTCTCTATATGTGCACATGCATATGCTTGTGCATATGGATACAAGGATATAAAGATGTTGAAAATATTTATATTCTCTTCAGAGAAAAAATTTATCTGTGAAATGAAACAGTTAAAATATATATTGGGTCTCTACATAGTTAATTCTTTTTAGTATATTTCAAATGTTATTACAACTAACTCAGTTAAATCACGAGGCTAATGTGACATCGTTACAAAGACACTGTCTTCCATCTACCATCTAAGAATTGTCCATCAATAGCTAATCGATTTTCATCATAGCTTAAAGTATTTATTTAATAAATATTCTTAATGTCTTCAGTTCATACACTACTTTAGCTGCAATGCTATCTAATACTATTATAATGAAAGTGTTACTAATAGGTTTCATATAATTTAGTATATGAAAGACTGTCTGTTAGGATTCTTCATTAATGAAGAAGGATTGATAATACATGCATTATAATGCAGTACTAAATTCAAAGGAATTATTTACATGTTTTATTGCTGGTGCCAAACAGCTATTCATTTATCCAGAAGAGTAATCAAATTTTGATTAGCTTCTGTCACTAGATACTCATGTTCCAATAGCCAGGAATAACTAATATGCCATAATTAGATATGGGTGAGTGATGAGCAGGCATAAACCTTATCATGTTGTTAGGTAGTAGAGAATACTGATTAAATCTTTAGCTATGTGATGTTTAGCTAAAGGTTGAAATGGAAATATGATGTTGTAATTATTTAGCCCCAGGTCATCTCTGATTGAACAGATCTATAGAACATAAATCATAGACAATCAGTCAAGAAACTATGTATTGTTTCAGATATACCATGTGTTCACCTAGCAGAGCTATATTGGATACCCTGACTAGAAACAAATAGTTTAAGGAAATTATGAGTGGCAGTCTTCCTATTTTGAAGATGGTATGGTGTAATTTGAAGGGGATTCATCTACTAATTATTGTGAATCAACTATATAAATGCTCCTTAATTAATTTAAAGTTTAATATTTTTATAGCATGTCATATTAACTGCTAAATACTCTTTTGCTTTCTCAAAGACTTCCAATAACAATTAATAGTAAATCAAATTGCAGATTAAATGCTGTTTTCTCATCTTTTTACATTAATATCTGAGCTGTTGCTATGTAGTATTTACAGATTCGCTGGTTTATATATTAAAAAGTAAAAAAAAAAAATGGGATACTTTTTGTAAAATAGTATTGTTAAAAGTGAGTGCAAGTGTCAATATAGATTAGAAATATTTGTTAATGCCTGTATTTGAAACTGTTTCCTTATCTGACACACAAGACATTTGAATGTTTATGTTTGTTAATTCACATGACACATGTCATTGATAATAAACATGTGTAAGCATGCACTAACTTCAAAATTTCTAGTTAATTTATTATATTTGCTATTGTTTATAACTGACTGTTGAAATATGTCTTTTATTCAGACATATGTTAGCAGTTAATTTTATATTTATATATATATATATATATATATTTATATATTTATATATATATATATATTATATATATATATATATATATATATAATCTGCGTACGCACCCCAATCCGGACTGCCCGGCACTATAAAAGACAGATTCTATGAGACACTGATGCTAACTACCTCCCAAATATCTGACAGTGACTATATAATTATCACAGGCGACCTAAATGGCCACGTTGGACAACATTGTGACGGCTACGACGAAATCCATGGAGGCTATGGGTTTGGTACTAGAAATGAGGAAGGCTCCAGAATCCTGGAATTCTGTGATGCAAATAACCTAACTATCTGTAACACTAACTTCAAAAAACGTGACAATCACCTGATCACCTATAGATCCGGGGAACACACAAGCCAGGTAGATTATATCCTTACCAGAAGACGTGACAGAGTGTCTGTTGTAAACACTAAATCCCTCCCCCATGAAGAATGCACCTCCCAACATAGACTGATAATTAGCGACCTCATAGTCAGGACGAGACGTACTCGACAGCAGAAGAGGACTATCCTCAGGAGAAAAATATGGAAGCTAAAGGACCCCACAGCCAGGAATAAATTTCAAAGCATATTACTTGATGCTTTCGACAGTAAGGAAGAACATTTAGAGTCGGACAATATAGAGGGAGAGTGGGAATTTCTGAAAGCAAACCTGCTGTTGGCGACAGACGAAGTCTGTGGCTGGAGCAGGCCTGTAGGCAGGAGGAGAGTAACATGGTGGTGGAACAGTAAGGTGGAGGGGTCAATTAAGGCCAAAAAGCAGGCTTGGAAAGTATGGCGGGATGGGGGAAGTAGAGAAGACTATCAAGTGGCCAGGAGGGAAGCTAGGAGACAAGTGTACTTAGCAAGAAGGGAAGCTGAGGAAAGAAAGTTCAAGCATGTTCTACAACGCGATGACCAAAAACGTGAGGTGTTCAGGATTGCTAGGCAATGCGTCAAGGAAAACCGTGATATTGTCGGGGAGAAGTGTGTACTAAACGACGATGGCACACTTGCCATCACCGACGCTGATAAGAAGGTAGCTTGGAAGTGTCACTATGAAAGGCTACTAAATGAGGAGAATAAATGGGAGAAAGACAGTCTCCCCCATATCGACCCAATAGAGGGACCAGCAGTGTTAGTCGAGGGGAGTATAATAAGTAAGGCAATCAAGGATATGAAGACGGGTAAGGCGGCTGGGCCTTCGGAAATAGTTGCTGAGATGCTGAAGGCATCTGGCACGGTGGGACACACCATGGTCACCCGCATAGTTAACCAAGTCGTACAGAATGGGGTTGTTCCGAAGGACTGGCATAGCAGCATCATCGTTAACTGTTATAAGGGTAAAGGAGACGCCCTAGATAGGAGTAACTATAGAGGCATTAAATTAATCGACCAGGTCATGAAGGTCACGGAAAAAGTAATAGCGCAACTAATCAGAGAGAGAATTGACCTAGATGAAATGCAGTTCGGGTTTGTGTCAGGCAAAAGTACCACAGACGCTCTTTTCATAGTACGACAACTACAGGAGAAGTACCTAGCTAAAGGTAAACCCCTCTACTTAGCTTTTGTCGACTTGGAGAAAGCCTTCGACAGAGTCCCCCGCTCCATTATCTGGTGGGCTCTTAGAAAACTAGGCGTTGACGAATGGCTTGTGAGGGCTATACAAGCCATGTATAAAGAAACAGTCAGCAAGGTTAGAATTAACAACGAATATAGTGAAGAGTTTAGCGTAAAAGTTGGCGTCCATCAGGGCTCTGTTCTCAGCCCACTACTATTTATTATTGCCCTTCAGGCTATAACAGAGGAGTTCAAGACAGGCTGCCCATGGGAACTCCTATACGCAGACGACCTGACACTCATAGCGGAATCAATGGCCGAGCTAGAGAAGAAATTCCAAACATGGAAGCACGGCCTAGAGTCAAAAGGACTTAAAATTAACCTGGCTAAGACCAAAGTACTAGTTTGTAGGAAAGAAAACAAGGCAGCAGTCCCTTCTGGGAAATGGTCGTGCTCGGTGTGTAGGAAAGGCGTAGGTAGAAACTCCATTTTATGTCCTAAATGCAAAGTATGGGTGCATAAAAGATGTAGTGGGATCACAGGTAAGCTAACTAAGAACATAGATTTTACATGTGGCCGGTGCTCTGGTGCAATAAGTAGCAGCAAGTGCCCACAAAATACTAGCTCTTTCAATTGCGCAGAGGGTTCTATAGAAATAGTGGACAGCTTCCGTTACCTGGGCGATAAAATCAGCAGTGGGGGAGGGTGCTCTGAAAGTACTGTAGCTAGAGTCAGAACTGGTTGGAAAAAGTTCAGAGAGCTTATACCACTATTAGCTGCTAAAGGGTTCTCCCTAAAAATGAAAGGCAGGTTGTACGATGCCTGCATACGAACAGCAATGCTGCATGGCAGTGAGACCTGGGCATTGTGTGCAGAGGATATACGCAGACTAAAGAGGAACGAAGCTTGCATGCTCCGCTGGATGTGTAACAGTAATATACGTGAACGGCAAAGCATAAACGAAGTAAGGAAAAAATTAGAGATAAGAGGGATCAGATGTTGTTTACTCGAGAGAAGGCTACGTTGGTATGGACACGTGATGCGCATGAAAGTCGATAGCTGTATAACAAAGTGCAGGGCAATAAAGATAGACGGTAGTCACGGAATAGGCAGACCTAGAAAAACCTGGGACGAGCTGATAAACTCCGACATCACACACTTACACCTCTCCAAGACAATGTCACTGGACCGAGACCTTTGGCGGTACTCAGTAACAGAGAAGACCCGCCTTACCTAAATATATAGTAAAACCTACTCCAGCCAGTAGGCATCTCTAACAAAATACACCCCGTCCCACCACCCCCACCCCATCCACACCACCCCGTTCTATGTAAAGTTATGTTGGTGCCGCGCCATCGAGGCCGAAACAAATGAGATTGTGTAGGTGTCACGACAAAAAAACACACAGTCCACGCTGTAATGTGGCCGTGTAGGCAACACGGTAAAAACCTCCCAGACCCACACTGTAAATGTGGTTGGTGTTAGGAAGGGCATCCAACTGTAGAAAACCTGCCAGACAGTCCTATGCGAGCAAGACAATCACTCTTGCCTCAAGTGGGACTACCCCCGTCCAAACCCATGCAAGCGTGGAACACGGACGTTAAACGTTGATGATGATGATGATGATGATATATATCATCATCTTCATCATCATTTAACATCCATCTTCCATATATATACACACACACATGCATACATATATCAGTTTTCTGTATATATAAACACACACACACATACATATATCATCAGCATCACCACTACCCTCATCAATGTTTTCACTCTAGTTTACTATGGTGCCATGAGTTTGACAGGTACTGATACAGTATATTGTGATCATTCTAGTCTTTTGTCATCTCTTCTGTGATATTCAATATGTTGAGATCTGATTCATCACTTCTCACCACATCAACATCAAGCTCTTTTTCCATGGGAGCCCCCTGTTGATAGCACACAATACATTTTTTTCTAATATTTATTACACATTCACCTCCCTGCATACATTGGTCTATATCTATATTGTCTAACCACTGTTGCACATCACTTGGGCTACATTTTTCATTTTCAGCTAGATATGTAACATTTACATGTTACATATCTAGCTCAATTTGAACAAGCAACAGTGATTCACCAGCTTCAAATGATTACACATAAACATACACATCCACACACATACAAATATATATATATATATATTTAAAAGAATAGAGGTGTAACACACGTGTTATGATATATTGGTAAACGGAAAAGAAAATGCTGACAAATTGTTCACAGTGAAAAATATTTTTATTAGAAATAAGTAAAAATTAGTAATAGTATTGGTTAGTATTCAGTTTTGGTTTTAAGTTTTACCGGTTGCGCATTTCTAATGCTTTTCAAAATTATTTTGAAAAGCATTAGAAATGCGCAACCGGTAAAACTTAAAACCAAAACTGAATACTAACCAATACTATTACTAATTTTTACTTATTCCTAATAAAAATATTTTTCACTGTGAACAATTTGTCAGCATTTTCTTTTCCGTTTACCAATATATATATATATATATATATATATATATATATAATATATTAATAATAACAGTGTTGTTATTATTTTAAAGCTCAATGCAATGGGGTTCACGCAGAGCTGATATATAAAGATTAAGAAGCACTAAAGAGTCAATATGGTTTAAAACTAACACATGTTTCCATAAAGAAATTTAAATAATAATTTTTGAGAAAAGAAATTTACTTAAAGAATTTTTCAAATTTCTAATTTTGTAATTTCCCATCTTTGGGATGAAGCTCTATCACCTGAAACATGTGTCAGTTTAAAAGCATATTGACTCTTTGGTGCTTAAGTTCAGCACAATCGAAGCTCTGGCCACAGCTAAGCTAATGAATACAATCAGAATGTGCAGCTAAGCACTCAATAAGGTATTTAATCTTAGAGTAATAACATTACATTTAGACAGCTTTGCAAATTGAAGATTGCGACTGGTAAGCCAGCTGCAGGGACCAAAGCAACGAGAAAACTGACTCAGGATAATTTGAGAAACCTGGACCATCCCGTCGATATTATGCAATATCTCCGCTAGGTTTCTGTGAATCCGAAATTAACAAAATCCACTTGCGGGGCATGCAAGTTATTGGTTTTGGATGATCGAACAGAGGCTTCACTTTCTCAACAGGTATCCGTTCTCAGTGCCGCGCCGGTTGTGAGTTATAGCAGTAAGCACTGCTGGCATATATATATACATATATATATGCCTTTTGTGAAAATCAGTCATGTGGAACTATTGTCATCTTGCCTGACGGTTTGAACCTTGCAGAACTACCTGCCTCTTTGAGGTCAAATACCAACCTACTACCATCTACAAACTGACCAATGAGAATCAAGACTATTCCTGCTGACAACATCAAAGTATTCCTAACAAGCTCATATGTCCCAAGGCTCTGATACCATCAACGCTATACACACAGAGCTGGCATAACTAAGAACTGACTAACTGCCTGATGAGGTCATAGCCATTCAATGGCTATCATCAAAATATATATAGCAGTAAATAAAGGATTATGAGTTCAGACAATTGACTTATGTTTTGTCACTATATATATATATATATATATATATATAGGGTGTAACAGGCAAATTGGGAGAAGTTTCAAATGGGTATATTTCTAATTGTATAGATTTTGTTGGAGTCTAAATTTTAAATATTACCAGCTTGAATAATCACTTATTCATGATTTGTTCAATTTGAATAAAAAATAGTATGTTAATAAAGAACTATACCATAGAAGTGTAATTGCTGAATTATTCCATGCTGGCAAAAGTGCTGTGGAGATTGTTAGTGACCACAAAGTATGCCAAATCTAGTGTTTTTAGAGGTGTAGCCAATTTGAAGAAAAGTCAGGATGTTCAGAGAAAGCCTCGCAGTCCTCGCAGTGACTGAAAATGCACATCTCACTTCTTAGCAGGACTTAAAAGATCGATTGAGTCAAAATCATCAAAATTGATGGCGAAGTTGGCTCAAGATCAAAGAATCAGTAAAATGACCATTTCTAGAGCTGAAACAAGATCTCCATATGAAATCATATGGGAGGAGACACTATAACATCCTAACTGCCTGCTACAAAGCCATTCGAGATGAAAGAAGTCCCAAACGTCTTAATCATCTGAAACATCATGGTGAAGACGTCTGTATTTTAATGGATAAAAAGAAGTTTGTGGTAGACAAAGTTGCAAACCATCAAAACTAATGAGTGATTGGGTACAAGTTCCTTCAGCTATGCATAGCAAGAATCTGGATTCCATTATGGTATTTGGAGCTGTTGCAAGTGATGGGGAATTGCTGCCTCCTCATTTTATTGAAGTGGGTCTTAAAATCAACACAGCAGAGCATTTCAAAATCTTAACTGTTTCACCAATATCTGACAAGGACTGCTACAGATATTTAGGGATAGATGATAATATACCCTATTATGATATCTGTAACAAGGAATGCATAACCAGGGAATATTATGCCCAATTAAGAAAAATAAGGTCATTTGAAATCTCTGCGCACAATAAAACAGTGGCTCACAATATGTTTGCTGTGCCTGTCCTAACACCAACATATGGAATACTCAATTGGATGATAGATGAAATCCGAGCTATCAAGGTTAAAACCCAAAAAATCCTAAACAACACCAAAAAAGTGACAAATACCGTCTCTAGCTGAAACATAGAGGCAGAGGCCTAACATCAGTCCAGACAACATTTGAGTGTCACATCATATCTCTCCGACACAACATTTATGAACCACCAAGTGTAGGAGCCCATCAAATGAACAAGTCTGTCTACATGAGACAGATAAGATCTTGAGAGTTGGGAAGGAGTTCTTTGAGAAATACTCCTGCATGATATTAAAAAATTCACAGCAATACTGCAGTGAATCTATGGCTGAAAAACTGCATGCTTATCAGCAAAAAATCATGCATGGATATGTTGTCATGAGGCTCCAGAGTCAGAGTAGTATAGATAAGCAAAGTAATCTGCAATCTAAAAACAGGAAATCAATACAAAATACCTGACTCACAAAAGAGATAGAGATGCAGGCAAAACACCTAGATGTGACAACAAATGCAGGCTCTGCAGAATTAACATCGATGTCACCCATGTCATAAACAACTGTCCAAAGATGTTATCAGGGTACTATCTACACATGAGGTATGATGTAGTGGCCAAAACACTGTACAATGCAATCCATAGAAAAGGTAATTCTGACAATAAACATATTAAAAGTTACAGCAATGTGGAAGACATACATATACGTAATATGAAAGAGTATTGGTGTAATGTTCCAGTCAAAAACCCAATAAAATGCAAGCACAACAGATTAAGCATGCATAGTAGTGGAAGTCAGCTGCACAGTAGATGCCAATATATTAAAGATTAACAAAATGGAGAATATCTATGCAGAACTAATGAGGAATTTGCAGATACTCCACCATACTATATCTTCAGATTTATATCTGTGATCATTGGGGCTCTGGGATATGTTACGAACTGCCGCAGTACAAATCTTAATAAGCTGGGTTTCACATAAACAGAAAGAACACGACTAATTAGGAAATTACAAGTACAATCCATTAATGGAACTGTAAAAATATGTAAAACATTCCCAAAATTCTGCACTTAATAACTACATATCCACATGTATAAATACAAAACATATACATGTGTATACTTATAACTGAAAGCATACAGATCCGCACATACAATAACACCCATACTTGCATACACACACATGCGCATATACCCACATATGCAGACATGCAGACATATTTATCTAGTTGATGTTGTCTTCCAATGAAAGTGTCTTGTGTCTATGTTAGCAACTGGCTCTTTCTCTATTGGTAAAAATTTATGAAATACTAGACTACTCGTGACCCGTTGTGTATACATTTTTCCGGGACACCATATATATATATATATACCGGTGTCCCTAAAAATATATACACCATTCTAATATATATATATTGCCTGTACAGGTAATCAAAGTGTGTATACATTTTTCCAGGACACCATATATATATATATACACACTTACACCTCTCCAAGACAATGTCACTGGACCGAGACCTTTGGCGGTACTCAGTAATAGAGAAGACCCGCCTTACCTAAATACATAGTAAAACCTACTACAGTCAGTAGGCATCTCTAACAAAATACACCCCCGTCCCATCCCCCCCCCCCCTATCCACACCGCCCCCTTCTATGTAAAGTTATGTTGGTGCCACACCATCAAGGCCGAAACAAATGAGATCGTGTAGGTGTCACGACAAAAAAAAAACACAGTCCACGCTGTAATGTGGCCGTGTAGGCAACACGGTAAAAACCTCCCAGCCTCACACTGTAAATGTGGTTGGTGTTAGGAAGGGCATCCAACTGTAGAAAACCTGCCAGACAGTCCTATGCGAGCAAGACAATCACTCTTGCCTCAAGTGGGACTACCCCCGTCCAAACCCATGCAAGCGTGGAACACGGACGTTAAACGTTGATGATGATGATGATGATACCGGTGTCCTTAAAAATGCATACACCATTCTAATATATATATTGCCTGTACAGGCAATCAAAGTGTGTATACATTTTTCGGGGAAACCATATATATACCTGGGTCCTGAAAAATGTATACACCATTCTAATATATATATTGGTTGTACAGGTAATCAAAGTGTGTATACATTTTTCCGGGACACCATATATATATATATATATATATATATATACCGGGGTCCCTAAAAATGTATACATCATTCTAATATATATATTGCCTGTACAGGTAATCAAAGTGTGTATACATTTTTCGGGACACCATATATATATATATATATATATATATATATATATATACCGGGGTCCCTAAAAATGTATACACCATTCTAATATATATATTGCCTGTACAGGTAATCAAAGTGTGTATACATTTTTCGGGGACACTATATATATATATATAATAATACCGGGGTCCCTAAAATTGTATACACCATCCTAACAAATAATGCATGTATAGGCAATCAAAGTGGGTATACATTTTTGGGGGGACAACCTGTATATACACAAATATGAACATATATATATAGAGAAAGTGTGTGCAAGCAAGCAATCAAGCAAGCAAGCAAGCAAGCAAGCAAGCAAGCAAGCAACCAACCAACCAATCAAGATCAGAGTTTTAGTAGTATATAGATTGAAACCTGAAAAACATTTATACATCATCTCCTCATCATTATTTAACGAGGTTAACTTTGCCTTTCATCCTTACGGGGTCGATAAAATAAAGTACCAGTAATGCACTGGGTAAATCTGGCCTTGTGCCTAAAGTAGAAACAATTATTTAATGTTTGTTTTTCCTTGCTAGCACAAATACAATTATATATATGTGTGTGTGTATGTATGGCATTAGGAAGGGCATCCAGCTGTAGAAATCTAGCCAGAAACAGTTCTATATGAGCAAGACATGATCACCTGACCCAACATGCCACAAATGGGACAACCTGTCTAACCCATGCTAGCATAGAAAGTGGACGTTAAATGATGATGATGATGATATATACATATACATATATAATAGTATAAAAATGAAAATTAGGATTATAATGATATTATTGTTTTGATTCCTTTGTATTTAAATTAAAGTTTTTCATGAAGTGCATAACTTGGAAAGTTACATCTTTGTTTAATAATATTTCTAATTAAATTTGAGAAATAAACGTCTGAAATATAAATATGCTAATTGTATATTTCCGGAAAATTTTAAGGAGTTCACAAGTTCATATATTTAGGGGATTGAATTTTCGATGAAGAACTCATTGTTTTTAATCACATATTTCATTTCCTTCCAGATTCTTCCGAATAAAATTTCATATAAATTCTTTAAATATTTAAGTACATAATTTTTACATCGCACTCTGTTTTCTCTTACTCTCTGTCTCTCCTCTCTCTCTCTCTCTCTCTCATGAATATATATGTATGTATATATATCATTCACACACACATATATATATATATATTCATATATATAGCTAATATAAAACATTGAGATATTTAAAAGACTGATAAGTTTCAAAAAAGCTGATACAATGCAGTAGGGCAAATAATGACAAATAAAACAAAACAAAGTAATGTTTTACCCAATATATTTCAACATGATATTTCAGGGCTATTCCCCACTTTTCAAATGTGGAGCTGAAACAGTTCAAATCAAAACGAACAACCAAATATGTTCCTCTTTAACAGGGCTTACATGCCTGAAATACACATCTGTGAAGTCATTATAGTAACCAGTCTGGTTACTATAAAGGGCGGTGAATTAGCAGTATTGGTAGCGCATCAGACACCATGCTTTGCAGCATAGAGTTATGATGGCCCTTTATGTTCTGAGGTCAAATCCTGCCGAGGGTAACTTTGCTTTTCATCCTTATGGGGTCGATAAAATAAATCACCAGTAATGCACTGGGTTATTGCAGGTATTGTGCCTAAAGTAGAAACAATTACAGTAATCTGTCTGCTTCATGCATTTCCGATCTGTTATTTATCTGGTTGATGAAAGTGGCCTCTTTGATTCTTAAATTGCCTATATTCCTATTTATCACCTCTATGGTGATTTCAATGTCTTGGCTGCAGCATCTCTCAAGATGTTTTTTAACAGAAAAAGCTTTTGTGTAAAAAATGTAACTCCTCTTACACTGGAAGTACCATCCAAAGTAAACTAACAAGAATAATATGATTTATATGATGCTAAAGTTCTATTTTTCTTTTAGTTTACTTTCTTCATCATTTCTCCATTATTTTTATCCTTCTTTGCAATTCTCCAAATGTTCTGCTCCATTGAACTCATTACTGCTTTTCTCTTCTCCTCCCCTTTTCTTTCTCTATACACCTCTCGTTTCTCATCTCATGCTTTAGACTCTCTTTCTACCTTTCTCTCCTGCTCTCTGTTTAATATGTGGTTATATCTTAACCTGACTTTTTACTATACATATAGTATTCAGCTGTTTACAGCTACCCTTCATGCTGAGAATCCTACAATTTTATGAAAATTCATATATGTATATATCATCATCTTCATTTTTACATCGATTTTTCCACACTTGCATAGGTTGGATGGATCCTTCTCAGCACATCTCTCCACTTGCTGCGTTTCTATATCATCACCTCTGTGAGTGTCAGTGATTTGAGGTCAGCTCTCACAACCTCTGCCCAGGTCTTTCTTACTCTACCTCTATTGCAGCTTCCTTCCACTGGGATTTCCTGGCACTTCTTCACCCATTGATCATCATTCATGTACATTACATGTCCATACCAATGCCATCTTCTCTCCTGCACACCACCTTGGATTCCTCTTAAACCCAGTTTCTCCCTCAGTTCATCCAAGTGCTGCTGCCTTACTCTCGCATTCACATTGCTCATCCAATGAAGCATGGCTGCTTCATTTCTCTCTAGTCTACTCATGTCTTCTGGAGTCACTGCCCATGTTTCATTACCATGCAGCATTGCACTTTGCACACAGGTGTCATACAGTCGTCCTTTTGTAGCTCTCTAAACTTCTTCCATCCTAGCCTTATTCTAGCTATTATCGAGTATCCTCCTCCATTTATAATTAAGTCACCTTGATAGTAGATGCTACCAATCACGTCTATGGACCCTTCCAGTGACTTGAAGTGGTTGAAATCACTGATGCTCTTTCCCTCAATTACTCCTGTGCATCTTTTACATACAAAGTCTTCCTTTCCTGTTAGTCTACCCGTTACCCTACTACATCTCTTTTACATGCAAGATTTATATTGTGTACATCATACAGAGTTTATGCCTACTCTTTTTCTACATATTGAGCTGGGCCACTTCCCGGAAAGGATCAGGATCCTATTTTCTTTCCTACTTACTGGCACCTTAGTTTTGGCTAAATTTACTCTCTGACCCGTTGGTTCCAAATTTTGTTTTCATAGACTGAATTTATTTTCTAGTTCTTTTATGGACTTGGCTATAAGGACCAAATCATTTGCATAGAGAAGTTCCCATGGGTAGCTAGTTTTAAACTCTTCTGTTATGGCCTGGAGAGAGAGAGAGAGAGAGAGATGAGTCCAACTGCAATGAGGCATCGCTTGAAATACTCACATAATCATTTTATATGCTTCCATGGATGTTTCTATTATGAATCATGCTCTGTTAATGCTACTGCTAATATAAATTTATGTTTGTTGTATATCTAACCCATACTAGTATGGAAGTAAAGGATATTAAATGATGATGGTGATGGTGATGGTGATGGTGGTGGTGGTGAGGATGATGTTGATGATATGTTTGTATATTTATATATATATGTGCGTGTGTATATATATATATATAACATCTGAAATGTAATGAGTATGTCCTATGTTATATTACACTTGGAAATGACACAAAATTGTCAGATGAAATGCAGAAAAAAAACAACCACTGAGAACTATGATCAAAATAACCAAAAGATCAACACTTCTTTGTCAGCTACCTCTGGATGTCAATCATTGTGATTTCGAACATTAAGAGGGGTTGTCTGCTTTATGGCCAGTGTGTCAATAGCCATGAATAAACAATCTACTGGGAAAGATGCATAATGGACACTACAACAACAACATCATTGCAAAACATACAAAAAATATGTATAGAAAGGTCTTATAACCTGGGCAGGCAACACTGTTAACTACAGATTTACAAGTGAACAGAAGTGACTGAAAGGGTAAGTATCAGGAAGTGCATCCAACTGAAAAATGTCTTAAATAGCTGCATCCAAAATATGCCACCATGGAAAATCTGACATAAATATGAGAATGATGATGATGGTGATGATAATATTTGTATATACACACACACATATACATATAAGTATATATATTATTCAAAATATTAACAAATGAAGATATTCACATAATCAAAATATATGCTTTATTATATATATTTCGAAGGTACTGTGTTGTTTTTTTTCCAGTACGTCTTCGTCAGATAAAATATATGATTTGATATATGACATACCTCTACGGTCTTGATATTTCAATTCCAGTATTGACTGCCAATACTGGAATTGAAATATCAAGACCGTAGAGGTGTCATATATCAAATCATATATTTTATTTGATGAGGACGTACTGGAAAAAAAAACACAGTAGCTTCGAAATATATATAATAAAATATATATTTTGATTATGTGAATATCTTCATTTGTTAATATTTTGAATAATATTAAAACTCCAGGAATATTTCACTGTTGAGTGCTTTTAATCTATTGTAAAACTGTATTCATTGAGTATTCAATGAACCATATTAATCTTTGGTTATAAGTATATATATATAAGTGTAAACGGAAAAAATGAAACAAAATTTCATTTCTCACTCTTAGTACGGCTGTTACTTAAATATAAGTATGTATACATACATACATATATGCATACAGACGTACAGTAGTATGTATACACATATATACATACATGCAGACATATATATATGTACCTATGGATTCACTGAACATTTATTATAATGCTCGGTGTGTTTGTAAACAAACATCCCGAATTAAGCCGTAGTGTCTAGCAACCACCGTTGTTCATTTATTCAACACTGACAAAGGAACGCTGTACTAGTTTCAAGCTTATTAGCTATCGTCAGCAACGTATACCTTCCTGCCAGATGGTTGAACGTCTGAAAGTATATACTTTCCTTATGCATATTAACGGCTGAGTAGCCTAATTTGCATATCGAGTGAGTTAATCGGCCGGGGTACCGAAAACGATAAACGGAAAAAATGAAACGAAATTTCATTTCTCACTCTTAGTACGGCTGTTACTTAAATATAAGTATGTACACGTACATACATATATGTATACAGACGTACAGTAGTATGTATACATATATATACATACATGCACACATATATATATGTACGTATGGATTCACCGAACATTTATTATAATGCTCGGTGTGTTTGTAAACAAACATCCCGAATTAAGCCGTACAGTGTCTAGCAACCATTGTTGCTCATTTGTTCAACACTGACAAAGGAACGCTGTACTAGTTTCAAGCTTATTAGCTATCGTCAGCAACGTATACCTTCCTGCCAGATGGTTGAACGTATATACTTTCCTTATGCATATTAACGGCTGAGTAGCCTAATTTGCATATCGAGTGAGTTAATTGGCCGGGGTACCGAAAACGATAAACGGAAAAAATGAAATTTAAGTAACAGCCGTACTAAGAGTGAGAAATGAAATTTCGTTTCATTTTTTCCATTTATCGTTTTCGGTACCCCGGCCGATTAACTCACTCGATATGCAAATTAGGTTATGTTAATATGCATAAGGAAAGTATATACTTTCAGACGTTCAACCATCTGGCAGAAAGGTATACATTGCTGAAGATAGCTAATAAGCTTGAAACTAGTACAGTGTTCCTTTGTCAGTGTTGAACAAACGAGCAACGAAGGTTGCTAGACACTACGGCTTAATTCGGGATGTTTGTTTACAAACACACCGAGCACTATAATAAATGTTCTGTGAATCCATACGTACATATATATATGTGTGCATGTATGTATATATATGTATACATACTACTGTACGTCTGTATGCATATATGTATGTACGTATACATACTTATATTTATATAAGTGTATATATATATATATATATAATAGATTAAAAACTGGAATTGAACCATCAGCACAGTTGAGGTATGTCAGACATCAATTTATTTTATCTGATGAGGTCGTACTGATGAAACAGCTCAGTACCTCTGAAATATATATAATAAAATATATTTCATCACATGAATGTCTATATTTATTAATATTTTGAAGTAATATATATATATATATATATATATATATATATATAAGTTATTCCAAGTTGAATCAGAGGTAACCACAGTAAGTAAGGAACTCAATACATAGCAGAGTATACAAGTTTTAATATAGAAGAGCTTCTACAGGACTAGAACTGTTTCATTCATGAGAAACCATCAGGGAGCGGGCTGTCCAAGTAAGTAGTGGTATTTATATCTTTTCTTTTCTTGTGGTAGGAGAGGGTGGGGATTGGGATGGGCGGAGGTCATTGGTTGAAGGATTTAAAGAAAAGGGAGTTCATTAAAAGCTAATTCTTTAAAGCTATAGTATTAACAAAGGCAGAAAGAATACTGTAAATAAAATCATATTTGGAATACCAATCCTAGTTTATCACTTAGACTAACAATGCCTGTAAGACAGGTGTCTACAGGATGGGTGGGGTTCAATGGTTTAAAGAAAAGGGAAATAAGCTGAAATAAGCGACCTCATGGGCCAGTACATTTTACATCACCTGAAGAACCTCTTTACTGGCCTCACCGGAGGTTTATACTGAGACGATGGCCTCTTCGCCTTGCACAAGGTTAACCCCAGAACCACTGATGGGTTTCGTAGAAACTTAAGCTCGTTCTTCCGTAATCTAGGATTTAGAATAACCAGGGCCAATCTTTTAGATGTCACCCTCGACCTAGATACTTCCTTCTATTACCCGTACCACAAACCTAACGAGTCCCTTAGATATATTAATGTTAATTCTAACAACCTCAAAAACATCACTGATAACTTAGTAAAACGTGTCTCAATTAGAATCTCCGGCCTCTTGGCCAATGAAGATATATTTAACGCTTCCGCCGCCTACTACAATGACGCCCTCGCCCCGCAGCAGATTTAAAGAAAAGATAACTTACCTAGAAACCACCGCAAAACTACCTAGGAGGAATAGGCATAGGCAGATCAGTTGGTACAACCCCCCCCCTCCTTCAATAGAGAGGTCTCTACACCTATAGCTAGGACTTTCTTCACTTTGCTGAACACACACTTCCCTAAACAACATAGGTACTACACCATCTTCAATAAGAACACAATAAGACTCTCCTACTCCACCACACCTAACCTGGCTAGGAATATAGCCAATCTCAATTCTAAAAAGTTAAATAAGCCAATTACCTCCGAACCCAATCCCCGGACTGAAGCCTTGTGCAATTGCCAAAATAAGGAAGCCTGCCCACTTGAAAACAAATGCCTGACAAATGACATTGTATACAAATGTGATGTCATCTCAGGCACTGATGATAGCAACAACAAAAAGACTTACATCGGCATGACTTCCAATAATTTTAAGACCTGGTGATATGCCCACACCCACTCTTTCAGAAGTTTGGACAAATCAAATCAGACAACACTCGCCTCCTATGTCTGGGACCTCAAAAGGAACTCCACCCGCTTCACGCTTAAATGGAAAATAATCCAGAAGCGCTGTCATACAAGGGAAGACACAAGTGCTGCGAACTTTGTATCTCAGAGAGCTACGAAATATTATTTGCCAAGGGCCTGCTACTGAACAAACTCTCTGAACACTGCCCGAATTTCATGCACAAAAACTTTGCAACTTTCAAATACCTTAAGCCAGTGTTAATGCCAGATGGCTAAAAAAAGATTCCCTTTTTTTTTTTTTTTAAACCCCACTCGACAAAATACCCCCTCCACCTCCTTCCCACCCTAACCCTACCCCCTCTGAACCCGAAACATGGCACTATAGTCAGTAAGTACTTCTTACCTATCTGCTCTTTCCGCATGTAGAGCGTACTTCATCGTAATACTCTATATATGTGTGTGTGATTTGTGTATATTTATGAGTGTATGTATGTACATATTTGTATGAGTGGCCATACGATTGTATGCGTATGTTTGTGTGTACGTGCATTTATATGTATTTACGTATATGTGTATGTGTGTGTATGTATATATATGTATATATATAAGCAAAAGGGATATTCAATTTGTTGGTAATTCAACAAATATAAATGTTTATAACTGATTCAGAGCACTCGGCAGGTTTTCTGGAGTATAATTCAATGATATTAAATAAATGGAAACTATATTTATAAAACCATATTTATTCTATTATATATATTTCAAGGGTACCAAAACTTTGGTACGCTTTCATCAGATAAAATACAAAGTTTGTTTTATAAATTTTGACATAACCAAGAAAAGATACCTTAATGGTTCAAGTTTTCCATGACTATCCAAGGAAAACTTGAACCATTAAGGTATCTATGTATGTGCGTATGTATGTATATGTGTATGTATATATATATATATTTATATGTATATGTATGTATGTATATATATATAGGTGTGTATGTAGGTGTTTAAATATTTTTATATGTATATATATGTGTGTATGTATATATATATATATATATATTTGTGTGTGTATGTGTTTTTATTTATATATGGGTGTATGTGTGTATATATGTGTTTATATGTGTGTGTGTGTATATATATATATATATATTTAAAAAATAGAGGTGTGACACACGAGTTGTGATATATTAGTAAAAAGGAAAAGAAAATGCTGACAAATTTTTCCCATTGAAAAATAGTTTAATTAGGAATAAGTATAAATTAGTAATAAGTATTAGTTAGTATTTAGTTTTAGTTTTAAGTTTTTACCGGTTGCGCATTTCTAATGCATTTCAAAAATAATTTTGAGATAGAGCGCTCGTGATTTTTGCTATAATCTGATCAGTTTTGGAAATTCTTCCTGTTTTATGTGAAAAAAGTGGCTCCAGAGATATTAAGATTTTGTTGGTTGTTGAATGTCACGTGAATAAACACTATAAATTTCGTGCAAATTCGTGTTTCAAAAATTCTTGTAGTCAAAACAATTTTGATTGGTCGGTAGAAGTCATATGAATGTTAAAATTGATTTTAGCGCAAACTGGTTTCGCACCAAATGTAGGTTTGTCGAAGAGTGTTCTTTTCCGATTGAGTGAGTTGCAGTCATGTTGAAGGGTCAACAGTTCAGGTGTCTATTAAGACAAATGTCAAAATTGTTTTGACTACAAGAATTTTTGCAACACGAATTGGTGTGAAATTTATAGTGCTTATTCACGTGACATTCAACAACCAACCAAATCTTAATACCTCTGGAGCCACTTATTTCACATAAAACAGGAAGATTTTCCAAAACTGATCAGATTATAGCAAAAATCACGAGCGCTCTATCTCAAAATTATTTTTGAAAAGCATTAGAAACCGGTAAAAACTTAAAACTAATACTTATTACTAATTTATACTTATTCCTAATTAAACTATTTTTCACTGGGAAAAATTTGTCAGCATTTTCTTTTCCTTTTTACTAATATATATATATACATATATATATATATGTATGTATATATGTATGTATTTGTATATGTATGTATATGTGTGTATATATGTATGTATATATGTATGTATATATGTATGTATATGTGTGTGTATGTGTGTATATATATATATATATGTGTGTATATATATATATTATATATATATATTTATATATATGTGTATATATATATATATGTGTATATATAGTAGATAAATCTACCAAGAGTTTACGGTAGTGTCCAATCCGTATGAAGAACTCAATGTAATCCGGATATCATGGAAAGAAGAGATGCATTCAAAAATCACTTTCGGTGAAACATAAATGGAATACAGAGTCAAGATAAAGTATTAAAAAAATAATGAATAAAACAATGAAACAGTTCCTTATATTAAACAAAAAAAGTTCATTATTTAACGATCGTTTCTAGGACATATATGTGTTAGAATTGTGTATATATATATATATATATATATATATATATATATATATATGTACGTATGTGTGTCTATGTGTATATATGTGTATATATATATATATATGTAGTTTATTATATGAACAGAAAACAGAGAGGCAGTACAAATATGGTGTTTAGTTTCAAACTAGATATATATATATATGTGTGTGTGTGTGTGCGTGTTTATATATGTGTGTGTATGTGTGTATATGTGTATGTATGTGTATGTATATATATATATGTGTATATATATATATATATATATATATGTATATATATATATATATGTATACATGTATGTATATATGTATATATATATATGTGTGTGTGTGTATGTATGTATATATATGTGCGTACGTGTGTATATATGTATGTATATGTGTACATTTGAATGTGTGTATGCGTGTGAATGCATGAGAGCGTGTGTGTATACATATATATATATGTATATGTATATATGTGTGTGTGTGTGCACGTATGTATGTACACATATTTTTATATATGTGTATATATATGTGTATATTTTTGTATGTATATGTGCATATTATTTATGTCAGGTCACCAGTTGGTGCTACTGGTAACATGTATCCCAGTACAACCTGTTTCATGGTCGGGTCGTTGGCGACTAAACTGGCAACCCCACCAAGTTTTCTTGGTGAGGAGGGTGACTTTGGACATCCTGCAGGACTAAAAACAAAACCTGTCAAAGGGCAAAGGAGCTCTTAAGAGTCAATGGCCATCCAAAATCACCGGGAGAGATGACCCCTTAGCCTTTGTCAAGGCAGAATTCTAGGAGAAGGAAAACTCTGATATAACACCTGCAACCCTGATGGTATCCAATGATGTTGACTTGTTCTTCTTTTTGGTAAATATCATCTTGGTTAAGAGAGTGGGACTGGCTTTGTGCAGTGCCTTTGCTCACTATAAAAGCTTCATGGCACAGGCATTGCTTTATATCTGGAGATCTCTCTGCACTTGTCGTCACATGGTACCATGGGCCCAGCACTATGTGTCAATAATTGTCACAAGTGTAGTGTTTGTACCAGAGTTTTCAAGTCGCTGGCTGGACTCAAAAGTCACACTCGTTCAGCGCATCGGTAGGGGTTCTCCTACATGGATATAAAGTAGTGGCCGTACTCGAAAACGAGTTGGCAGCCACCATATTTTTGTATATGTGTATGCGTGAATGTACCTTATGTATGTTTGTTGTGTGTGTGCCTGCCTGTGTGTGCGTGCGTGTATGTATGTGTACGTGTGTAAGTGGGCGAGTGTGTGAATGTGCTTGTTGACACCTGGAATATATATTAAGAGAAACTTCACAATAAGACAAATCACCCCAACACTTGAATCTGTTGATGGAATCCTCTCTGCCTTTGTCACGCTTATTCCAGCCTTAAAGAATTAGCTTCTAAAGAATTTCCCTTTTCTTTAAACCATTGAACTCCAACCATCCTGTAGACACCTGTCATACAGGCATTGTTAGTCTAAGTGATAAACTAGGATTGGTATTCCAAAAATGATTTTGTTTACAGTATTCTTCCTGCCTTTGTTAATACTATAGCTTTAAAGAATTAGCTTTTAATGAACTCCCTTTTCTTTAAATCCTTCAACCAATGACCTCCGCCCATCCCAATCCCCACCCTCTCCTACCACCACAAAAGAAAAGATATAAATACCACTACTTACTTGGACAGCCAGTTCCCTGATGATTTCTCACGAATAAAACAGTTCTAGTCCTGTAGAAGCTCTTCTATATATATATATATATATATATATATATATAATTCAAGAAAGAAGAGTAACATGGTTGGCTGTACAATAAGGGCTTTATTCACAGTGCTGACAATTGTTTTTTTGGATCTGGTAGGTCTAGAGCTCGCTAATCGCTTAATGTTGCGTCAATCGATCCCCAATACTTTGTTTATAACCAGTCAATTCATCAGAGCGTTCTTTCTTGAATTATTATTACTCCAAGTATAACCTACATAGAAATCACCGCGAACTCGCTGCATCACTATGGAAGCGTCTTGTTGAGTCAAACTAAGCCATACGTTAATACCATCCACAACAAGGAGTACTCTAACTGGACTACCTGTAAGTGGATTGCCTATTACGATAACTTGTTATCCTGTATATATATATATATATATAAGTATATATATATACATATATATATATATATATATACATATATATATATATATACATATATATGTATACATATATACATATATATATATATATATATATATAAACGGAAAAAATGGAACAAAATTTCATTTCCCACTCTTAGTTCAGCCATTACTTAAATATAAGTATGTACACGTACATACATATATGTATACAGACGTACAGTAGTATGTATATATATATACATACATGCACATATATATATATGTACGTATGGATTCACCGAACATTTATTATAATGCTCGGTGTGTTTGTAAACAAACATCCCGTATTAAGCCATAGTGTCTAGCAACCATCGTTGCTCGTTTGTTCAACACTGACAAAGGAACACTGTACTAGTTTCAAGCTTATTAGCTATCGTCAGCAACGTATACCTTCCTGCCAGATTGTTGAAAGTATATACTTACCTTATGCATATTAACGGCTGAGTAGCCCAATTTGCATATCGAGTGGGTTAATCGGCCGGGTGCACTGAAAACGATAAACGGAAAAAATGAAACGAAATTTCATTTCCCACTCTTAGTACGGCTGTTACTTAAATATAAGTATGTACACGTACATACATATATGTATACAGACGTACAGTAGTATGTATATATATATATACATACATGCACACATATATATATATGTACGTATGGATTCACCGAACATTTATTATAATGCTCGGTGTGTTACGTACATATATATATGTACGTAAATCCATACGTACATATATATATGTGTACATGTATGTATATATATATACATACTACTGTACGTCTGTATACATATATGTATGTACGTGTACATACTTATATATATGGCTTAGTGGTTAGAGCATTGGCCTTGCAATCGAAAGATTGTAAGTTCAATTCTCAGACAGGGTGATGTGTTGTTTCCTTGAGCAAGACACTTTATTTCACATTGCTCTAGTTTACTCAGCTGTAGAAATGAGATGATAGGGACTGGGGTCCCTATCATTCCACTGCAAAGTGGTCATGGAGGTGCCACGGAAAAAAAGCACCCAGCACTCACTGTAAATGAGGTTGGTGTTAGGAAGGGCATCCAGCTGTAGAAATCAAGCCAGAATCAGTTCCTGTCCCACCCTTGCAAGCAGAGAAAAGCGGACGTAAAAATGAAATGAAAATGAAAATATATATATATATATAAAAGAGAAAAGAGAAAACACTGGTAAGCATTAAGAGAAGGATTTTATCCAGGTATTTACGACCGTGTCATTGGTAAGTGCAACCTTATATTGCTATACTGCAAATAGCAGCCACTCAATTATAATTGTTGTTCACAGTCCAAATTTTCAAAATAGTGAGTAAGTTCTTAATATATAGTGAAAAACATTTATTTATAGTATATAGAGAGAGGAATCAGAAGG
>OZ024743.1:367388197-367590697 GCA_964016885.1 Eledone cirrhosa | reverse complement strand
ATTCAGAGAATGTTGTAGCTAGAGTAAAAACAGGCTGGAATAAGCTTAGAGAACTAGTATCTCTGCTAACAACAAAGGGCGTCTTTCTTAGAGTGAAGGGTAAACTGTATGATGCTTGCATGTGAACTACAATGCTATAAGGGTCAGCTGAAAATTTCAAAGGCTGAAAAGTTCATTGGCTGACCAAGATACTCTCATAGAATTACCAAATTAGGTTTATTTTTCAAAGAAACAATACGGTTATTAATGAGAAGAGTTGAAATTAATGTATGTAAGATTTCACAGCTCTTGCATCACTCCTTCATAATCAGCCTATGAACTTTTCAGCCAACCCTCACATATAGTGGTTAGAAGATCTGCAAGAGCTAGATAGAAATAAAGTGTGTATACTCTTGTGGATGTGTAATGTCAGTGTGTGCTAATGGTATAGCATAAGTGAACTGAGAAAAAATCTAGGCATAAGAAGAATCCAGTGTATGGTATGGACATGTATGAAAAATTACAACTGACCTGAGAAAGAAGTAGACATAGAAAGACTTTGGATCAGGTAGTGAGAGACAACCTTAGGGAGCTGAACCTCATGACAGAGATGATAAAGGGCTATGATGACTGGTAACATGCAGTACTGGAGAAGCCCTACCTATAAAAACAAAATGTCCCCTCCTTCATTTCTACTATAGAAGCTGCCCCCATCCCTAATGCACCTTCATTTGTGGATGTGACCTGGCCTCACTCATCCATACTCTCCCACACCATTGCTCTTTAGCAACTACCCAGATCATCACTCCACTTCCTACTTTATCCTTAATTACTCCCACTCCTAGTCTCCCTCACTTCAAACTGTCAAATCCCACAACACTTGTCATGCAAACATGACAACATATTCATCAACTGTCTTTATTCTCCCATCTATTGTCACACACCCATATCTTCATATTTGCCATCCTTCTTATTCTCATTTTTACTCCCTATGTATGCTGTGTTGGGACAAAGCACCTGCTCCCTGCCCCTCATAGCATAGAGAAGTTACTTTAGTTGAGTCAATGACCAACAACCTGTCTAGTGCTTGTATCATGATAAAATGTACCCAGTACACTCTCTAAAGTGGTGTTAAGAAGGGCATCACACCATAAAAGCCATACCAAAAGAGTTGAGAGGACCCTTTTGTTGTGTCAAGGGTACAGCAATCTCCCTAGTGCCGGTGCTATAATTAATAAAACATGCCCAATACACTCTGTAAAGTGGTTGATGTTACCAAGAACTTCCAGCTGCAGAAAACTTGTCAAGTATAAGGTTGAAAGGACTCTTCACTTCTGTCAAGGGCACAGCAACCACCCTAGTGCTAGTGTCATGATAATATACATCCAGTGCACTCTGTAGAGAATAGGAACATTTGTAAGCAAGATACATCCCCCAGCCTGTCTGATTGAATGCTGACATGCTCTATGGTGACTCATTCAAACTATTCTAGCATTAAATGATGATATAAGTGTATATCCTTTAGTAAGAAGTTTTTTGTTTTTGAATACATTTTCTGTTTTTAATACTAGGAAAAGTAGTGTCATTAAAGTGACGAAGAAAAAAGCCATTAATTTTCATATTTTAGTCACTCGCTATGCCAATGTGTGTGTGTGTGTGTGTGTGTGTGTGTGTGTGTGTGTGTAAGCTTCCCCATCCTATCTAAGGTACAAATTGAATTTTGGATACATTCTGCTTCAATTTAAAATGTTTGTTTTTTTATTCCTTCAAAAATGGAGAAGTTCAAATACCTATATATCATTGATTATACAAATTTTCACCTAACATTATCAGAATAATTGGATGTACAATTTTCTTGAAACATGTAAGGAATTAAAAATGATATAAAAGCTAATTTTTTCCATCTGCATATTTGGTTATATTTGCTCTGTGTTTATGTCTGCATTTACAACTCTTTCTCCCTAAAAAATCAAATATAATATATAAACACATTGAGCTAATTCTGAAAAGACGTGGCAATTATATACTATCATATATAATTCTCTACAAACATTTGAGCTTTGTATATTTAGTTTTATCTTTGCTATTATATATATATATGTATATATATATATACAATATATTAACAAAAGGAAACTATATTTATAAAACCATATTTATTTCATTATACATATTTCAAGGACACCAAAGCAGATTATGGTCCGCTTTCATCAGATAAAATATAATATAGATCAGTTTTATAAACAAATATTGACATACCCTTAAAGAATGCGACCATGTCGGTTGGAAGCTCCCGGATAGTGGATATTTGTTAATATATTGTATTTTTTACTCCAAAAATTTGTTGAGTGCTTTATATCAGTTATAAAAATATTTTCTTGTTGTATCCCAACAAATTAAATATAACTTCTACATATATATATATATATATATATAGAGAGAGAGAGAGAGAGGGAGAGAGAGAAGTGGTAACACAACAGTTAGTTCACCATACTGAGAACAATTATTTCACCTGAAACAATTGTTCTCAGTATGGTGAACTAACTGTTGTGTTACCACTTCTACCTAACTCGTCCCATGAACTGAGTGCTCTACCACTACAGATATTACCTTCCAGTGTTCTACCTCTCTCTCTATATAAAAATATATATATTTTATATACATATATATTTTATATACATATATATATTTTTAAATATGACAAAATGCTGCTTGAATGGTCAATTTTCTGTAGGCATAAAGCAGCTACTAAATTCGCTAATTTCAAACCAACTTGATTCGACCCACCAATTCCATAATTCAAATTGTACCACCTGAGTCTATTATATTAACCCATTGTTGTTATTATTAACTGTCAATAAATCAACTAATCAATGAATCAACATCATAACCTCCTAACTCTTCTCTTTCACTCTCTTTCCCTAAATCTATTTCACCTCTTACATGATATCCTATCGTATTCTCTTCACTTCTAACGTAACTTCCAATTTATTAATTTAACCAATACATATATGTATATATTTAATATTTTCATGTTTATACCATCACATCTTTATATTTTAACCACCAACATCACAACTATTTTCAACAATCATATTATGTTCACTTTTCTTCGCATACATATACAATTTATTTATATATTTTTTATCATCTTCATTATAACTTTATTATTTATTTATTATTTTTTCTTTTTCTTTTTCTTTTTCTTTTTCTTTTTCTTTTTCTTTTTCTTTTTCTTTTTCTTTTTCTTTTTCTTTTTCTTTTTCTTTTTCTTTTTTCTTCTTTCTTTTTCTCTATCTTTTTCTTTTTTCTTTTTCTTTTTTTCTTTTTTTTTCTTTATTACTGATGTTGTAATTTGAATTTCCCTAGTAATGCTGTGTATAATTTTAAACAGTTTTTCTGATGATTTGGTTAAGCATGCATTGTATTTAAAATTGAGTGAGACAACTTCAAGTGATTAGCAATTTTTAGACAACTTAATCAATGAAACAATTGTTAATACTGTAAATAAAACCCTTTTTGTACTGTTGACCATGTTATTCTTCACTCTTTCACTATATATATATATATACACAAATATATACATATATATACATTATATTTTGCTTGTTGTATCCCAACAAATTAAATATAACCTCTACATATATGTATATATATATATATTTATGTATATATATATATATATATATATATATGTATATATATATATATATATCATCATCATCATCATCATCAACGTTTAACGTCCGTGTTCCACGCTTGCATGGGTTTGGACGGGGGTAGTCCCACTTGAGGCAAGAGTGATTGTCTTGCTCGCATAGGACTGTCTGGCAGGTTTTCTACAGTTGGATGCCCTTCCTAACACCAACCACATTTACAGTGTGGGTCTGGGAGGTTTTTACCGTGTTGTCTACACGGCCACATTACAGCGTGGACTGTGTGTTTTTTTTGTCGTGACACCTACACGATCTCATTTGTTTCGGCCTGGATGGCGCGGCACCAACATAACTTTACATAGAACGGGGTGGTGTGGATGGGGTGGGGGTGGTGGCGGGACGGGGTGTAGTTTGTTAGAGATGCCTACTGGCAAGGCGGGTCTTCTCTGTTACTGAGTACCGCCAAAGGTCACGGTCCAGTGACATTGTCTTGGAGAGGTGTAAGTGTGTGAGGTCGGAGTTTATCAGCTCATCCCATGTTTTTCTAGGTCTGCCTATTCCGTGGCTACCGTCTATCTTTATTGCCCTGCACTTTGTAATACAGCTATCGACTTTCATGCGCATCACGTGTCCATACCAACGCAGCCTTCTCTCGAGTAAACAACATCTGACCCCTCTTATCTCTAATTTTTTCCTTAGTTCGTTTATGCTTTGCCGTTCACGTATATTACTGTTACACATCCAGCGGAGCATGCAAGCTTCGTTCCTCTCTAGTCTGCGTATATCCTCTGCACACAATGCCCAGGTCTCACTACCATGCAACATTGCTGTTCGTATGCAGGCATCGTACAACCTGCCTTTCATTTTTAGGGAGAACCCTTTAGCAGCTAATAGTGGTATAAGCTCTCTGAACTTTTTCCAACCAGTTCTGACTCTAGCTACTGTACTTTCAGAGCACCCTCCCCCACTGCTGATTTTATCGCCCAGGTAACGGAAGCTGTCCACTATTTCTATAGAACCCTCTGCGCAATTGAAAGAGCTAGTATCTTGTGGGCACTTGCTGCTACTTATTGCACCAGAACACCGGCCACATGTAAAGTCTATGTTCTTAGTTAGCTTACCTGTGATCCCACTACATCTTTTATGCACCCATACTTTGCATTTAGGACATAAGATGGAGTTTCTACCTACGCCTTTCCTACATACCGAGCACGACCATTTCCCAGAAGGGACCGCCGCCTTGTTTTCTTTCCTACAAACTAGAACTTTGGTCTTAGCCAGGTTAATTTTAAGTCCTTTTGACTCTAGGCCGTGCTTCCATGTTTGGAATTTCTTCTCTAGCTCGGCCATTGATTCCGCTATGAGTGTCAGGTCGTCTGCGTATAGGAGTTCCCATGGGCAGCCTGTCTTGAACTCCTCTGTTATAGCCTGAAGGGCAATAATAAATAGTAGGGGGCTGAGAACAGAGCCCTGATGGACGCCAACTTTTACGCTAAACTCTTCACTATATTCGTTGTTAATTCTAACCTTGCTGACTGTTTCTTTATACATGGCTTGTATAGCCCTCACAAGCCATTCGTCAACGCCTAGTTTTCTAAGAGCCCACCAGATAATGGAGCGGGGGACTCTGTCGAAGGCTTTCTCCAGGTCGACAAAAGCTAAGTAGAGGGGTTTACCTTTAGCTAGGTACTTCTCCTGTAGTTGTCGTACTATGAAAAGAGCGTCTGTGGTGCTTTTGCCTGACACAAACCCGAACTGCATTTCATCTAGATCGATTCTCTCTCTGATTAGTTGCACTATTACTTTTTCCGTGACCTTCATGACCTGGTCGATTAATTTAATGCCTCTATAGTTACTCCTATCTAGGGCGTCTCCTTTACCCTTATAACAGTTAACGATGATGCTGCTATGCCAGTCCTTCGGAACAACCCCATTCTGTACGACTTGGTTAACTATGCGGGTGACCATGGTGTGTCCCGCCGTGCCAGATGCCTTCAGCATCTCAGCAACTATTTCCGAAGGCCCAGCCGCCTTACCAGTCTTCATATCCTTGATTGCCTTACTTATTATACTCCCCTCGACTAACACTGCTGGTCCCTCTATCGGGTCGATATGGGGGAGAATGTCTTTCTCCCATTTATTCTCCTCATTTAGTAGCCTTTCATAGTGACACTTCCAAGCTACCTTCTTATCAGTGTCGGTGATGGCAAGTATGCCATCATCGTTAAGTACACACTTCTCCCCGACAATATCACGGTTTTCCTTGACGCATTGCCTGGCAATCCTGAACACCTCACGTTTTTGGTCATCGCGTTGTAGAAAATGCTTGAACTTTCTTTCCTCAGCTTCCCTTCTTGCTAAGTACACTTCTCTCCTAGCTTCCCTCCTGGCCACTTGATAGTCTACTCTACTTCCCCCATCCCGCCATACTTTCCAAGCCTGCTTTTTGGCCTTAATTGACCCCTCCACCCTACTGTTCCACCACCATGTTACTCTCCTCCTGCCTACAGGCCTGCTCCAGCCACAGACTTCGTCTGTCGCCAACAGCAGGTTTGCTTTCAGAAATTCCCACTGTCCCTCTATATTGTCCGATTCTAGATGCTCTTCCTTACTGTCGAAAGCATCAAGTAATATGCTTAGAAATAATATATATATATATATATATATATATATATATATACATGTATATGTATATACATGTATATGTATATACATATATATATACATGTATATGTATATACATACATATATATATATATACATGTATATGTATATACATACATATATATATACATAAATATATATATATATATATATATATATATACATATATATATATATATATGTATATATATATATCATCATCATCATCATCATCATCATCATTTTACGTCCGCTTTTCCCTGCTTGCAAGGGTGGGACGGGTCCTATTCAGCACAGCATCTCTCCACTTGTCACGGTCCTATGTGTGTGTATATATATATATATTTACATGTATATATATACATATATATATATATATACATATGATGGCTGCCCCGTTGTTATCGAGTATGGCCATTGCACGATATACCATTATTAATAATTATTAATTAATTCTATCGTAATACATTGGGATAATTGCTGGCTTTGTGCCAAAAGTAGAAACAATTAATTAATTCTATCATGCAATGCCTGTGCATGAATATATTTTTAAAGTGAGGAAAGACTGTGCACTGAGCCAATCCCACTCTCTGAGCGACAGTAGCTATAACCCGAAAAGAAGTAAAGATCAACATCATCGGTGACTACTGAGCCGCAGGTTTTATATCGGAGTTATCCCAGTTTCCTGAGTTGCCTTCTCCTAGAAGAATGCCCTGACAAAGGCTAGGGGTCCTTCACTCCCAGTGGTTTAACCACACGGTACATGTGTATATACATATTTACACACTTTCGGATCGGCGTTGACTCTTATGTGTTCTTCCGCCCTTGGTCAGGTTTTGTTTTTTGTCTTGCAGGGTGTCCAAAATCACCCTCCTCACCAAGTAAACTTGGTGGGGTTGCCGGTTTAGTCGCCGATGACCTGACCATGCGACAGGTTGTACTGGGTTACATGTTACCTGTAGCACTCAAGAGTGACCCGGCATATATATACATATATATATATATATATATATATACATACACCTATATATATATATATATATATGTCACTGATGCCCAGAAAAAAAGGAGTCCTGGAAATGTCATTATGAGAGACTGATGAACGTTGAGAACGAATGGAAGAAAGAGAAACTACCTCCAGTAGACCCGGCAGAGGGACCAGATATTGAGATTGACAACTAGAGGCAATTAAGGAAATGAATGAAAAGTGGTAAGGTCACTAGACCATCAGGGATAGTTGCTAAGATACTGAAGGCATCAGAAGTAGGAACTAAACTGGTTGCATGTATAGTCAATCAAGCTATATATAGCGGAGTCATAACTAAAGACTTGTGCAGCAGTATTCTCATAAATTGCTACAAAGGTAACGGGGATGCTCTGGAGAGGAGCAATTATAGGGGCATAAAACTGATGGATCAGGTTATGAAAGTGGCAGAAAGAATTAGAGAAAGGGTCAAATTAGATGAGATGCAGTTTGGTTTTGTGCCTGGGAAAAATACAACAGATGCCCTCTTCTTAGTGATACAACTACAAGAGAGGTTCTCAGAGAAGAATAAACCACTATATTTAGCTTTTGTTGACCTAGAGAAGGCCTTTGATAGAGTACCCCAATCTGTCATCTGCTGGCCCCTAAGGAAACAAGGTGTAGAGGAATGGTTTGTGCAGACAGTGCAAGCTATGTACAGGAGTGCTGTCAGTAAAGTGAGAGTAGGAATGTAGTTTAGTGAGGAATTCCAGACACAGGTAGGAGTACATCAGGGTTCGGTCCTCATGGCTGCCCATGGGAACTTCTCTATGCTGATGATCTCGTACTTATAGCAGAATCAGTAGAGGAACTAGAGAATAAATTCTGGCTATGGAAACAGCAATTGGAATAAAGAGGACTGAGAGTGAACCTAGCTAAGATTAAAATGTTGATAAGTAGAAAAGAAGACAAAACTCTGATTCCATCAGGAAAATGGCCATGTTCAATATGTAGAAAAGGAGTTAGCATATATTCTATAGAATGTACACAATGCAGATCTTGGGTACACAAGAGATGTAGTGGGATAGCAGGCAAACTAACAGGTAGGGAAAACTACATATACAGACACATTTTTCAAATGCAAGTAGGATCTATAGAGGTGGTTGATAGCTTCCGATACCTAGGTGATCAGATTAAGGGAGGAGGGTGCTCCGAGGCCATAGTACCTAGAATAAGGACAGGTTAGAAGTTTAGGGAGCTGCTTCCTCTGTTGACAAAGAAGTGTTTCTCCCTACGAATGAAAGGCTGGTTATATGATGCCTGTGTGAGATGCGCGATGCTGCATGGTAGTGAGACATGAACAGCAACTGCGGAGGATATGCGACAGCTGGAGAGAAATGAAGCAAGCATGCTCCGTTGAATGTGCAATGTCAATGTGTGTGAATGACCAAGCATAGATGAGTTGAGAGAGAAACTGGATATAAGAGGGATGTGTTGTGGTGTGCAGGAGAGAAGGCTGAGATGGTATGGACATGTGATGCACATGGAGGATGACCGCTGGGTAAAGAAGTGCCAAGAAATCCCAGTAGAAGGAAGACGCAGTAGAGGAAGACCACGGAAAACATTGGCGGAGGTGGTGAGAGCAGACCTCAGATCACTGAAGTTCACGGAGGAGATGACAAAGGACCGTGACAAATAGAGAGATGCTGTGTTGAATAGGACCCATCCCACCCTTGCAAGCAGGGAAAAGCGGACGTAAAATGATGATGATGATTTTCATCATCAGCATTGTTTTTATGTCCTTTTGTTTTTCATGTTCATATTGGTTGGAAAAGACATTTTGAGGCTTTTTTACTATGGTCAGAATGCTTTTTTTGATGTTTATGTATGTCTATATCTATCTATATATCTATATATATTGAAAGAGTAAAGAATAACATGGTCAGCAGTACAAAAAAGGGTTTTATTTACAGTCTAACAATTGTTTCACTGATTAAGTTGTCTAAAAATTGCTGAACACTTGAAGCTGTGCCACTCAATTTTAAATATGTTGTTAGTTTACCCAGATCATCAGAGAAACTGTTAAAATATGTTCAGTTTTCACAAATTCAAATTACAACATCATTAATAAAGATAGAAAGAGAAAAAAGAAAGAGAGATAGAGAGAAAAAGAGAAAAAAGAGAAAAGGAAAAAGAGAAAGATATAGAGAAAAAAAAATATATATATATATATATATATATATAAATTCTTATCCGTACAAACAGTACAGGTTTTTAACTGAAGCTGCAAGAAATATGTATATAAACACATTTTGTTATATATTTAAACATATATACATGTCTTATCTCTGTATTTCTCTGAAAAATTATTAAGAGCTTGACTGGAATTTAAATCTTTAGAAACTGTTTACATCCTTCACAATCATTTTGTAATTTTAACAAAGATTGAAACGCTAGTCAAGCTGTTCAACTATTTCAATTTACAGAGAATTATATAAATAAGATATGTTTGCATGCATAAATATATTTTTAAATGTATGTTTACATACACATTTCTTGCAGCTTCAGTTAAAAGCTTGTTCTGTTTGTACATATATGAATTTAAAATATATTTCAGCTGCTAACTGCACAATTTAATATAAAATTGAAATAACTACAACTGTAAGCACTAAAATTAAACAAATTACCATATCTAGTTCTCTAGTTCTGCTACATCTGATAGTTATATAAAGCCTTTGGTTACATGTTTTTTCTGGATTATTATCATATTATAAAAACATTAACGATCATCATCATCATCAACATCATCACCATCACTTTATGATGATGATGATGATGATGATAATTAATGTTTTTATACTATAATAATAATCCATGAAGAAATATTTAACCATCCATTTATATTATGTCATAATAAACCCCCTAAACACATTCACATATATATAGTTTTGAATATCTTTGGTCGTGTAAAGAATAATATATTAATAAGTATAATTGTCAGGAGTAATAAAACACTTTTTATCACTTGAATGAAAAATATATTAAAACATTTTTTGTAATTATAAACAATGGTATATTATCAAATGTTTTATTCAAGTGATAAACAGTGTTATTACTCTTTATGACAATTATACATAATGACATCAATATCATCATAATTATTTTTATATCTATTTCTCTATGCTTGCATGAATGAGTGTTCACTGACTGTGCCAATTCTTTGGAGTTATTGCCCTCCTTGACAGGTCAGGCAACCAGATCTTGCTTGAATGTTCCATTTTCGGTTTAGTTTGTGTAGCTAGATTATTTTCCTAGCACCAACTTCTTTACAGTGTTTCCTGTGTGTATATTGTCATCACAGCAGCAATAGAGAGGTTGCCTTATCTCCTACAAGACTAGTGAAGCCTTTCTTCTCTGTTGTCTCCATTCTTTTACGGCGAATTTTACCACTAGAAGAGAGATTGATAATCAAGTATATGGAAAAATAGAGGATATGAGAATGTTCATCATGGGAGAAACAGAATAATAAGTATCAGAGGATGGTAGGGAGAGGATTAATGAAAGCGAGACAGTAACAACTACATGCCGGTTGTTGGTAAGGGGATTGAATAGAAAAATAGTTTGACAAGTATAATGAGAGAGAGTAATAAAGATAGGTGATGATCTGAAAAAGTGAGTGATGCTTAGCAGGAGAGATAGGCTATGGTAAGTGATGTCAGTGAAAAATCATATGAGGAAGAAAGAATAATTGTTTCTACATTAGGCACAAGGCCAGCAATTACCCAGTGTATTACTGGTACTTTATTTTATCGGCCCCGTAAGGATGAAAGGCAAAGTTAACCTCGGCGGGATTTGAACTGGCAAGGGCCGTAACTCTATGCTGGAAAGCATGGTGTCCGACACTCTACCAATACTGCCAATAGAATAATAGTGGTAGATAAGAGTGAAGGTAGGTGGTACTGAATGTTTCCATCCTACACCAACTGAATATCTACCTCTGCTCTGCACCCCTTTGTAGAGAGAATATCACACACACAGGTTGATAACCAAGGTCTCAATAGACCTAAGTCATCTGCTCCATGACATGGCTGAAGATACTCAGCTACTAGAGCAATATCACTTGATGTCATATGACCCTTTATCTCACAAAGCTGTGATACTCAAATTTCAACATGTTTCAGACATGGAGAGCTGGCTGCCAATAGATATCACAACCAGCCGAATTGAATGTCAATCTCAACCCTACCACCAGGCACTAACCTCTCTCAAAGGGAGTGGGTATCCCTGAATTGTCTATGCACAGGTGTCAGCCGATTCAATGCAACTGTGCATTACTGGGGGCTGCAGCCATCACCAGCTTGTTAGTGTGGTTCACCAGAGCAGACTGCAGAATACATATCAATTGGGTACCTTATGCACCCGAATCCTACTACCATGAGTTGGTTGCAGTGCTTGGGGGATGTCATGTGATTGCTGTCTCATACAAAAGAAAGAAAAAAAGATGCAGATTTGTTGATGGAAGAGAAGTAGACGGATATATCTATATTTGTCTATATATATATATTGTATTTATTCATGAGGTGATAAAAGCTAACCTTGCCCAATTGCACCTCTCAAAGGCTCTGACACAGGACCAAGACCTCTGGCGTTGTGCAGTAATACAGAAGACCCGACTTCCCACGGGTACAAGCTGAAGCATATAGACATATGCCCCCACCCCCTCCCACGGGTACAAGCTGAAGCATATAGACATATGCCCCCACCCCCCTCCCACTGTAAAGTGGTCATGTAGGTGTCACGACAAAAAGCACCCAGTCCACACTGTAAAGTGGTCGTGTAGGCGCCACGATAAAAAACACCCAGCACTCACTGTAAATGAGGTTGGTGTTAGGAAGGGCATCCAGCTGTAGAAAACAAGCAAAAATCAGTTCCCGTATGAATAAGATATGGTAACCTGACCTGGCATTGCCCACAACAGGACAACCTGTCCAACCCATGCTAGCATGAAAGAATGGACGTAAAATGGTGATGATGATGATGCAGTGTGACACAATGTGTGCCATTTGAATTACAGATACAGTTCATCCGACAAACTTCCAAACAGTTTCTCTGTCTCCAATTTTACTCTTAAGGCATGGGTTGATCAGTGCCTATGGTAAATTACACATATTCAAGATACCCAACAATGGGATTGGACCCATTCGGCAATGCTGCATCCAAGTGTATATATATTATCAACTTATGTTATGGACGACGGAATATCAGAACTGTGTATCTTTCATGTTCTGACTTTTCTTTAGTATTATGATGTATTGAAAGTGAAGTGTTTATCAGATTTATCATAATTGCTATGTAAAATACATTGAAAATATTCACTCATCCTAAACAAAGCAAAGCATATTCCTAAGTTACCTTTGAACTTAAAAGTGCATTTGGTGTAAAATCAACATCATGTACATTACACTATTATGTGTTTTCTCGAAAATCAATTTGATTTTGATACATGGGTGTGTCTGGCAGTAGAAGTACCATATCTTTGAGTTGGTTGTATCCCAATCAGTTGCAGTACTGTAAGGTTTTATTCTCCTGTGTAGATTAATTCTATATTAGAATAGGTTAAAAGTAATTCATGTTTTATAGCCTCGAAAGTGAACATGTGCATTTGACAACTAGAGGATCACAATTTTAACTTATTAATGCCTTTTTCAGCTACAGTGCAATCAGAATCATGCATATTCTGTTGGTCAGACTATTTTTATATCTATAGATATGTAAAGATAATCATCTAGTAGTATAGATTTAGTTATATGTTCAAAGAAAAAATACTATGAATTATTATTTTTATTATTATCACCATGTTTTCGACACATTTGTGCAAGTTTCTACTACACCACTAATTGCTCTTCTATGTTCTTTAAGATGGTGCAGTATTGTCTTTGTGGCATATAGAATTATCTTTGTATACTACAACAGTTTTACTTTGCTATGGGATTTGTTTTGTTTTTCGTGTTATTTCAGTGATTTACCTATTGCACTGAGTGTATGTAATATAAGTTGTGTTATTTTGTTGGGTAGTATTTGTGTTTCTTATGTGATGTAAAATGAGGATAATAATTGGCAGAATTGATGTAGGGTTGAAAAATGCTTTGCAAAATTTAGTCCCTTTATGTTCTGAGTTCAAATCTTACTAAGGATGACTTTGCCTTTTGTCAATGTGGGGTCAATAAAATAAAGTAATAATCAAGTAATAAGGCCACTTTAATTGACAATACCCATTTTCACAACTGTGTAGGTTTGAGCCTAAGTTAGAAATAATAGCTATTATCATTATTATTCAAAAGTGGCAAATTTGTAATTTCAGTACAATAGAAAACACATTGTTTTTGTAGTATAGTCTTTTATATTCTAAGTTTAAAAACAAAATGCTGAAACCACAACATAGGACATGACACTTCTCAAATTATACTCCAATATGACACATAAAACATAACATACATAAAATCACGAATCCATGCATAGATACCAGAAATGCAACTCAAATAATAATGAAACAGAATAGAAATGTAGATTTTCTTGATTAAAAAAAAAACAACACAAAGCACATTAATCAACTTCACTAACTCAATAACAACAGCTTAACACACACACTAACACTCATTGAGAGAAGGCTTTAGGCTATAGGGCATATACTGATGCAAAAACAATATAGATGACATTAAAGGTGATACAATATCATTACAACTAAAGCCATGTCGACTCACCCACATATCTCAGCAAGCTAACTACAAGAACTGCTCTTCATTATCATCATCATCATCATCATCATCATCATCATCATTGTTGTTTAACGTCTATTTTTCATGCTAATGCTAGCATGGGTTAGACAGGTTGTCTCGTTGCAGGCAAGTTAGGTCAGGTGACTGTGTCTTGCTCATAGAGAACTGTTTCTGGCTTGGTTTCTATGACAGGATGCCCTTCCTAACACCAACCACATTTATAGTGTGTACTAATTGCTTTTGTTGTGACTCCTACACAACCACTTTACAGTGTGGCCAGGGTGCTTTTTGTTGTGACACCTACACAACCACTTTACAGTGTGGGCTGGGAACTTTTTGTTGTAATACCTACACGACCTCTTTACAGTGTGGGCTGGATGCTTTTTATTGTGAAAACAACACACCAACTTTAAAGTGTAAGGTTGGTGTGAACAGAAGTGGGTTGGTTTTGGAGTGTGGGCGATGTATGGAAGGTGGTATAGGGGTTACGAGGTGCCTGCTAGGTGAATGTTTGATTCCATGTGCATGAGAAGGAGGGTCTTCTGCATTATTGCATAACGCCAAAGATCTTGATCCTGTGTCATTGTCTTTGAAAGGTGCAATTGTGCAAGGTCAGTTTTTATCACTTCATCCCAGGCTTTCCTGGGTCTTCCTACTCCATAGCCTCCATCAACTTTGATCACCCTGCACATTTGTATACAGCTATCATCTTTCATGTGCATTACATGACCATACCAATGCAATCTGCTCTCTAGCATACTGCATCTGATCCCTCTTATGCCCAATTTTTCTCTCAATTCATTTATGCTTTTCTATTCATGTATATTACTATTACACATCCATTGGAGCATGCAAACTTCATTTCTTTCCAATCTTCACAAGTCCTCTACACACTGTGCCCAGGTCTCACTGCCATGTAACATTGCTATTCATATACATGCATCATACAATCTGCCCTTCATTTTAATGGAAAAAACTTTTGTAGCTAGCAGTGGTGGTAGCTCCCTGAACTTTTTCCATCTTGTTCTTACTGTGGCTACTGTACTTTCAGAACACACTCATCTACTACTGATTTTGTCACCCAAGTAATGGAAACTGCCAGCTATTTCTACAGATCTGTCTGGGCATTTGAAGGAGCTAGTATCCTGTGGGCACTTGCTACTTACTGCACCTGTGCATTGGTCACATATAAAACCTACATTGTTTGATAGACTGCCTGGTATCCCACTACATCTTTTATATACCCATAGCTTGCATTTGGAACATAGAATGGAATTTCTACCTATTCCTTTCCTGCACACTGAAAAATGTCATCTCCCTGAGGGTATTTGGGCCCTATTTTCCTTTCTACATACTAGGACTTTGACAAGTTAACATTAAGACCTTTTGATTCTAAGCCATGTTTCCAGGTTTGGAATTTCTTCTCTAATTCTTCCATAGATTTAGCTATGAGGGTTACATCATCTGCATACAGAAATTCCCATGGGCAGCCAGTCTTAAACTCTTCTGCTATAGCCTATAGGGCAATAATAAACAAAAGAGAAAATAAGGACGTAGCCCTGATGAACACCTAGCTGCAACCAAAATTCTTCACTATAGTCATTGTTAATTCTAACCTTGTTGACTATTCTACCTTCTTTTCAGCTTCAGTGAGGGCAAGTACTCCATTAGCTTCATGGACACACTTCTCCCCAATAACATCACAATTTTCCCTGACACATTGCCTCACAATCCTAAACACATCATGCCTTTGGTCCTTGCATTGCAGAATATGCTTAAATTTTTTATCTTCTGCTTCCCTTCTTGTAAAGTACACTTGTCACCTAGCTTCTCTCCTTGTCTCCTGGTAGTTCTCTCTACTTCCTCCATCCCACCATTCTTTCCGTGTCTGTATTTTAGCCTTAACTATCTCCTCCACCCTACTGTTCCACCACCAACTCACTCTCCTTCTCCCTAGAGATCTGCTGCAACCACAGATCTCAGTTGTCTGCTTCAGTAGGTTATCTTTCAGGAATTTGCGATAGAAATTTGGATTAGTGAAACATACCATGCACTGCTGAATTTGTATTGGTCCAAATGGCTATGGAGTTCTTTAAAGAGGACTGGGTGGTAAAAAGGGAGCTAGGGCACATTGTGAGTAAAATTGGAGATACAGAGATAGGGAAGCTAGAATACTTTTGATTGAAAGGAGATAGGATATTTTCGATTTTCGATTCAAGATCATTAGAAAATTACTGATAGGAAAACGTGATATTGGGACCTGAAAATAGTAATGTATATGAATGGACTAGACAGGGGAATGATAGGAGACAGAATGATTTTTACATTACTTGATGAGCTATTCAAAACAGCAGTGGTAGAATCAGAGATATCACTTTCTACTCTACATTTGCAGAGAGCAGAACTACATTATAGACAATTCTAAAACTCTCTTTGCCTATCTGTCTGTCAGTCTCACAAAATATTCACTCATTAATAAACAAAACAAAAAGAATTTCATTAACTTTAAAATATTCCAATGGAGTTATTTCTGCCATGAGACAAAATTAAGGTTTGCATAACTGAACAACACCAGAATTATTCACATGAATATTGCAGTTCACACTTTCAACAAAATAATTATAGAAACTTCTAAAGATATCCCACAAGGCAACATTAAAAAATTTAACCCAAATTACACAAATGAAATAGACAACTTGATAAAAATAACTAGAACAACAAATCAACATCATACAAAAAGGAAAAAGAATGTAGCATCAGGCAACCAAATGAAGAAAAATAAAAAACTGGTAAACATTTATATCTGATGTAAACTCCAAAACAAGCTTTAAGCTATCTATATATAATATAAAAGAGATATGTTTGTTGGTGTCTTCGTGCATCACACAAAAACAAAAACTGACAATTGAAAAGTAAGTACATTAATGGAATAAGGAAAGTTTAATGAGACTCATTTTATAAAATCAAAGGAGAAAAGCATCCCAAGTATGCTAACTACCCGACTGTTATTTCTAGCAGGTTGGGAGATAATCATAAGGGACCTTCTCTGTGCTTCCATTGTCAGTGATGTTCATGTTTTGCAGCCAGCGTCTCCATGGAATCAAACGCTGGTTTACACACACACGCACACATATATATATGATTATCTATCTCTATCTATATCTATCTATATATAATATAAAATAGAGATCTTTGTTGGTTGGTGTCACCACAAACCATACAAAAATGAAAACTGACAATCTATCATGATAAAATTGATCCTATTTGAAATGAATCTACTGTGTATACAAATTTAGTTTTTTAAGATATTGTCGAATGTTGTTACTAACCTTATTCTGATAGAGTGTCAACCTATCCTCTACGGCTGCCACATAAGACCATGTGATAGGCTGCTATTTTGCATTTATTTACATTTTTTATACTGCTCTGTATTGTTGCTGCTCACAATATTTTCCAAGAACATTAATTTCAACATTGCCTTCTAAACACCGCTCGTATATCGGGTGAGCTTCTAGGTCTGCCAAATGAGTGAAATCTTTAAGTGAAAGAGAGAATCAAGAAAAATATGAAAAAAGACTTGTGAGTAAAAGGGCCAGGCAACAAGAACAACAATCACAACACTGACATTTAACAAAATATGAGATAGGAACAGAAAGATTAAGACAACAAGAAAGAGAATCGCAACTCTGAATGTGACCAAAGCCTGAGTTGGGAAACAGAAAGATTAAGGCAACAAGAAAGACGATCTCAACAAACAGAGGCTGAATATGAAAATCACAAATTTGACAAGCCTACTCAAGGCTAAATAAACTGGCTAAGAGCTGTGTTTTCATATCAGCCATCAAGAAATTATAGAAATGATCCTAAAGCCATGATTAGTAGCATGGATGTTATATGCAGTAGTTGTGGAGCCAGAAAATGGAAAGGAGAAACACTTGGTATGTGTTGTTTAGGAGGAAAGTTCAGACTCCCACTGATAGAGGACCCTCCACCTGTTATCCGTACACAGCTTACAGACCATACTAATGAAGCTAAACATGTTAGGAGCAATGTTATGTGGTATAATGCTGTGTTTCAGATGACGACCTTTGAAGCTGAAAAAGTTCATACTGACTATGGTTATTTTACATTTAAAATCCAGACAACGCATCCAATACACTCATTTTCTTTTATACCAGTCTTTTATCATTTGTTTACTCAGATGAAGCCAGGTACCTCAGTTAGTACAAAATAATTAGCACCATCAATAACATCAATCAAGGCTAATCATATCAAACCGCACTATTTATGTCAAGTAACAAATTCACACTCCAACAGTAAATAAATTCACTTCACAAATGCTTTTCTAAAATCTGTTACTAGAAACATACAACAAAGAAACAAAATGCAAGATACAGCCTTTTCATCAATACCATGACCTTCCATAAGATAATGGAAAATCAATATGAACATCTAAAAACTAAAGCACTACAAGATGTAAAATCACAAATATTCATGTAAACACACAACCTGGACTTAAATGAATTGGTGTAATTAGCAACATCAACTACTTATAACAACACTGCTTTTGGAAATTGGGCTAAATTAGAACAATTTTAACATGTCTAAAGGTTATCAAAAAACAAACAAACCAAAGTGGTATTCTATAGACTCATCTCCCTACCTACAAAGACTCATTCATAATATTACTAACATATACATTCCTCTTTCCTTGTCACAATATAGATTCAGACCATTACACTCAATCACCAAACTTCTCACAAACAATACATGACAGCTTCAACAACAAAAAAATACACATATCATCCTAACTTGCAATTGATATTAGCAAATAAATTTACTCCAATCCCTGCTAGATACTTATAAACACCTTAAAAAAGCAACACAAAACACTGAGCCATAAACTACCTCTTCAGTAATCAATCTCATATTGAATAGAATAACAACATATCTCCCATCTCCAATTTCCTAAACACAGTACTATGGGGTAGCAAATACTAGAAATTATGAACAACACTAAAACAACAGTCACATCATATGAAGAAGTCATTACAGAAAGCAAAACAACACACAAATATAGAGTACTGACAAGCACTATGTTAGGCTAACTCTATAAACAACATGCATGCTGAAATAATACATTATATCCATTATTCATTATGCTAGTTCTTCTTGGATCCCCTATATTATCATAACAAATTACAAAAGAAACATGAAACACTACACTTCACATCATTATGGGTTGCACAGAGACCACTTCTATAGATGACTACCTGCACAATAAAACTAAAATATCCAAGCACATACAAAGAGCACATGCTCCAGCACTCACACTTCCAAGCACTATATGTAGAATCACCTCTCAACACCCAACTCATTACAAAACATTATTCTAAAAAATGCTCTTTTCTCTCAGTTCAGATAATTTTTTTTTAAAAAGCTCATATAACAACAGCAATATCAATAACCTCATACTGAGATGAATACCATCAATGATAATTCTAGAGAATCAACAACTGTAGGACTCCAAATAAATTCATCTAACTTTTGCTATGGCCACCATCAGGACCTACTGGCACACAAGAATAGTATGAAGAGAGAAACAATGCTACATGCTCTGATTGCTATAATGCATTAAATCACTTCATGTCTGAATGCACAGTATATTTCACCACTAGACAGAAGCATGGTATATCTGGAACAATAAGTTTGTGAATCTTATTTAATCATTTGACCAACTACTTACATACCAAAGATCTGCCCTGTAAGAGGTCACTGGGTGAAAAACAAGTATCTGGTTATTATCTTCCTTTAATGCCAAAGTGTTTTGGACTTGCCCTGGACTGGATTATAGGGATGGAGGGCTGAGCTGGATAACTTACTTCGCTCCATCATCAGTGAAATTATTTAAGGGCTTGTCCTCCTCTATGTATTTGAATACTGGATTTCCAATGGGACTTACATACGAAATCCAGCCAAACTGGTCAAGTTTCGGTGGACAGGAAGGCAATATTCAGCAATGTCACTGTGTAATATGTACCAAGGTGAGGCACATACATTATCCTAATTATTCCATTGCATCCCTAATATACCTCTTGTTATCTTGTGCTCGCAATATATTTAGATAATAGTGAGCTCTTTGTTCAGTTATAACACTGATATCATGTGAGAATTACTATCAACATAACTATCTTTATAATAATGACCTCTATGTAAAGAGATAATACTGATATCATGTTAGAATTATTATCAATGTAGCTATGTTGGTAATAATTCTCACATGATATCAGTATTACCTCTTAACATAGAGCTCACTATTATAAAGATAGTTATGTTGATAGTAATTCTCACATGATATCAGTGTTATATCCTAACAAAGAGCTCACTATTATAAAAATAGCTATGGTGATAATAATTCTCACATGACATCAATACCTCCTAGCATAAATCTCACTAATACAAAGATAACTATGTTGATAATATTTCTCCTATGATATCAGTACTATCGCCTTAAATAGATTTTACTATTGTAAAGATAGTTATAATGTTTATAATACTTCTTAACATAGAGCTCAATGTTATAAAGATAGCTATATTGATAAAAATCTTACATTATCTCAGTACAATCTCCTTGCCTACAATTATAACCTGTGCATAAAGGCTACTTGCAGTAACAGCTGCAGTTTGGTCACAATTTCTATGCATTAAGAGTTTTATGCCTCTAATGCAGTCTTCATTAATATTGTAAACAATTTGAACACTGTGATAAAATTGTTTACAATATTAATGAACACTGCATTACAGGTATAAAATTCTTAATGCATGTTCTAAATTAACTAGCTGACGTTCTTCAAATGGAAACTATTATGACTGCTAATATCAGGTTCACTTAAGTAGCTGTAAAACTTTCAAAACTGTTTTTCTGTTTGTTTGTACACATATATATATGTGTGTGCATGTGTGTATTTAAGAGTTTATGGAAGTGCATACACAAACATACGCTCTGTATGTGGTAAACTCTTAAATATTTATAAGGAAGATCGTTTCTATGACATTCAGTCTCAAAAGACAAAATGGAATTTGCCATCAAATATCGTCAAAAAATATATTTTAACTATTTCATTTATTAAACAATGCATCTCTTTTTCTGCTCTCTTGCCTAGCTCAAATGAACTTTCATATGAAATGCGATCAGCAATAGCTAAATAAAGTATCTAAATATATTGTGATGGTAAAGGAGGTTGTAAAACCTCAAGCATCCCTAATGTTCTGTTAATAATTGAAATGAGATGATGCCTGCTTCCAGGTAAGCATCAAGGGATATAATTAGAAATGGTTGAAATGTTGATGTAGAACTATCTCCAGGGTTATGGTGATCTTTCCACTTTGATGTCCAATCAAGAAGTTAGACAAGATGTGATAGGCTGATGAAGCAATCATGAATTTAGAAAAATTCTTGAGAACAAAGGAAATGAAGATAGTTAATGAGAATAAGTGAAGGCCGGAGAATTTGCCTTGAGTAACAAATATCATTAAATTGATTATTGAAGGGATAAGAGAAAGAGAAAGGCAGAAATTCTCAGATATGCTTAACCATTTTACCATTAGTATTCAGTGTCTGAAATGGGCAGTGGTAATTTAGATATATTTGCTGTATTATTATAATTAACTGTACTCATGAAGACCTAATAACAGGACAGAGCCAACATTGATACTGATCATCAGCAAAGCTAACAACATTGATTAACTGTCTGTATAAACCAGGTTCAAGTTCAGCTGGTTGTTTGTGTCTCACACATAGATAGAAAAAAAAGCAGATTCCAAGTAAACTGGCGATATAAAAATTGTATTTATTGGCATAGCTGCTAATGTATATTTTTCCATTAAAGGGACTTATATGTCCTATTATTTAGACTATTTTTCTATAGGTAAAAAGCAACCCCCCCCCCCCCCCCAAGAAATTAACAGAAGGTAGAAGACACTGAGTTGCTTATGTGTGAGAGGAGAATAGATTCATCATCATCATCACTGTTTTACGTCCGTTCTTCCATGCTAGCATGGGTTAGATGGGTTGTCATGTTGTGGGCAGTATCCGGTCGGCTGACCTTGTCTTGCTCATACGGGAACTGATTTTGGGTTGATTTCTACAGCTGGATGCCCTTCCTAACACCAACCTCATTTACAGTGAGTGCTGGGTGCTTTTTTTCCGTGGTGCCTCCATGACCACTTTGCAGTGGGAGGGGGTGGAGGCATATTGTATATATGATTCAGCTTTGGCTTGTACCCGTGGGAAATTGGGTCTTCTGTATTACTGCGTGACATCATCGCCTTTGAGAGGTGCAATTGGGTAAGGTCGGCTTTTATCACCTCATCCCAGGTCTTCTTGGGTCTCCCCACTTCACGGCTTCCATCGACTTCTAGTGCTCTGCACCTTTTTATGCAGCTGTTATCCTTCACACGTATCACATGTCCATACCAATGCAACCGCCTCTCCTGCACAAAACATTTGATTCATCTTATCCTCAGTCTCTCTCTCAATTCGTTTATGCTTTGCCGTTTGTGTATATTACTATTACACATCCATTGGAGCATGCAAGCTTCGTTTCTTTCTAATCTACACAAGTCTTGTACAGACAGCGCTCAGGTCTCACTACCATGTAACATTGCCGTTCATATACACGCATCATACAGTCTGCCTTTCATTTTGAGAGAAAAGCCTTTTGCAGCTAGCAGTGGCAGTAGCTCCCTGAACTTCTTCCATCCCGTTCTTACCCTAGTTATTGTACTTTCCAAACACCCACCTCTGCTGCTAATTCAGTCACCTAGGTAGCAGAAGCTGTCTACTGTTTCTACAGAGCCCTCCCAGTTTAGTGGTGCTTGTTTCCTGTGGCCGTTCCCTGCTTGCTGTCCCAGTGCAGCTGCTACATGTGAAGCCTACATTCTTAGTTAAGCTTCCTAAGATCCCACTACATCTCTTGTGTACCCATTATTTGCATTTGGAGCAGAGGATGGAGTTCCTACCTACACCTTTCCTATATACTGAGCAAGGCCATTTCCCTGAGGGGATCTGGGTTCTGTTTTCTCGAGGACCTTAGTCTTTGTCAGGTTGACTTTGAGACCCTTTCTTTCTAGTCCCTGCTTCCATGTTTGGAATTTCTTCTCTAGTTCCACCATAGATTCGGCTATAAGTGTGAGATCATCCGCATATAGGAATTCCCATGGGCATCTGGGATTAAACTCCTCCATTATTGCCTGCAATACTATAATGAACAGGAGAGGGCTAAGAACAGAGCCCTGGTGGACACCGACCTGTATGCTAAATTCCTCGCTATAGCCATTGCTAACCCTAACTTTGCTGACTGCTCCTCTATACATGGCTTGTACAGCTTTCACAAGCCATTCATCTACTCCTAGTTTTCTAAGAGCCCACCACATTATAACACGAGGGACTCTGTCAAAGCCTTTTTCCAGATCGACAAATGCTAGGTAGAGCGGCTTACCTTTAACTAGGTACTTTTCCTGTAACTGCCTCACAAGGAAGAGGGCATCAGTAGTGCCTTTTCCTGGCACAAACCCAAATTGCATCTCATCTAGTTTTACCCGGTCCCTAATCAACTGTGCTATAACTCTTTCCATTACTTTCATGACCTGGTCCATCAGCTTTATACCTCTATAGGGAGAGAGAAATAGAGAAGTGATGGAAGAAAAGTGTTGAGAGAATAAATATATATATATATATATATATATATATATATATATATATATATATATATAGTAAGGGTGAAAGCAGCGATTCTTTGCTTAAACTTTAATCTGTTATTTTAATAAATATATATATATCATCATCATCATCTTCATTTAACGTCCATCTTCCATGCTAGCATGGGTTAGATGTGACATTGCTCCACTTTACTCAGCTGTAGAAATGAGATGATAGGACTGGGGTCCCTATCATTCCACTGCAAAGTTCTCATGGAGGTGCCATGGCAAAAAAGCACCCAGCACTCACTGTGAATGAGGTTGGTGTTAGGAAGGGCATCCAGCTGTAGAAATCAACTTGCTGTTCACCTTGAAAACGGTCAACCCGTATGCTTCTCCTGGCCACTTATTCGCAGAGCAAAATTTGCAAGTATCTTGCATACTGGAAATTGATATGTCTGGATGGTTAGCATAATCGCTGTCGGGCCTATATTCAAATGCTTCTAGTAGCCATCTTGAACTACATGGCCTTGAAACACCCTGCCGAGTATTTCTACATTGGACGATACACTCCAGGTGATCCCGTCGGGCGTCGGAGGTCTCAGCAGCTCGGGCGGCAACAGTTGATGCTGCACCTCCTGCCTGATGTAAGGCACGCTGTTCTGCACTCTCAGCAGCACGGGTGGTAGCAGTTGATGAAGCATTTTCTGTTTGACGTAGGGCATGCTGTTCTGCACTCTCAGCAGCTCGAGTGGCAGCAGTTGATGCAGCATTTTATCTTGTACACAGGTAACGCTGTTCTGCAGTCTCAGCAGCTCGAGCAGCAGCTTTTAATGCAGCATTTTGTGCTTTTCGCAGGACACACTGGTTGTCATTCTCAGCAGATAGGACGTCTGTTTCTGATAAATCATTTGTTACTGGTCTAAGGTCATGCTGTCTGTCACTCTCAGCAGTTCAGGTAGTGGGTGTTGGTGCATCGTTTTGCAATGGGCTAATAGCAATTTCTGGGGGACTGTTCATTTGCTCTCCTCCTTTGCAGTCTTTTTGAAAAGGACATTGTGCTATATTCTAAATCATGTTCGTTAGTACTCTTTTGTTGGCTGTCCTTATTACTATATTAATATCGTCTATGTAACGAGAGTACATGATGAGGTCTATGGAGCTCTCATTAAGGAGATCATTGAGTCTCCTTTCCCACCATACCATAAAAAGATTGGCAACATCACCAGCTATGCTGACGCCAATGGCTGCTCCCTCATTTTGGGTGTAGATCTTTTCATTGAATTTGAATATATGGCCCTTTAGGGTAGTTTTAACACTAGCCTCTATTGCATGTGCGACTATTTTTCTCACCTGATCACAAATATACCACAACAAATAGATGACGAAACAGAGGCACAATTCACCATAGCTAGAAATAAACTTGGACAAATAGTAGACCGATATACAAAGAGACAAAGCAGACCAGAAATCCAACAACTTGGAAGGAAACCTGTAGAAGGCTTAGTTAGCCTCAAGCAGCGCACAAAGGATGGTGAGGTAGTGTATCTACCCACAGATAAATCTGGTAGGATGTCAATAGGCAGCATGCCGAACTATATCAAGGCTATGCAACCCCTCATCATCAACACAAGCGAAACTACACAGCAAACACATGCGGGGAGAGAGAAGATCCTCAACGCTTACATGATGATGTGGACCAACATCCTAAAGCCAAACAGACACACTGCCAACAACTTCCAGGCATCTAACAATGACATACCACCCTTGTATGGGCTCCGCAAAGACCATAAGACAGTCGACAACCCAACGACAGGACCACCAACAAGACCTGTATGTGGAGCCAATATCGCTAGCAACTACAGGATCTCCTACTTCCTCTCAATGGTTATACGCCCCATAATTAAGATGTCCCCAGATGTATGTGGCAGTACAGAGGACCTCCTCAGCAGAATCAATGAGTGCCACAAAAACAAAAACTTATCTAACTGCATAATAGGCAGTATGGACGTGGTATCACTGTACCCATCCATTAACATTGATTTTGCTGTGGAAAAATGTGTGGAAATAATCAATGAGAGTGAGGTGGAGTTCTGCGACGTCGACACAGATGAACTGGGCCTCCTACTTAGACTTATTTATGACACCGAGTACCTAGATAGCCATTATTATATTTTTTTACTTATTTTTTACATCTGTACCATCTTCATTCTATCTTCTTTACCTCTTTATCATTATCTTTTATTATTGAGTGGATTGGCAGTATTGGTAGAGGGTCGGACGGCATGCTTTGATGCATAGAGTTACGGCCCTTGCCATTCTGAGTTCAAATCCCGCTGAGGTTAACTTTGCCTTTCATCCTTACGGGGTCGATAAAATAAAGTACCAGTAATACACTGGGTAATTGCTGGCCTTGTGCCTAACGTAGAAACAATTATTGATGTTATTGTTTTGATTCTCTCTTGTATCTCTATATATACCAATGCCATATGTAAAACCTCCAGTATTCCGATGATTTGATCAGAGGTAAACACTGTATTTAAGGTCGAGTGACGCAACTTCGAGTGATTAGCGGCTTTTAGACTCACCTGATCAATGAAACAATTGTTAATACTTGAAATAAAACCCTTTTTGTACAGCCGACTATGTTATTCTTCAATCTTTCACTATTATTACTCCAAGAATAACCTGCATAGGAATTCTCGCGAACTCGCTACCTAACTATGGAAACCTCTTCTTGAGTCAAACAACGGCGTACATTAAAACTATCCATAGTACAGAGTACTCACAACCTCTAACTGGATTACCTAAAACGATAACTTGTTATCCCATATATATATATATATATATATATATATATATATATATATATATAAAAGGTAAACAGAAATAACAACACAATCGGTACAGTATATGGAAGGTATATCTTAGGTTAACGCTTGATATAGCAGGAAGAGGGTCTTAACATTATATATATATATCATCATCATCATCCTCATCATCATATGTCCTTTTTTCTATGCTAGCATTGGTTAAACAAGTTGTCCTGTTGTGAGAAATGCCAGGTCAGGTGGCCATGTCTTGCTCATACAGAACTGATTTTGGCTTGTTTCTACAGCTCTATGTCCTTCCCAATGGCAATCACTTTGGGTGCTTTTTGTCATGACACCAACACTACCATTTTACAGTGTGGCCTGGAGGCTTCACTAGATGTATGCTTCAGCTTTTATCACCTCATCCCAAGTTTTCCTGGGTCACCCCACTCCAAGGCTCCCATCAACTTTGAGTATCCTGCACCTTTTTATAGAGCTGTCATCTTTCATACGCATCATATGTCCATACCAACTCAATCTCCTCTCCTACTCACTGCATCGGATTCCTCTTATGCCTACTTTTTCTCTCAGTTTGTTTATGCTTTGCTGTTCATATATATTACTATTACACATCCATTGAAGCAAGCTTCATTTCTTTCCAATATTTGCAAGTCTTCACAGCGCTCAGGTCTCACTACCATGCAACATTGCTGTTCATATGCATCTATCATACAGTCTGCCTTTCATTTTGAGGGAAAAGCCTTTTGTAGCTAGCAGTGGTAGTAGCTCTCTGAATTTTTATCCCGTTCTCACTCTGGCTACTGTACTTTCAGAACACCCACCTCCACTTCTAATTTGGTTAGCCAGGGATCAGATCCTGTTTACTCGAGAGAAGACTATGTTGGTATGGTCACGTGATGCGCATGAAAGATGACAGCTGTATAAAAAAGTGCAGGGCGATCAAAATAGACGGTAGCTACGGAGTAGGCAGACCGAGAAAAACCTAGGACGACTTGATAAAATCTGACCTCACACACTTACATCTCTCCAAGACAATGTCACTGGACCGAGATCTTTGGCGCTACATAGTAATACAGAAGACCCGCCTTGCCTAAGTACAAAGCGAAACCTACAGTCAGTAGGCACCTCTTAACCAAAATACACCTCCGTCCCAACCCTACCCCCACCACCATCTACACCACCCCTTTTGATATAAAGCTATGTTGGTACCACAACATCCAGTCCTAAATAAATGAGGTCGTGTAGGTGTCACGACAAAAAAAACACACAGTCCACGCTGTAATGTGGCCTTGTAGGTAGCATGGTAAAAACCTCCCAGTCCACACTGTAAATGTGGTTGGTGTTAGGAAGGGCATCCAGCCGTAGAAAACCCGCCATACAGTCCTGAGCAAGACAACCAATCTTGCCTCAAGTGGGACAATTTCCCGTCCAGACCCACGCTGGCGTGGAAAATGGACGTTAAATGATGATGATGATGATGATGTAGCAGAAGCTGTCTACTGCTTCTACCGAACCTTTCCTGAATTTGATAGCACTTGTTTCCTGCAATCATTTTCTGCTTACTGCTCCACTGCAATGGCTACATGTAAAACCTACATTCTTAGCTAAACTCCCTGAGATCCCACTACATCTCTTGTGTACCCATAGTTTAAATTTGGGACAGAGGATGGAATTTCTACCTACACCTCTCTTACACACTGAGCAAGGCCATTTCCCTGCGGGTTCTGTTTTCCCTTCTAATTACTGGGAACTTAGTCTTTGTGAGGTTGACTTTAAGACTCCTTTTTTAGGCCATGCTTCCAGGTTTGGAATTTCTTCTCTAATTTCACCATAGACTCAGCTATAAGTGTAAGATCATCAGCATACAGGAGCTCCCATGGGAAGCCAGTCTCAAACTCCACTGTTATATATATATATATATATGTAAAGAAATGAAGCCTCCATACTTCGATGGATGTGCAATATACACAAATGACAAAGCATAAATGAACTGCAAGAGAAATTAGGCATACAAGGTAATACTAATACCTAATTTTTGCTGGACCGGCAACCGCTCTGATTAATCAGCTCTTAAATATTGCTGGAATTTTATAATAATCCAGCTTCTACACTTCTTGGTGGAAGCAAAGGGATGAGTAGTCTTGATAACCTCTAATGAGCGAGGACTGGTGATTACTCCCCTTTGTTTTTGCCAAGAATAAGTGACATAGTCACTACTTTAAAATTCATAGCGAATGGTCTTCAAAATGCTTTTAATTAAACACAGTATATTATCAAATATACTGTACATACATTCATATATACATCGCTATTTCAGAGAAAAAGAGAATCAGTGTTGCGATGAATGGAATTTATTGGACATATTACAATCGTTTCTCTGGTGACCAGCTCGAGGCACGATCGATATGATGATCGAACCTGACTCTGAAAATCGCAAGGTCCTCAGATACGTCTTGAATCTAGGAAGCAGATTTTCCTAAATATATATATATATATAAATATACATACCTGCATACATACATATATATATAAAGCTTAGCATTGGATCCATAACAAATGACAGTATATGATACAAAAATAGTAGCAGCAATAGTTGTAGTAGGAGCAGCAACAGTAGGAGCAGCAGCAGCAGCAGCAGCAGCAGTAGTAGTAGTAGTAGTAGTAGTAGTAGTAGTAGTAGTAGTAGTCCTAATAGTAGTAGTAGTAGTAGCAGCAGCAGAAGTAGTAGTAGTAGTAGTAGTAGTAGTAGTAGTAGTAAGAACTGTTTAAACTATCTAAAGAACTCTTGTATTTTTAACTTTCCTACTACTTCATAGATACACATCAAATGTCACATAATCTTGTGTTTTATTATAATTATATATATGTGTGTGTGTGTATATATATATATATATATATGTGTGTGTGTGTGTATATGTATGTATTTATATATATGCATATTGACTACTATATGGAGGCACATGGCTTAGTGGTTAGAGCATTGGCCTTGCAATCGAAAGGTTGTGAGTTCAATTCTTGGACCAGGTGATGTGTTGTTTCCTTGAGCAAGACACTTTATTTCACATTGCTCCAGTTTACTCAGCTGTAGAAATGAGATGATAGGGACTGGGGTCCCTATCATCCCACTGCAAAGTGGTCGTGGAGGTGTCACGACAAAAAAGCACCCAGCACTCACTGTAAATGAGGTTGGTGTTAGGAAGGGCATCCAGCTGTAGAAATCCTGCCAGAATCAGTTCCATGTCCCACCCTTGCAAGCAGGGAAAAGCGAACGTAAAATGATGATGATGATACCCCCACCCCCTTACCCCCACACACACACACATATATGAGATGAAGTGTCACAAGTTTGATATTAGGGTTACTATATTATAGATCTGTTTAATGGAAGCTTTCATGTGCAAATAGGCATTAATAAGATGAGAAGAATTGTGATAAAAATGATGTGATTGACAAGGAAGATGAGGATGAGATGGCAGCTCAAATATCATCATGTTAATACAGTTCAGTTAATCACAACACAATAATAAATGACAAGAGAATATCAGTTAATCATACCGCTTCTTGCAAAAGAGTTTGGCAAAATATATGACTATATCTTACACTGTTGCCAGTTGTATGTTGTATAGCAGTAAAGTCAGGACAATTTACATCACATTAATAGAATTCTGAATACTTTTTGAAAATTTATGGACCTCTTTAAGCATCCACTGATCATACTCTTGGCAAATTTAAATAGTGTTGTTATTGTTGTTTATTTCGCCCAAAGCTAGTCTTGATCAAACAGACCTACAATCAAAAGCATTTCAGACATGACTATCCCATCCTATTTTTCAGATATACTGTTTCTAAGATTACATTATCCATATTTCCCTTTTTGAGACAGTAGGATGTGATTTGATTGAGAGTTGACTACTATTTCTAACAGGTCGAGTGATCATATAGAGCTCCCTTGTTAGATTCTATCTCCTTTGTTAGCTCATATAAGGCAAGATATATAATACAGTTCCTATGTTTAGAAGAAGTTATGCTTTTGATTATATCAGTGGCCATTCTCAGAATATGGAAGTTAAAGCAAGTATTGATAGTGTTTTGTTGTTTTAGATGTTATATTGTTGTTTAGCTTCAGATCAGCCCTGATTAAGCATATCTGTGATCAAATGCATTCCAGCTGTGGCCATCCTGCTTTTCCTATATACATGGATTCTAGGGTCACATGGGTCCTTTTCTAAGACAACGGTGTAATTTGAAAGAATTTAGCTGCTATATCTTGCACATTATGTGACCATGGACATGCTACCTTGTTGGCTCAGCAGTAACTAGATGGATATATGTGGTGAATTAGTATAACTTCAAACATAACATTGAGTGTAATTTTATATTTGTAGTCAAAGGTGTAACCATAAGAATAATATTTTATAATGATTAACTGGCATTTATGAAGAATGGTGTGGTTCATTTTTGTATATGGTTTTGGCTGTTGTTGACCCCATATTAGTCCAGATCCAGCTGACCTGCAATCAATGGTGTTCCTATTGTGACCATCCTATTTTATTCTTTTCCAAACATAATATACCTAATATTACATTATCCATTGTGTCAAAGTAAATTTAGCTACTAATCTATTCAAATTGCATGAAAATGTACTTTATTTGGTACTTAGGCTCCTTCATTGGATCATTTACATATAGCTATGTGTAATAATTCTAAACATTTTGATAGTATCACTTATTATGGGATTTTTTTATGCCTCCTTCTTATGCTTTATTTCAATATTATTATATGTTATTGTGTTATTCTTATGTTTTATTCTGTTATTCTTAATGTAGCTTCTTATGTTAACTTATCTCCAGTTACACTCTTTCAACTTTCTCTTCTTGTACTAATCTTACTAATAAGTTATAATACACAAATACTAACACTCATAGTCACAAAATCAATAATATTCTAGGTTCTGTGGATGTACAGGCATGTGGTGTTTTGGTAATAGGATTTCTTCTGTATATAGAAGTAGTATACTCTTATACTTCTTTGTAACAAATGGAATCCAGAAGTTTGATTCAGTATTGTATAAGGCCGATATACCAAAACTTTCCCTGGACAGGATGCTAGTCTATTGCATAAATTATTTCCAAATGATCTTGTCCCTATTCCTGACACCCCATTGAACTAAGATAATGTACTGTCCCACCCACACACAATGAAATGCCTTGAACTTATGATATTTGAGCAAACAGTGACATACTTTCTATGGCCATCTTGCTTCTACCATAGATAGATATGGCAGCCATTTAAGGGACTACTGTGTGCTAGTTATAGTTTTCATGCAAGATAGATGTAGACCATAGAAGTTAGAACTCTAAGATGAGACACTATATGATCAAACAGAAGATGATGTATTGCAAATTTTACCAGCTCTGACAGCCCACTTAAGTGAGTGTAAACTCAATGGTGATGATTATGATAATATTTATATGCTTCAGTGACTTGACTCTAAATGTGTTCACCATCAGCAATATAAATACACACACACACACACATGTTATGAAGACAACACCTATAACAGCAGGAATTGGCATATATACTATGAAATAGTAAGGTGAAGTGATGAAGCAAACATCACCAAATAAATTGGACACTTGTGTTAAACACAGACCTGTGGTGAGGGTGCTGCTGTACTCCATCCCAAATGCAGGAGTTGCTGTCTCATCAAGTGGTGAAGTAACTCTGTAGGTGTTTCAGCCCTTTCCACCATGACACTAGAACTATTCAGGGCCACCTATCAATGCAGGCAATGAAATTCCTGTGCAATAGCACAACCTTAGGTGAGTCAGATATTGTGACTCCATCCACCTCAATGTGTCAGGTGCACCATTCATCTTCTTTTTTGAGCCAGATTTAATACTATTTGCTACCGGTCTAAGGCACCTGTAGAGTGAGTCAACCCTGGTTCTGACAAATCCTCTGACTAATATCTCGACAGAAGTAGCTGTGCAATATATGAATCACTAAATTAATATAAATATAAGGTTATTTACATAGCATAAATCATTTGTAAAATGTGTACTCTCTACCAGAAATTATTGCCATTTTACTATACCAAACATCTATCACACATGATTAAATAGGACCTGTTATCTTGCTGTCAAACTATTCACACCCTTCTATCCAATATTGAGATTTTTGTTCTTAAAGACAAGACTCGACCAGTTTAACATCTACTCTAGAGTTGTAGCACATTCTGTATAGCCAGTAATCTAGAAATCAATATATACTTATGTTTGCGCCTCTTTTAAGTGTTAATAATTTCACCAGTATAGTCACAACTCACTGGCTGGGAATAATAAATGAGTAACCATGCAGTAAACATCCTTGTATCAATTCAATCAAATTAAATTTCTTTCCATATGCCATTGTATATGGCAGTATTTTTAATCCCAGGAAAAAAGTTCAGGTCTGTGGTTTATGTATTTAGTAGGCCTAAGATTAAGTCTTAATTCCACAAGAATAAATAGTTGTTTCCAAATGTCAATGTTGCTCCATTGGCAGGTAAAAAGAAAGAAGAAACATATCTAGAAAAAGTAGAAATTAAGTCACTATACACACAGACACAGACACACGCACACACACCCAGATACACACACAAACACACACACACATACACAAACACACATACACACACACACACTCTCTCACACAGAAAAAGAACAACAAAAAACAAAACAAAGATTACCAAGTAACTTACTTTTTGTTACCTTATCTTACAGTCCATTTTGCATTGTTTAGCCTTCTATCTCTTTCAAAATTATATATGTACAATGCTTCAATCAAGCTACAACATTTTATATATATATATAGATAGATTGTGAAGGCATGTGGCTGAGTGGTTGGAGAATTGGATTCGCAATCGTAAGGTTGTGAGTTCGATTCCTGGACCAGGCGATGCGTTATGTCCTTGAGCAAGACACTTTATTTCACGTTGCTCCTTCTACCTGGAGTTGCGACCGATAGATAGTATTAGCAATTGGAAAGACCAACGGAAACATTGTTACCACGGTCTGATTTGACGAAAGTCGATCGTACCTTTATTATATAGATAGATATCTTTCTTTATTTGCCACAGGGGCGCACAAAAATGGGACATTACAAGATGTGACAGTGGGGGTTTTTACATAAAATCTTTAACAATGATAAATAACAATAAACTATATAAAAATAAAACAATTGACATCCCCATTAGGGGGGGGGGGGAGTAACGCTACTGCGGGGTTGTTTTACACCCCATGGATAGAACAACCCTCAATACCAGGAACATGTTTTGTAGGTGTTCCCATCTTCCCTCTGTTTATCTTCCTCAACATACAGGTTTATATACAAAGAAGGCCCATTCACTCGGACCATTTTCGCCACATTCACCCATCTTTCAGCGAATTTACTGGGGTGTAGCACCTCTCTCTCCACTCTCACCTTCCTTCTGAAGAGGTACTTAAAGAAGGGAATGAGTTGTTGTCCGGAGAGAAACGTTTTGCCCTCAGTCCTTTTAACCTCGTCCACCATATTACCTCTTTCGCCATAGCCACCAGACAGAGGAAAACCACCTCCCCTTCATTCTTAAATGAAGGCGGCGGAGTGATCCTCACGATGGACTTGGCTGACAACTGGATGCATTCCGCGCGTGACAGTAGCTGTTCGACATAATTCCACAGGTTGGTCACCCCTGGGCACTGAACAATTGCGTGCAGAACGGTTTCGATGTCCTGCTCGCATCTTGGACAGGTCCTTTTGGCAGGATCTCTGCCAAGTCAACCATGCCTGTAGATTTTGTCTCAAACTGGTAGAGCTCCTCGGTAGCACTGCCAGACTAGAGACCACTGGAAGTTATCCATAGGCCCTGGACGGAAAGTCCTCCCGAACAAACTGGTCAGTTCGTCCTCCTAGGGTTTCCCCGAGAACGTTGTCACACTTATCCTCCACTAATCCCCTATAGAATGTCGAAGTGGAGTCTCCACTGATTGCCATTTCCGCTTGGTAGAGGGCTGTCAGCACCTGAAGGCACTCGAGGTGCCAGGCACCCTTTTTCGGTCTTCGCTTGACCCAGGACTGTAGCTCTGTTAGTGAGACGAGTTGTAGAAGAGCTCATCTCACAAATGACAGCCACACCAGTTCGCCGGTCAGGAATACCTGGAGATGGTGTAGCTTCAGCGCGTGTTTGCGCATCATCAGCCACGGCATGCCCAGCCCACCGTTAGAAGGGCATTGACAGCAGATGGATCTCCTCACCAATGGAGCCTGTTTCTTCCAGAGGAACTTGAAGAGTAGGCATTCCATGTTGGTGAGGTATTCAAGGGGACAAGGTACGACTGTCAAGCAGTAATAGATGACGGACGCTATGTAAGTGGTCACCACCTCTGTTCAACCTTTCAAAGAGAGTTTGCATTCAGCCCACTTCTGGGTGAGTGCAAACACCTTCGCCGTGACCTTGTTCGAGTTCTTCTCCACCTGGAGGTCTGGACCAAACCAGACCCCAAGCAATTTCACCGGTCCTTCCGTCCAGCATCCAGCAACACTGTCGGAAGGCATGGGTTTGCCTCTCCATGTGCCGAGTTGCAAACCGACAGACTTGTTTGGGTTTAGTCTTGCTCCTGTCAACGCTTCGTATTCCTGTAATAGGTTGACGATTACCCTGATTTCTGAGGTTTTTGACACCATTATGGTTACGTCATCGGCATAGGCCGACGCTGCTTTCCGCAGTACTGGTTCAATCAGGATGCCCTGCAACAGCTCCAATTTCCACAGTAATGGCTCGAGAGTCAGTACTTAGAGAATGGAGTAGAGAGGGCATCCCTGTCAGATGGAACACATGATTTGGAATGACCCCGATAGGTAGCCATTCACTTTGACTGCCAAGCAGATGCTGGTAAGCATGGCAGCGATCCAGCCTCTGAAGATGGGACCGAAGCCGGCCACCTTGAAAACCGCTTCCAAGTATTGATGGTCGACCCTATCAAATGCCTTAGACTGATCTAAATTGATCAGAGCCGAACCGAAGCCAGGCTTACACCCTACCCTCTCTATGATGTATCGTATGAGGTGGAGGTTGTCGTGTATGGACCTGGTCGGGATTGCACACGTTTGCGCTTCACCTACTAGGTTCTCGATGACAAGTGCCAGCTCATTGCTAACACCTTGGCCAAAATCTTTAACTCTGTCTTGAGCAGAGTTATGGGCCTGAAATTGCTTATCTCATCCCCCTTGTTCTCATCTCTCCTGATCAGCGTTACTACGCCGCTGCCAACAGAACTGGGAATCCTCCCGTTCTGCTGCCAGTTGCAGTAGACTACTTCGAGGATGCCAGAGAACAAGTTTGGCATGCTTATGTAAAAGTCATAGGGTAGACCATCTAAACTGGGTGATTTACATTTCCCGCAGTGGCCTAGGGCATCTTCTATTTCGCCCGCTGTGATCGGCCTTTCGCAGCACTCTGCATCCATGCTCGAGAGTCATGGTACGCCATCGAGGTAGGAACAGTTGTGTAAAATACTGCTGGAAGCTCGTGCACATCTGCTTGGATTCAAGTAGAATGCGGCCATCTTTGTCTTGCAAAGACCGAATTGTGGATTTGTTGCCTCTTTTCACCTCTGCAACTCGGGCCCAGCTAACAGCTTTGGCTCCCTCGTTTCTCAGAGCATGTGTTCTACTTTTGACAATACAACCTTCGTATTTCACGTTGAAGAACTGGTCTAGTGCCATTCTCGCCGCTAGCACGTCAGCTGTACTGCCATGCCTAAGTGCCTCTTCTACTTTAGCTACCAGTACCTTTTCAGTTTTGTTTTTTCTAAAGCTACTTCCTTGCTAAATGCTATCGATTCTATTCTAATTGCTCTCTTGAGAGAGCTCCGCCACCTGTTGTTGATGATGGCCCCCATCAACTGGCTCTTAACTAAGGTGCTAACACGTTTACTGTAGGCCTTACGTGCCAGGAACGACATGTTTAGCTTCCAGTATTGGGGTCCCTGTCTATGTGTTCTATCAAGGTTGACTATGCAGGTGACTAATTTGTGGTCTGAATAGGCAACTATGTGCATTTGTGGACATCTTAATGTTTCCTTATCATTCTGTTTAATTAGAAATCTATCTAAATACGATCTAGAAGACCCAGTGTGGTTGCTCCACGTCCACAGTGATGCACTTGGGAAGTCTAGTCGATATCTAACAGCCAGTTGGAATTGGCTGATGAGATTTGTGAGGCTATTACACCCCCCTCTATTATCACAAGCTCCTACATAGTCCCAACATGCGTCTAAGATGCCATTCCAGTCCCCTGCTAACACCAAGGAGTGAGACGTTCCCAATAATGGCTCCAGACACTTGAAGAACTCTGGTTGTGATGTCCCAGTTGGGGCATATACGGCCACCAGTCTGAAAGCTCAACCTTCACTACCATTCACATCCAGGACCACCAGGCTGCCGTCTGGGTCCAAGTGAATCGTCTGTACTTTGAGATCCAGGTTTTTTCGAAACAGAACAGCAACTCCCCCTCCACCTCCTAGCTGACAGAGAGATGTGTAGATCTCAAAATCATCGAACATGGGGGTTAGCTGTTGTTTGTCGTGAATCCTGGACTTGGTGATGGCTATCACATCTATACAATGTGCCCTGAGATCATTTAAAAACTGGCCCTGTATCCAGGGCATGCCCAGGCCACGTACATTCAAACATCCAACTTGTATAGTCGCCATGTTGGTGAAGAAGAGTTAGGGAGAGAAAAGGCAGGAACACTTACCTTTTTGTTTCCTGGAGGTCGGGTTGTTCGATCTCCATGTCCAGATTGGGGTTGTTTGGGGAGGGAGGGAATCCTTTTAGCAGGACACGGTTAAGGGGTTTTTGGCAAGAGGGGCCCACATCATGTGGGAAGTTCCCTTTTAATGTTTCATGTTGTAGGGTTGTTACCCTGATTAGTTTAAGGTTTTGGGGGTGGGTCGTTGGAGGGGAAGGTTTTCCCTTCCGTTTGGATAGTGGGGTCCTTTCGGACAGTTTTCTACCAGTTCTTTGTTGTTTTTATGTATGTGTAATTGTTTTTTACGTGTACTGTTTCTGTTTGTAGTTTTCTTTTTGTGGCTGGGGTTTGTGATTGTGGTGGTGTGGGTGTTTGTTTTGTTGGTGAAGTGTTTGGTTGTGTTGGTGGTGATTGTGTTGTTGGTGTGTGTTTGTCGTTTGTGGCGGTGTGTTTATGGTGGGTTGGGTGTGTGCGTGTTTTCTGTAGATTTTTTTTGCTTTTGTGTTTTTTTTTTGTCTCTGTTTTATTTTTTGATTTTTTGGGTTCCTCTTTATCCTCACTTGGAGATGTAGAGGTTCCCGTGTCTGAGACTTCTGAATCAGGGGTAGATGGGAGGAGTATGTTGTGTGGTAGAGTGTTTGTACAGGTGTTTGTGGAAGTATTTGACTGAGAGGAAGGAGGCAAGGGAGGGTTTTTCAGTGGGATGTTGTGTGTGGTCTGTGGTGGTGTGGATGTTGCAAGTTTTTGTGTTGTGTTTGGAGTTTGGTGTTGGTAGTAGCACCTTGTTTGTCTTTGGTTTGTTTAAGAGAGGGCAAAAGGTGTGGTTTAAGTGTGTGGTTTTCCCACACTTATGGCACTGAGGTCTTTTCCCCTCCACTAAAATGGAGATAACATCTTCTTCGAGGATGATTTTGTTTGGGATTTTTCTTTTCTCTCTGGCTTCTTTTGTACCAGAACCTCGTTGCAGGTTTCAAACCAATTATTCCGGTCTGTCCTGTCTACAGATAGGAAGGTGTCCTCACCCTTCTTCAGGATGCATATGTTGACCTCTGCTGGGATTCTGGGTATTTTTATTTTGTAGGATCTTCTTTCCATATATGTGGGGAACAAGATGTGTTGACCCGTTTTTATTGGGTGTACTGAATGTTTTGAGCCAGAGTTTTGCTCTTAAAGAGCACTGACATACTTCCATACTGTTTAGTTCTTTGAAGGTATGCCACGTCTGGCATGATGTCTTTTAATGCAGTGCTTGTTGGAAGCATTACGGGTATTTTTGTAGTAATGTCAACTGTTCTGTAGATCAATTTCTTTTTTTTGTGTCATCTCTCTTATTTGTGGGGGTATGTGTATGTGTGGCGTGAAGCTTCTTCCAAATATTGGGACTTTTGCAAAATGTCCATGGGGTAATATTTAAAATCCTGTTGCTTAGCAACGGTTGCTGCAAATGAAATTTTGTTATTGTTGTTGTTTGTGGTGGTGATGAGAGTCTCATTCGTTGTGTTGTCACTGATTCCTTTTGTTGTATTGTTGTTGATGTTGTTCTCATTTATTGTGTTGTTGTTGTTGTTGTTGCTTGTGGTGGTGTTAGTATTTGCTACACATTCTTCCTTCTGTGTGTGGATACATGTGACGTTTGTGACGTCAGGCGTGTTCGGTTGCTTACAAGCAACTAAAGCTTGTTCCTCTTCTAAATGTTGAGGCGATAATGTAGGCATTCCTTTGTCCATGTCTGCAACTATCTGCTGGTCAAGTAAGCATGGCTTTCCCTTCCCATCTTCTTGTATTGACAAAGAATTAGGTGCCATTGCTTTGGCCATTTTAAAAAAATTGAAGTGTTTTGCAAAATGTTTTCGAAAATATGTTGGATGTTTTTGCCCTGAGGGGCACGATATTTTGGGAGACTGACCAGATCAAAATTTGACCTGTCAGTCCCTCTACAAATTGGTATAAAAATAAAAGTTCACAATGACGAATTTCTAAAGAAATTTAAACAAAACTTACCGAGCAAGTTTAACACATGTGTCCATCCCTGAGGTAGATATATATATATATATAGATAGATAAGTAGATAGATAGATAAAAATGAGATTTAGCTTCAAGCATAGCTGTATACAGATATGTATAGAGATTTCGTATTTCTAAAGAAACATGGTATGTTTACAGGGTAAACATTGAGGAAGCCATAGCTATGCAAAAAACACTGTGGCTAACGCCCTCTGGTGGTGTCCAGCAGAAACAAGGAGGACAATCGTTGATGCATTTCAGAGTTAACTGGTCTTCATCAGGACAATCTCTCCCATGCTTGCGACTGCTGGACTTGAGAACAGTCGAGAATATATAGTTTTCTCATCTCTGTAAATGAGGTGATGGTTCTGCCATGAGATGGTTCAGTGTGGCCAACTGTCCTGTCCCTCCTCATAGCAGTACCATCCAGTTCCACACTGCAATGTGTTCGCTGCACCTAAACTGTGGTCCCACTGTGAGAAGGACTCAGTGTGGCCAACTGGCGTGTACCTCCCCATAGCAATGCCATCTAGTACTGGACTGTAAACATGGTTGTGGTTCCCAAACTATGATTCTGCTGTGAAAAGGATTTGGCACAGCCAACTGGCCTCTCCCTCCTCATTAGTGGTGTGACCCAGTTCCAGACTATTGGACTATGGTTCTGCTGTGAGAGGGGTTTGGTGCAGCTGACTGGCCTGTTCCTCCTTGTAATGGTGCCATCCAGTACTGGGCTTTAAAACCATTGGCACTACAGTGAGATAGGCTTGACACAGCCATATGACCTGTCTCTCATCATAACAGTGTCATCCAGTTCATAACGTTGAAAGAGATAGAAAGCTAAACAATGCAAATTGGCATGGCCAATTCTGGCCAGACTTGTCTCCCAATGTGGACGACAGATGTAACTCATGGACACTAAACAATGATGATGATGATAATGGTGATATATATCCCAGCCCATCTCAGAGGTCAGTAGCTCTGCTTGAGTACTCACTCAGTCATTGACAACCCTTTCAACACTGGCTAACATGGAAAACATTAAATGATAACTAATGATATATATATGTATATTTATAATATACTATATAAAAACAAAATTTGTTTTCACTCTTAACATGGTGTACATCTATATGTATTCGTGAGTGAATAATATTGATATTATAATAATATCATATTAATATTAATATTTGGTTTGTTTGCAAGTAAAAAGCCTCATAAAACACCACATGGTAGATAATGACATCATCCTTTTGTTCCAGTAGTACTATGCCAAAATAAAAACTTTTCAAGCTTTGATGAGAGACTTTCTTTATACTGACAATGCTTACTTCCTAGTACACATAGAAGCTGATATGCGGCACCTTATGGACCATTTCTCATCCTTGTATACAGCATTTGGGCTTAAAATCAGCCTTAAAAAGACCAAAGTAATGTTTGTCCCTGCTCCTGGAAAACCATATACTGAATCCAATATCAGGATTAGTGGAACCAGGTTGGGAGTAATAGATAAATTTGTCCACTTGGGTAGTACAGTGTCAAATGATGACTTCTTTGATGCTGAAATTTCTTGAGCATTTTCAGCATTTTTCAGCAGCTTCAGCAGCTTCAGCAGAAATGTCTAAGGTGGCAAGACAGAACTCCTGACATCAATGTCCTTGTCAAAGTGGAATGTCTGAGCATTGAGTCTCTAGTAACATCTCAAATGTGCTGGACAGGACATATCGCCTGCATGAAAGATAGCAGGATCCCAAAGCATCTGTTTTACGCTGAGCTCCATCTTGGAAAAGTGCCTCAACACAAACCGAAAATAAGGTTCAAGGACAGCATCAAGAACAACCACAAAGAGCTGGCATTTGATGTAGACAACAGAGAGGAGATAGTTCTAAATAGAGCTGAGTGGAGAAAGTGCATAAATGGTAGTTGCAAAACGTTTGAAGAATGTCACCTGGAACATAAACAACTCCAGAAAGTGTAACTCCAGAGAGGTTATGTTCACAGTCTTGATGAAGACATCAGTAGTTGGACATGTGAATTTTGTCAACGTGTACTCCTCTCAAAAGCTGGTTACATTAATTACTAGAAGTTACATGAAAGAACAACCGTTCACAACACCACTGAACAAAGTCCTGGTGAAACAATGTGTGTGATATGTGTGTAAAACTTGTTCTGGACTAAAAAAAACACATGGTGGTACATGATTGTGTCCCACAGGGTTACCCACCAGTCCTGTGGAAAGTACAGCTCTCTTCTGTCACCTGTGCCATAAACCATGCAGATTTGCAGCTGGTCTAAAAAGTTATTTACAAAGTCATAGACGCAGATGGGATGACAATGAAAAAACAATAAGAGACAGCAATCGTAAGAGTCAATGGCCATCTAAAAATGTGTAAATATGTATATACATGTATATGTATATATGTATATGCATGTATACATATGTGTATATATGTGCGAGGACATAGAAATAATCAGGCTGGATACCCGATCGCGCAGTTAAACCACTGGGAGTGAAGGACCCCTGGCCTTTTTTGAGGGCATTCTTCTAGGAGAAGGAACTCAGGAAACTGGGATAAATCTAACATAAAGCCTGTGGCTCTGTAGTTACTGATGATGTTGATCTTTTCTTCTTTTCGAGTTATAGCTAGTGTAGCTCAGAGAGTGGGATTGGCTCAGTGCACAGTCTTTCCTCACTTTAAAAAAATCTTCAAGCACAGGCATTGCACGATAGCTTAATTGATAATTATTAATAATGTTATATCATGCAATGGCCATACTCGATAATGAGGGGACAGCCATCATGTATGTATGTATGAATGTATGCATGCATGGATGGATGCATGCACGCAGGCAAACAAGCAAGCAAGCAAGCAAGCAATTTATAATGAATAATGCTATTGTTTACCAATAAAAATCAAAGATACAAATAATCTCTAACTCACTGTCTTTCAGGTATTAATCTTTATCGCACAATATATATTACTACTAAGTTCTTAGCATTCTATAGTTTATAAGTGATACTGCACATGTAGTGACTTGTAGCTTGGATAGTTCTAAATTTAAAAAAAAAAAATGATTTACTCTCTTCATGAATATTTATTGTTTTTCCATTCATGAAATGATGAAATTCATGAATTAGATAAAAAGCGTTTATAGAGTGTTTTTCATGTTGTATAAATAATGTTATAGTTATTTTATTTTGTCATTTATACAATGAAAATATTTAAAACTGGAGATTTAAAATTGATATCAGTCCAAACAGTTCCTCACATTTTTTATATTTAATTTTGCTATCACATGAGCAATATTTTTATAATGATATTTCATTGCTTCTATAACATAAAAAATGTTAAATAGCATTTTTCTTATTGCTATGGGAATCCAGATAATAAGAAAAGAATACTTTCAACAACTCTTTAGTATACCAATTATAACAACACTACAGTCAAATATATTTGTTTGTATTAGCACTGTAACATTACTGAAGACTATGTCTTCAGAATCATGTTTTCCACATTCCTGACAGTAACCTGCATTAATTTGATTCCATGGTTTACTTGACTGATGTTAAACTTTATAAGGTAGAAATATCTTATTGTCAAACTGGTAAGATTAAAAGACATTGCAAATGTTTCAACCAACCATGAATGAATTAAATTAATTTTGTTGAATTTAGAAGTGTCTCAATAATTTTACATCCAATTTTGATTTTAACAGGAAACATTCTACAAAATTTCCTAACTCCAGATAAAGAGATATTTTATTCAACAATAATTATATAAATTACTGGAGAGAAAATTCTTTAACCTACAACATTAAATCATAAATGTTGATACATTCACAATGTGTATGACTTCAAAACTGAAGTTCAAATACTTAAGTGAAAGTCATGATATTTTAGTTTTCAGACTAGGTGTTCTATCTGCAAGGTGTTCTATCTACAAGTTTAATGTCAAAATTACATTAAAAAATTGTATTATGTTCTAATATAGATATTTTATGATATTATTGTAACAGGTTTTTGAACAATCTTTATCAGAAATGCAAGCACTGTTGTGGATTTTTTGTGAAACATAAAAAAGAAACTACTGAGGCCAGAGTATGACTGCTTCAGTTGATTACTGCTCTGACAAACAGTCTCTTCTGAAGTAATCTCCCCTGCCATGCTCATGATCTTTTCTTCTCAGCCAACTTGACTGTGTTGATAAAGAATGATAGAGGTATATGGCCCATCACAGTGAGCAATAACTATTGTGGCTTGCCAAGATAGCCTGCAAGTTAGTTATGAGGAACCTTAGTAATGAACTGTGCCCTGTCCAGTTTCGAGTAGAGGTTAAATGTGAATATGAAGCAGCTGCTCATGAGGCAAAACATTTCATTGTGCATGCAATCCTATTGTTACCTTGCCTCCTGGTAAAGTTGAATATGCAGGATACTTTTAATAGTGTTAGGTGTGACCATATCCTATAGCTGCATCAAACAAGGGCTCCCTTAGTACTCTTTCTTGTGCATCCCACTTATGGAACACTGCTAGCAACATCATCACATCAGCCACAGGTGTCCAGCAAAGTGAGCCATTTGGTCCACTTTTCTGTGCATTGGTTGCTAACAACATATCTAGATGATGCAACATTTGGTGGTTCTGTTGAGTCTGTCATTAATGACCTTCAGAACATCATCCCAACCCTAGCACTCATCAGACTCGAGATTAAATCAACCAAGTCAGAGGTGATAAATGTAAATTATGGCAAAACTCAATATCATAATGCTGACACAGCATTTGATCTGTTCAGACAGAGGTATGCCTAACACCACATAATGTCTAAATTCTTGGCACTCCAATCCTCTTGATAACCATACAAGAGTGCTAGGAGACTAAACAAGCTGACCTAGTGAATATGATTGACAAATTGTGCTTCATCGATGCACATTCTGTGGTCTTTCTCCTGAAGAACTGTTTCACCCTCCACAAACGTCTCATTTTACCTTGTTATGTTCATCTAGAATGCTTCAGCAAACATGGTGCTACGACCTCTTGCTGTGCCAAACTTATTTACAATGTAAGTTTCAACGGCATCAGCTGACAACACACAAAACTTATTTGGTGGCCTCGGCCACTGCTCAACATCTGACCTGGCCTACATTTCATCTATTGTCTCCTCATCAGTAAGGTTCTCGAATCACTTCTAGCTGCTGATTATGGCTTCACTTCCCCCTACTATGCAGGATACCAACACAACTGGAATGACACCAACTGAAGTTCAACCTGCATGCAAATCTTCCTTGGATGAATATCTTGCATGCCTCATGCTCTCCAGTTCCAACCTTGTTGCCTTGAACAAAACTGGTGCATGGCCCAATTTATCAACCAGTATCCTTCTTCAAGATGAGTGCACCTGCACTAGTCATGCACTGTGGTTTCTGCAAATGTGCACCACACAAATGCCATTGTGGAGTCATGGCCAATGAGTTCAGACTACATCTACTCTCTTGTTGCCACAGTGCAATTCAGTATCTTGGCATTCTGTCTTGAATAATATAACCAGAAGGAGCCTTGATACAGCTGGTTTCCCATCATAACTGGAGCCTGCCAATCTCAACTCTGAGGACGGTAATCACCCAGATGGGATAACACTTTAATCTAAGATGACTCTTGCTGCTATGTTCTCCAGTTCCAACCTTGTTGCCTTGAACAAAAACCCAGGCACTGCAGCCTATAATACAGAGGATATCAAAATACCAGGACTTAATCAACTGTTTTCTTTTCATATCAGTCACCATCAAGGTCTCATGTGTCCTCAGTCCTCAGAGGTGAGCATACCACATAGAAGAAGCCTGTGAGAGGGAATGGCTGATGCAGCAGGTGTTACTGGCTTCTCTCCATGGCAATGTTTTCACTATCTGCAGGACACAGCTGAGGTGTAGTGCTTAGTCATTGTTTTCATCATTTTTTTTCTCTATTATCTCTCTCTTCCTATTTATTATTTTAATCATTTTTTAAAACCCTTTTGTTACTATATTTCTAATCAAAGATACTGCTTATGATTTTCAAATCCTTTAAAAAATTATCAAGAATCTGGAGGAATTTAGTAAAATAACTAATATTCTCATTATTAAATTGGTGTTTGGAACTTAACTTAATTCAAATGTAAATAAAACAAGGTGTTTTCCACCATAGACATCAAGAGGCAGTTTCAGGCAAGTAGGTATCAAATACCAGGTTTGTCCCCAAAATTAGAGTACTGATTTTCCTATGTATGACATGGTAATGGAACATATTGTTGATGTATATAGCTGTGTTGGCTATGACCTTGGCTGCATGTACATACTTGTTTCAACATGATCGATTGAGTCAGTTGTGAGCTATTACTGTTTATGTACAGATGAGTTTATAACCTCTGTCACGTTTGTGATGCAGGAAAATATCAAACATCAGTATGCGATCAAATTTTGTGTGAAACTCAACAAATCTGCTACTGAAACATTTAATTCTTTAACAGAAACTTATGGAGATGCCACTATTGGGAAGTAGAGTTTTTAAGTGGAACAAAGTTTTCAAAGAGGGTTGAGAAAATGCTGAAGATGAACCTCATTCTGGAAGGCTAATCTTGTCAAGAAATGAACAAAATGTGGAAGTGGTGCAAGTAGTGTTGGCAAAAGATCACTGATTAATGATTGCAGAAGAAATGGCTTCAATAAAAATGCAGTTCACAGAATTTTAACAGGTCATTTGCACATGCAAAAAAATTGTGCAAACTAGTGCCTAATTACAAGTCTATGGAGCAAAGAGCGAAATTTCTCAGGATTTGCTAGAAAAATTCAAAATTAAGCCAAACGTCTTGTATAAAGTAATAACAGGAGATGAATCATTAGTGTTTGAGTATGATCCGGAGACAAAATGGCAAAATGCGGAGTGGCACATGAAAGCTTCTCGTCTTCTGAAGAGAGCACACATGAACAGATCCAGGGTGAACATGAGGATTATCATTTTCTTCGACAGACGTGGTATTGTTCACAAAAATTTTTTACCTCCAGAATAGACAGTTAACCACATCTACAAATATATCTTGGAACAATTTCGAAAATGAGTCCAGCAAGTCTAAAAGGACATTGCAGGAGATTGGGTACTGCACCTTGAAAGCACACCTGCTCACACAGCACTTTCAATTAGAGAATTTCTGGTGAAGAAAAATATTCCCACTCTTCCAAATCCTCCCTACAACCCAGATCTAGCTCTATGTGATTTGTACCTCTTCTCTAAATTGAAATGGATGTTGAAGGGTCATCATTTTTGGATTGTAGAAAACACACAAAAAATTGTAACTGATAATCTAAGGTCACTCACAGAAAATGACTTCCAGTACTGTTACGATCAATGGAAAAAAGTTGGGACCACTGTATGATTTTCCAAGGGATTTTGAAGGAGATAACTTGTAATTTCATGTACGTCTAATATTCATTTAAATAAAACATTAGTACCCTTACTTTTGGGACAAACCTCATATATTAATACTTCCATCATTATTCCTTACATCCTATCAATAAGTTCTGCAAATCCAGTGAATCTTCTGGATTATATATAATGTTGTGGATTTCATTTGTTTACATTAATTATTCTCAAATTTTTCTATCCTGAAGCCATTTAAATTTAAATTTGATAAAGGCTGCTGCATAAAATAATTTGTGCTCTTACAATTCCAGAGTGAAAATCAAAACAAATTTATAATTGTAAAAAAAAAATTGATAACAAAATTTAGATTAGTTCTCATTCAAAGAAAAAATTATCAAATTTTTGAAGAAACCTCAACTATATTTTAGAATTTGTTATCAACGTATTTTATTTCAGGAATGTTTTTAACATTTAAACACCTATTCATTTTTTCTGTTCTATCTTTGCTCAAATCTCTCCTAAAATGATTGTGTGTATGCCAGATTTTAGAATAATTGCACTATCATCATCATCATTTAACACCTGCTTTCCCTGCTAGCAAGGGTCTTCATTGACCAAGTCAGTACAGAAGCAGGGTTACTAACCTCCCAGACAGGCCAGGGATCTGCATCTCACTTAAGTACAGTCTCAAATTTCATATCTCTGTGTATTGTAAGAAGCAACTAAAATAGTTGATGTCAGAAGAGGATCTAGCCATAAAACATTGTTTTAAAAAGTCCCAGATATCCCTTACCATCATGTAAAAGTGGATGCAAAAATATTAACAATGCTGATGATATATTATATGGATTTCTACAAGTTGTGAAATATTCAGTGTAATCATATGGTTGCATAACTCTCCAAATATACCATAGTCTATATTAAGGAAGACATACATCAGTAAATCAATAAATTAGGAATATTTACTGAAATTGTTCTGTCTCAGAGATGGAAATATATTTATTTTTTCCTTCCATGCTTCTAAAAATGCATTGTATTAGCTAACAAGATCACAACATCATGATAGTAACAAGACAAGAAAAGAATATAATTTTATAATGAAAAATGACAGTCAGTCTTCACAATTTACTGCAGAATAACATAAATCTGACCTTTTGAAGTTGCTTCCTAAATTTCATAATAAGAAACTATTGAGAAGTTTTCTCTTGAATTCTGTTTTTATGACTACAATGTATTTGATAAATGTCATAAGATAGTAAAAACTATGAATATCTATATCAACTTAAAATTTTTCATGGAATGTGTTACTAATTTTCTTTACATTTAGTACTCACATATACAACATTTGTTCATTTACTTTTAGAACTCTCATATATAAGATGTTCCTTTATCACTTATGATTCTGAAATTAAGCATGTTCATTATTCATAAATTTATGTTTAAGGTCTTCCCCAAGTCAGCAAAACTTTTGTTCTTTAATGGAAAAAACAATAAAATGTTAAGGAAGTGTATTATAATAAATAAAGTAGTTTTAATATTAAATTTCCTAAGATTTAAACCTTTAATATTTCTATCAATAAGTTGGTTGAAATGCCAGACATCAGGGAGAAAAAAATAGCTTCTAAATTTATTGTTAAATTAACTTTTTTCTTCTTTTCCTTAGTTTTTCAAGATGCTAATTCTCTTTTTTGTAGGGTTGATGTACATTTTTCTAAGAGTTTTCTCTTTAAGTGAAACCTAAAGTAAAATGTAATGTTAGATGTTTTTTGGGGGTTTTTTTCAATTTGGTTCCATTTTCTAAGAATTTATTTTGTCATATCACTGAGAAATCACTCTCAGTAAATATCATTTTAGTTATAATCGGAGTGCATTTCCTCAAAACCTTTCATTCTGACTGGCAATTTCAAGCTGCAATATGTTAAAATTGTTCTTCATTATATTGATGTATTTTTTAAAGCTACTGATAAATGTTTACTCTTTATAACATATAGAACAATTTATTACTACCATCTTACATGAATAACATTATATTGTTTGGCACTGCTGGCTTGAAATAAAGAATTTTATGTACTTGCTTAAACAAAAGAAATTAAATAAAATATGTTTTTTTTATTCCTACTGCACAAACTATATAATTTTTACATTATTTTTATTATATTATCTATACGTATATTGTTAATATAATGTGTATGTGTGTGAACATATAAGTTTATTATATTTTATGTGATATTTAATTGTTAAGATAACACACTCTTATTACATTGTTCCATAGAGTATATATCGTGTATGAGAGTGTAATTACATATGTACTTATATATGTGAAGATTGTATGATATTTATGTTTGTAAATTAAATATTTTATCCAATGTATTTTATTTCATTTAACTAGTGATGTTTTGACTAATATTTCTGTATCTATTCAACAGATAAAGAACCTTCAGACAGCCCTATGATGGCAGCTTTTGCTATGCTGACCACACCAAAGAGTACGCCAACATTACAACGACGTACTCCAATAGAAGAATTACCAACAGGGGGAACTACAGTTGAAACTAGTGGCAGTGGTGACTCAAAAGCAAGTAAAACCAAAACTATTCCTTCTCAAAGTCCACCTCCTCACCAAGAAAAGAAGAAAGCTAAGACTAATCAGCATCGTTCTTTAAGTGACCAGTGTTTCATTGCTCTGTTTTGGGCATTTGTTCTGGTGCGACTTTGGATGCATGCATGGATTCTTCTACTTATACCAATTCCAGTTCTCTTTATGATTTTCAAAAAACTATGTAAGTATAATTTATCAATTTCATGCCTAAGTGATATAGAGAATTTGTTCACAGTGAAAATGAATATCCTAAAACCAATGATAAGCAGAGATTTCTGAGAATTTCATCAAAATTATTAACCATAATATTTATTTATAATGACTGACATCCTCTCTAGTGCTGGTGCCACAAAAATATACCCAGGCCAGCTTGTAAGGTGGCTGGTAATAAGAAGAGCACCCTGTTGTATAAACCATGCCAAAAAGGGTTGAGAGGACCTTTCAGTTGTGTCAACAGCATGACCACCCCCACCACCATCACCGTAGTGTTTGTATCATAAAAGGCACTCAGCAAAGTGCAGGATCATATGTATATGAGATGCAAGCCCCCAGTCTATCTGACTTGTTCTGTGAAGATGCAACCAACTCTGCTAGCAGGAAAAATGGATGTTAAATGATTATGATGATCTGTACATAACTCTGAAATTTACACACAAAAAAACATACACACACATATAAACAAAGCATTTCCTATCTCAGTCATCTTACTACAATAAGTACGTCACATTCCAGTCATAAGGTCCTGGGCTCTAACCCTACATTTGTCCCTGTGAATAGTTATTTGTTCAAGGTCTCATACATTTAATCTTCTATGTTAATTGTACATACATGCTGAATATTTATGTAATTATATCCTAGAAATAAATCATTACAATATCATGCATATCGTTAATCATTTCCAAGTGTCCAGTAATCAACATAAACTTTAGGGCTTATCTTATTCAAACCAGTAACTTCTCAAAATGCAAATTTTTCAGTTTATATGATCTTTCATATATCCAGTAATCCTGATATATATATTGTATACAATCCTGAACTCAAAAATATTAATTAGTTCAACACTATTGCTGTAATGATTGACAACATGGGTCCACTAGTTTATCAACTTACAGATAGCTGGAATGTGTTGATGGGTCTCATGTCAGTTTTGACAATAAGTGTTTCAGTTGTTCAACCAACAGAACTATATTTTTTTTGTATTATAGTGTATGTAGCTGAATATTTCACAGACAATTCTACCTTTAATATGGATTCAGTGTGACACTCTGAGATAATGCTGGCATTTTTAATTACAAGTAGAGTTTATTTACTGGGCTTCCACACAGTTCCATTCTACCCAATTCCACTCACAAGTCTTTGGTCAATCAACAGCCCCTGATTGTGAAACACATTTCTTATCTAGGTCTCCAAAAATACAAGACACACATGTTTTTGGAACAACAGCCATATTTTAAACCTTTAAAACATTGAATTGAAACTAAAAGAGCGAATTTTGTATTTCATGATAATAAAAAATGTTGATTTTTTGTATTTATGACATATCATCATCATCATTATCATCATCAACACAGTTTAACATCTGTTTTCCATGTTTGCATGGGTTAGACAGATTGTCATGTGCTGAGGCCTGACAGGACAGGTGACCATGTCCTGCTCATAAACTCCATTTTGGCTTGGTTTCTGTGGCTGGATGAAATTCTTTATTGTTAAATACAGAAAATTTGTTAAAAAACAAAACTTTGTGGAGTAACACAAACAAAAACAAAATTGAATTCCATGACAGATGTGAAAGCAAAATGCAGGTATATTGATATTGAATAATAATGGGGATATCTGGTAGATTTAAGTGGTTTATTTTGCTTGGAATGTATCCAAGTACTTGCTATTTAATAAGTCTTTCTTAATTTTTTTTTTCTTTTCTTTTAGTGAAACGCTTCAACTGCAAATCAGGGTGTATTTGGGATTGTTGCAATAATTGGTTCGAAGCCAGGAAAGATGTGTTGTTTCCTGCCCCAATCAGAGGTCTAATGAAATTATTATCAAAAGCTGACAGGAAAGTGAGTAATAGTTTTCACATAATCTATACATAATATAAAAGAGAGATGTTTGTTGGTTGGTTGGTTTCTTTGCGCATCATGCAAAAATGAAAACTGATAATTGAAAATTAAGTACAGCAATGGAATAAGGGTATACCCAGGAAGGTTTATTGATACTAATTTTATAACATCAAAGAAGAAGAAAAACATCCCGGGTGTGCTAACCAACCTGACTGCTATTTCTAGCAGGTTGGGAATCAACCATATGGGATTCTCTCTGTGCGTTCGTTGTCAATGATCGTGTTTCATGGCCAGCGTCTCCAAATCAAATGCTGATTTACACACACACATGCATACACACACACACATACACACGCACACACATACTCACAAACACATACACTTACATTTATATATAACTAGCAGTGGTACCCGGCATTGCAGAGGATAAGTTATTTTGGAACGCGGGCCGCCAACAGACCTAATCGTGGAAAAACTGCATGCCTGGACAATATGTAAAGAAAATAAACCAAATACTCTGATGGCTGGATAATCTTTAAGATTTTCCTCGATGAAGCAGGAAAAATGCAGGTTTTCACCTAATGCGGGCCCTAGGGGATCAAGAAAATGAATTTTTTTTTATGTGCATAATATGCCTTGAAATTTTGGGGAAATCGGTGAGACATAACGCCTCAAAAAAGCCCTAAAAAGCTGAAAAAATTAAATATTTCACCAAATGCAGGCCCTAGGCCATAAAAAAGTTGGATTTTCTTTGCTCACGGTATGAAGAAGAGACTGACTAATACATAGTTACAATTCCAAGGGAATCGGTCTGAAGTAACGTCTCAAAAAAACCCTAAAAAGCTGAAAAAACGCAGTTTTTTACCTAATGCGGGCCCTAGGAGATCAAAAAGTTGAATTCTATGTGCATAACACTCCCTGAAACATAAGTAATACACATGCAAACTTTGAAAAGAATTGGTTGGGTACTTCTCGAGTTTTAGGGATTCAAACACAGACACACACACGCACACACACACATCCTCAGTTTTATATATATAGAGATTATCTATATCTATATATAATATAAAAGATTGAAACTTCCATCATTCTTTTGAGAAACCTGGACCAACCACGTCTATGCAGTGACACATGCTTTACAGTCAGGTAGAAGATGAACCATCTCCTAGATTCCTCTCATCCCTTCCTCTACCAAGCTGCCAATCAAATTCTCCAGACTTCAGTTCCCTGTTAAAACCAGTTTTGCTATGACCATAAATAAAGCTTAGGCTCAGAGTTTCTAAGTCGTAGAATTTACAAGAGAATCACTTTTTACCCATGGAGAGTTATATGCAGATTGTTCACGAGTGGGAACACCTATAAATCTTCATATACTATGCAGGAATGGTAAAACAAGAACCTGGTGTATCTGGAAGATTTTTTACTGCTTTTTTTTTTGTTTTGTTTTTTTGTCACACACATATACACCACGGTCTTGCTTCATACTGTAAACCAGACAACGCATCTGATACAGTCATTTTCTCTTTTACCTGTCTTCTCTTATCATCTGTTTACCCGGATGAAGCTGGGTACATCAGCTAGTATGTTATAAATATTTGCAAAATAGAGAATATGATCACAAATACAAGCAGTCAAAATGGGGATCCTCTGAAGGATATTTCGAGTAATATTACTTGATAAGGTGCACAGCTTGGAGATCAGGGCATCACTCCAAGTAGACCCACTACTTCACTGCATCAAGAGATCATAGCTCCGGTACTACAGACATGGAGTTAGAATTGCTAGGCAGATTTTGCAGGCAAAGCCAACCAGTAGAAGACCCAGATATAGACCACAAAAAAGATAGTTGGATAATATCCATAAGCTGAGGTGGTCTCATTTAAAGATCCAATGGAATCAATTGGAGACAGTTGCTTCTGACAGAACCCTCAGGAAGACATGTCTGATTACTCTATCCCCACGACCCTCCCAGGAATGAATGGACGAAGAAATAGAAGAAGAGTTTGACCTGCTATTCCTTATTCCATTGATTGTCTTCTTCTTACATCAGCATCCCCACTAAAACAATATCCAAATTGAAACTATAGAACATTCTAGAAATGACAGGTGAATGGAGTGAAAAGTAGTCTAAAGACTATCATAATGCTTACTTAAATTAAATAATTGGAACTTTAGAACCTTACCCCTGATTGTTATCACTTTGTCCAACAGTTCCCATTAAGAAAATGGCATCTATCACTTTTACATTAGAAATAATCAATGCAATTTTTAAGTGTATTTCTGAAACATTAATACCTCTTTCTCTTTATATATATTTCGTTGACAAATATATCAATATGACAGTGTTGTTTTAGCTCAGTGTAGGATAACTAGTATACTACAGAGCCGTTATAGTTATAGGAATAACCAAAGAGTGCTTAGAAATACATTGTTTTATTAGCTAACAGTGTTTCATCCATACACCATGGCAGGAATCTTCAGAGCCTATAAACATGAGTATATCAGTAGTTGCATGCTCCATCGAGCTGCATCACCAGAACAAGGTTAAATGACCAGCAGGGGGGTTCTGAGGCTAGCACTATATGGAAAAAGACAGAATACATGATGCACATAATGTCATAAAATGTCCTAAAAATTAAAAAATAAAAAAATTAAAAATTAATAATTAAAAATTACACCAAAAATGTATCACTTAGATTGTGCAATAGATGATAAAGAGGTTGGGAGAGGGTAGCAAGGGATGAGTGAGGGTATTACTCAGCATGATCAGAAACAATAAGAAAATTAAAAAATATAATAAAAAAGTACAAAAATACAGGGATAAGAAAAGAGATAAATACAATAATACAAAACAATAAAGGAACAAAAAGCCCGGAAACCCCCCAAAAATATATAAGACAAAGCAAAGCATAGATGCATCAAAGCACAAGCAATGTAAAAAGAGGGTGTACAGGCAGATCAAGGGAGTTTGCAAGCATGAATCTGTGAAAAGAATTGTTGATTAGCAGTAATGCAGCCTTACATGTATGATAGTCCATATGAGGGATGGTGTACTCCAATTATATCGCCTTGTAACAGGTCGATTCTCCTTATCATATCCGCACCCTACGAACCACATCGATATGTTCCAGTTCCGAACGCTAAGTAAGATAACACTATTTTTCCAAAACCTATACCCAGGGGATTTATCACCATAAGCGGTCTGGGATATACACCTAAAATCTACAATAAAAAATAAAAGAAGGTACGACGAGTTAAAGAGATTTATGGCACATATACAGCCGGCACAGATGTAAGGAAATGGAAAACATTCGGTCACTCAATCCAACGTGCCAGGTGAAATTCACTGTATGTCCAAGTTGGCGTTCAACCAATGTACCGCACCGCATACAACTGTACCACAGTAAATACAAATCATGATGGCGATCCTGTTACATACAGAGAAAAAGTGTATACAGGAAACTCCGCTTCTAGAATCACATATGGCAGAATGAGCATATATTGTTATAATAATAGGCAGGTTTATTATAGTGAGTGCAAATTTCTGTAGAATATATAGATATAGAAGGGACAACTCTCAACCAAACTCGTCTATGACAGCTATGTTATTTGTATTTCCGCCACGTGGTTTTCATTTAAATTATTAATCCCGAAGTGTGCAATCCATTCACAGTCGGGTGTGACCCCTCCTGGGTTGGCGGGAGTTCAATATCCAGTGCTGCACTTTGCCTTGAGTGTGGTTCTATAATTCATCAAAGCTGGAACAGAATTCACATTCAACCAACTCCAAGCTTCAAAGATTAGTCTCTCGCTATTGACACACAACGGTAGTCTGAATATAAATACAGGAAGTCGTAGTGTACGTATGAAAGGTATGGGAGGCAATTGGCATCATAAAGGGCGGATTCATTTGATATCCAACGCGGTGCTAGGGGCGAGTCTTTTGTTTGATTCGAAGCCCCCGGTGATCAACCTCCCCTTCCCCCTGGGGCTAGGTCGATTCAGCAGCGCCCAGCCCACACGACTTGCTACCATAGTTCACTATACTAGGTTAGATCTATTACACACTTTAAGGTTAAGGTTAACTAGAGCCCGGGTGCCCAATTCACCCGCTTTATAGCTGCGGCGGGGTTTTCTGGGCTTTCGACAGACTATAGTGCTGTGCTATCAGTTATCGCACAATGGGTGTGTTTATAAACCATACTAACATGGTTAGTGTGGGTATATGCCTATATAGGGTCAAACTAAGCTAGGTATAGTGTAAAGCCTTAAGTGGGTTCCACCCCAGGGTTCTTGGCTTGTGGTCCAATAAGATGAACCAGGGAAGAGAAAAAGAAAAGTAAGAGAGGGGGTGAAGAGAAGAGGTATTAGAGTAGTCTATATGCACCTGAAGGGCAGTTAACGTCACAAAGGAACCAGGATGCAGTGCGGCGTGGTTTTACGTAGGCCAGACAGGACGGAGGTATGCAGGTCCTACAGCGTTAGCTAATTGGTCTAAAATAATAGAAGGAGCTTAGATTTATGTGCGGGCAAGAAGAGAATATCTCCGACTTCCTATTTAGCAGGTTCAGTTTGGAGTGTATTATGGCGTGTGATTCAGAGAGACAAAGGTCACAGGTCTTGTTAGGGGGTCTGTACTGCGATGATTTAGTGATGATTCTCCAATCAAGCATGTATTGAATATCAGTGTTCTTCAGGAGGGATATGTAACTAGCTAGGGATGTAGTATTCTTAAGTCTATCATGTCTAAATGTATAGCGATGGGAGTTGTATCTGGTCTTAAAGGGGGTCGATGTAGACCCTATATATGTTTTGGAAGAGGTCCGAGTTGTAACATCACATGCGTAGACAATATTGTTTATAAGGCATTGTCCCTTTAGGGGGCAGTCCGCCTTTCGTCTGCAGTTACATTTTTGTTGTATGTGAGTCTGTGGCACAGGAGATGTTTGGTTTTCCGTGCGTTCCAGATTTGGCAACCATACATCAGATGTGTGGATAGTATTGCTGGGTGACGCCATATCAAGTCCATCTAGTGGTTGCCGGTGTGCCGCACCTGCAATGGTATCGAAACCCTTTCTAATGTTTTTGTTGTTCGTTATGGCTAGGTGACGAGCTAGATTTGGAGTAGTGGAGAATGATAGCTTAATTGTGTTTTTATTAATGATGCTATGGTATTTACTACCGGGGGGGAAGTTTTTTTCCAAGATTGAGAAGAATGCCTTTGGTATATTGGTTGATACCTCCGAGTTGTAAGGTGGATTAAAGTAGGAATTGGATCTTCGTCTATTTTTCTTATTTTTCTTACTAGGGGAAGAGTTGGCGCTGGGCATAGACAACCCATCTTCCGTGGTAGAGAGAACCTGGGGTGGTAACTTTACCTGGAGGGGTTCACAGTCTTCCCTGTCTTTCCCATTGCACTTCAATTTTCTAGCTTTTATCCTAGTGTTATTGTTATTGCCATACCGATGAGGCATGTTAAATGGAGTCCCATGGGGTTGGTCAGAGCCGCCTACAGTACCCGTGTAGTTCCTATATTTGTGTCCGCTTCTATTAGGCAATGCCATATTGTGTGTGATTACATTATATTTTCCGGCCCTGGTGGTTTGGGCGTTGTTATGTATGTAGTATATTTTTTCTCTAAAACCGGACTTTGCTAGTGCTTCATTATAGTATCTTTAGCATTCGGAACTGGAACATATCGATGTGGTTCGTAGGGTGCGGATATGATAAGGAGAATCGACCTGTTACAAGGCGATATAATTGGAGTACACCATCCCTCATATGGACTATCATACATGTAAGGCTGCATTACTGCTAATCAACAATTCTTTTCACAGACTCATGCTTGCAAACTCCCTTGATCTGCCTGTACACCCTCTTTTTGCACTGCTTGTGCTTTGATGCATCTATGCTTTGCTTTGTCTTATATATTTTGGGGGGGGTTTCCGGGCTTTTTGTTCATTTATTGTTTTGTATCTCTTTTCTTATCCCTGTATTTTTGTACTTTTTTTATTATATTTTTTATTATTTTCTTATTGTTTCTGATCATGCTGAGTAATACCCTCACTCATCCCTTGCTACCCTCTCCCAACCTCTTTATCATCTATTGCACAATCTAAGTGATACATTTTTGGTGTAATTTTTAACTTTTTATTTTTTAATTTTTAGGACATTTTATGACATTATGTGCATCATGTATTCTGTCTTTTTCCATATAGCACTAGCCTCGGGACCCCCCGGCTGGTCATTTAACCTTGTTCTGGTGATGCAGCTCAATGGAGCATGCAACTACTGATATACTCATGTTTATAGGCTCTGAAGATTCCTGCCATGGTGTATGGATGAAACACTGTTAGCTAATAAAACAATGTATTTCTAAGCACTCTTTGGTTATTCCTATAACTATATATATATATATATATATATATATATATAGGAACCAGTAAGACCCCGACGGCTGAGCTCAAGCCGTTTCGACGGCTAATTCTGGACCCACTCTACTACCCTAAGTATTGAGTACTTTGGTGCGTTATGGTCCACCTGGTTCCTTACCACATTTCCTTCGTTATATATATATATATATATATATATATATATATATATATATATATATATACATTATGAAGAGAGAAGGAACATTTAGATATAATTAGTAATAAAATGTATCATACCTAAACTGCTCCTAGATTCCTCGACTACGTAGTTTCGTGGCATAAACAAAAACAATACATCATAAAGATATAGAGTCCCTGCGAGGTCTGCCGACTTATCAAGAGGATACCTCATTTTACTAGTCTCAAGAACGCGTCTACACGACGTGAGAAAGAATCCCAAAAGGCGGAGGGGGAGATAGTCATGTGATATAATGGTCGAGAAACAGAGCTAAGCCTCTTATAACCCTGAAGAAAATACCACAGAGGCGGAGGGGGTATTCAAATCGAAGCCGTAGAAGAGGTGGTGAAGGAGGTGAGAAGTATGAGTAATGGCAGCTTTCCAGCAGCCACCACACTTCAAAGATTACTCAACCAGAGGGAGTTATTAACAATATATTTAGAAACACACAGATACATGCGGACACACACATATACATGAATGCATCCACACCCAACCGTGAGTTAAGGGTGCCAACCTCACCGATGTTGCTCAATGAATGACTGGGACAGACCAATCCGGTTGAACCAGACTGAACCAGTATCAGAGTTAAAAATACATTATGAAGAGAGAAGGAACATTTAGATATAATTAGTAATGTATCATACCTAAACTGCTCCTAGATTCCTCGACTACGTAGTTTCGTGGCATAAACAAAAACAATACATCATAAAGATATAGAGTCCCTGCGAGGTCTGCCGACTTATCAAGAGGATACCTCATTTTACTAGTCTCAAGAACGCGTCTACACGACGTGAGAAAGAATCCCAAAAGGCGGAGGGGGAGATAGTCACGCGATATAACGGTCGAGAAACAGAGCTAAGCCTCTTATAACCCCGAAGAAAATACCACAGAGGCGGAGGGGGGTATTCAAATCGAAGCCGTAGAAGAGGTGGTGAAGGGGGCGAGAAGTATGAGTAATGGCAGCTTTCCAGCAGCCACCACACTTCAAAGATTACTCAACCAGAGGGAGTTTATATTTAGAAACACACAGATACATGCGGACACACACATATACATCAATGCATCCATACCCAACCGTGAGTTAAGGGTGCCAACCTCACCGATGTTGCTCAATGAATGACTGGGACAGACCAATCCGGTTGAACCAGACTGAACCAGTATCAGAGTTAAAAATACATTATGAAGAGAGAAGGAACATTTAGATATAATTAGTAATAAAATGTATCATACCTAAACTGCTCCTAGATTCCTCGACTACGTAGTTTCGTGGCATAAACAAAAACAATACATCATAAAGATATAGAGTCCCTGCAAGGTCTGCCATATATATATATATATATATATATATATATATATTAATTGCAATTAATCTGTGTTCAAGAACACACTACAATGCAAACATTATTAAATTCTGGTCAGCAATGCTGTTGTTATAAAGGCATCTTGTTTGTTTTGTTTCATAAGTCTGCTGCAGTCCCCTATTTCTTGCACCTTTTGCTTGAATTATTTGTATTTACTGTATTACTCTACTCTGTACTCTTTTTTGTTTCCTTAATAAATAGATTTTTTTACATATTTTTAAACCTATATCAATATGTTCACATAGTTACCTCTATATGAAATTCATGTATACACTCATAATTCTTAATAACACACACACACCTAATTCACTCAAGGAATAAAAACTGTTTATTGATTTGTTAATTGATTTCAAATAAGATGAGTGCAGCCTATTGATAAGTGGTGTCCAACACAGTTCATGCTGATTCACAGTTTAAGGGAAATGTTTTGTCTGCTTTCTATAACTGCTGTGCAAAGAGAATAGCAGTAGGAGTTCCACTACCTTTGAAAGGGAAAGCTTGTTAGTGTAGTACAAATAGGTATGGCATAGTTGTTATAGTAGTAGTAGTAGTAGTTGCTGTTGTTGTATAGCCCTGTATGGATGTGTGTGTATATCTTTTGCTGTGTGTATGCATCATTGGCAAAAAAAATGTAATAAATCACACCCTCACTTCAAAAGAAAAAAAAACATGCTTTACAAAGTTCTCTGATGTTTCCTATACACTGAGAGACATTCCCTGATTACTGTAATTATCATAAATGCTGTGATTGGTTAAGAAAACTTGTATCCAAAAATGCTATTGTTTGTAAATTATAAGATAACATAAATATATAGCATTGTATAAATTATAGCTTTATTTAGTTTCATTAACATGTGTTTGTTACTGTTGTAGTTAGTCCTCGACTATCCCTGGTTGGCATTCCAACCATAATTATCCCATCGTTTCCTCAGACACAGTACACCCAGGACCATATTGTCCAACTTATCCCTCTTTTCTAAAGCAATAGTATGTGATAGGGGGAAGATTTGGATGCTGTAGGTTGAACAACTGTATAGAGGATCCTTTGCTCATTAATGCTCTGCTATTGCTGGAGTGTAATTGTAATTGTAGAAATATGTTAGTTGTTTACCTTGTGCCTCTGAACTATCTATACAGAAATATATTAAAAGTTTAACACTTTAAAAATGTTTTTTTCAAATGATTGAAGTCTACAGAAATGATGAAAATAGCTGTTTTATGTTATGTATTTTAAAGTGAATGACACTAGAAAGCTGAGATGAATATGGAATGACATGCTAATCTAGAAACTAAGATATGTTAGTGAACAGTCGTCTAGTATATGAAAATCCCACATATTAACCCTTTTGAGCCAACCCACCTAAAACCATCTCTGTTTCTATGAAACAAAAAACCCATTTTAAAGGGTTCCTGCTCAAATTGAAACCTTCCAACATAATTTATATAAGAACATTTTGTTGTTACAAATACCATCTTAATGAAATTATAATTTTAGTAAATCCTTCAAAAATGTTTCATCAATTAATTAAAATACAAAGTATTTCATTAGAAATATGACAATAAAAAGGTTAAAGAAGATTAATGGTGAGAAAAATAAAAGTTTGAGGGTACATTAGTTGATAACAGTAATATTATGGGTTAGCTAAAAAAAATATAATGAGACATTTATGACTACACTAAGTGCTGGGAAAATATTGAAAAAGATTTTAACAAATAACTAGACTGAAAAAGTAGAAAATGAAACCAATATTATTTTGAGAATTCATTATTGATTCTTACTTTCTGGAATTAATCACAGACAGTTATAAAGTAGAATAAATGTTACAACTTTGACTTCTAATAGCGTATCTTATTAATCTCACTGAGGTGTCAAGGGCTCACTTATTGATTAAAGAGGGAACTATTAAATATTTTCAAAGAAAATGTTTTTATACACTATCTTCAACTGAACAGCTGTTTTGTTGTTGTTTATTTCTAATATAGCACCTAGTGATGTGGAAAGAAAATCTAACTTAAGCTTTAAACCAAAATGGCGTAAATGATATTGGAGATGTTTCAAGTGAGAAGGGTGAAATTTCTTCCTCTGATCAATTTCTATTTCTTCATCTATTATAGCTGTCAGTTCATTATTTCAATTATATATTTATATGTATTTCCTTTGAGATCTTAAGGTTATGAAAGGTATCTGGAAGTTGTGAAATTATCTAAATAATTACATTTGTGTTCTAAAGTTATATTTACATTTTAGAAGAATACATGTCTGATATTGTAAGTCTACTATAATGCCATTAGTTCATTAAGGATGGCTTCAAATTGAATATTAGAACTTAGTGTGTCAACTGATTAAAAATGTAATAGCACTTGGCTTGAAGACTTTTTCTAAATGAATTTTATCCCTTAGAGATCAAATCATTTTAGATAACAGTCATGAAATATACTGGTATCAGACAAGAAGCCCAAGGTTTGAATTTTGAAAAGCATTTAGGTATTTCTACAACAGTTACACTTAGTAAAACAAGTTCAGAAATACCACCATCCTAAAGAAAGCCAAGCTCAGCATAGCAGAGATATTGGTGTGGTGAAACTTCAGTTGGTTTGAGCACATCCAGAGATGGAGAAAACTCAATTACTAAGACATACATGCTACTCACAGCTGGCCAGTGGTATGAGAAACCAGGGTAGACCTGATTAAGATACAAAGATATGATTAAACACAACATGGGTCGATTAAACATTGATATTCCTAGCTGAACTATTGTAAAGAAACCATTAAAAAGAGCAATCCATTTTTCATATTACGCCTTGCCACCTTACATATGAATAGTCACCACTGACTATCAATGGGCAGTTTATGATTATGAGTTACACATTACAAACAAACAGTAGATTTACAGAACCAACAAGAAAGATTTTATATCTTCCTCAACACATGAGAAATAACAACCAAATCTCTCCAATTTTAGCCCACTGTCTTAAAAATAGAAAGATGTGTTGAATAAGTCATAGCTGAAATGCTTTTGATCAGGTCTGACCTGAACTAAAATACAATGGCAGATTGATAAATTAGTAGAATTGAATATCACCCATAAACATTTTGCTATCCTTCATGCCAACATTTTTAAAACTGCCTCCTTTATACTCTATATAAATATTTCTGCTTCAGTATGCTTCAGGCAGCAAACTACAGTATTTATTAGTAATTTTCTTGAAATTTCATGTTGTTTCTTTAAATACAATCAGTGTATTGATTTCATATATTTAAATTATCACTCTTATTTTATTTTATTTTGTTTTTCTAGCTGATCTCAATTCTTGAACAATCCTTGGATAGTGCCACGAGTGTTTTGTTTATTTTTATCTTGCTATTTGGAACAGCCTTGTTTACAGTGTTTTTTGTATTTCAAGTAAGTTTTAATTACATTTTTCTTCTATTAAAAATTAAAAACATACCAGAGCTTTTATTCAAATTTTTCACTATCAATTAATTCTATAATTCACTTATTTTTTGCTCTCTGTATTAATATTTTAAGAAAATAATTCATGCAGTGTTAGAGGGTATAATATTTGTTACATGAGAATACTAAGCTTGTGCTCTCTGCTCTCTACAGCAAATCTCTTTTTTTTTCTCTTCAGAATATGAATTTTAAAGCTATAGCTAATGTGTAAGCTATTATTGAACCAAGCAGCTAATAGTACTTTAAAAAAGACTGTTAATTTTGTATGCTCCAGTATTTTTATATTAAAACATTTCATGCATAGATATTGACTTGATTCCAATCTGAGAATATATTATTGCTATTAGATTAACCACAGTGTCTCTTTGAAAGTTTCCTCTATGTTCTTTGTATTTGATAACATGTCAATGAAACATTTAAGGTGTAAGGAAATATATGTAGATTTCGTATGACATTCAAACCCCTAAGTCTTGATTTGACATGCAATATTTCCCCCAGGAGACATTTTAAAGGCAAGAAATATTCCAGATCTAAAAGCATCATAGATTGATTTTCCGATAGGAAATATCTGAAAGAATAGAGAAACTGATCAAACACTAGAATACAGGATTACTCACATGCATTCTGTATTATCACTACATGAACATTTTATGGTTGCTTTGAAGATTTCGTTTTACAATATATATATGTATAAAGCAACATCTCGAATACCAATCCCACAAAAAAATGCAATAAATTATTATTCTTTTTTCTTGTTGCTGATTTTCTTGTTGATAAAATAATTATTTTTCCATATCTCCAATATTCTGACATTGTACATTGTAGGTACATCAAGAAAGTATGCACCTTGTACAAGTTACAAGCAATGTTTTGAATAAATCTGTCAACCCTGAGATTAGCCAGTAAGTTATCATCATTCTTTTCTTTTCTATTTTTTTTTGGTAACCTTTTCAATTTTATCATAAATTGCAACAGGAAAAAACTGATTTCATACCACTTGTCTGTAAAAGTGACAATGAAAATTTTATTCTACGAATATTCAACAATGTTAGGTATTTCCTAAAATACATAATGTTCTGAAATGAATTGCAATTATTCAGATGATAATTTCTAGTCTATAAAAGGATATATTTATTTCCATATAATATAGCTGCAATGTTTCAGCAAAGCAAGAGTTTGCTAAGCCTCATCATACTTCTCTGAAGGAATGAATAAATCAATTTATATATTTTCTTTGTTATAAGTATTGAGTTCTGCTTCTTTCGTGGACTACTAAGAAAGTGGCTGTTGCACAGGTGCAGCAGTAAGTTGCAATAGCCCACAGGATACTAACTCCTTTAAATGTCCAGAGGGCTCAGTAGAAGTAGTTTATAGTTTCCATTACCTGGGCAACCAAATTAGCAGTGGAGGTGGATGATCCAAAAGTACTGTAGTTAGAGTGAGAATGGGATGGAGAAAGTTCAGGAAGCTACTACCAAAAAGGTTTTTCCCTCAAAATGAAAAGCAGATTCTATGATGTGTGTATATAAACAGCAATGTTGCATAGCAGTGAGACCAGGGAACTGTGCAGATGACCTACAAAGATTGAAAAGAGATGAAGCTTCCATACTTCAATGGATGCGTAATAGTAATATTCATGAATGGCAAAGCATAAATGAATTGAGAGGGAAACTGGGCATAAGAGGGATCAGATTCAGTGTGCAAGAGAGGAGAATATGTTGGTATGGACAGGTGATGCTTATGAAGGATGACAGCTGTATAAAAAGGTGCAGAGTGTTCAAAGTTAATGGACGCTGTGGTGTAGGAAGACCTAGGAAGACTTGAGATGAGGTGATAAAAGCTGACCATACACAATTTCACCTCTCAAAGGTGATGACACAGGATCAAGATCTCTGGCATTATGCAATAATACAGAAGACCTTCTATTTAACTGAAGTATCGTTGATGCAACCTCAACTGTTACTGTTGTTGCTGTAGACAAATCCATCTGCCACAGCAACTGATTTCTAAGGTTAGTCCCTATGGCTAAAGTATCTATTTGTAAATGGTCTGGTTCCTGTACAAGTCGATGGCCAATCTCAGACCACAACACCACTGGTGACTTTACAATGGCTGGATGATATGGTGGTGGAACAATCTCTGACCAATAGTTAGGGGCCTTGTATACCCTTTGTGTTGATGATGTGTGGCTCTTTATTCTAAGTCATATGTCACCTGTGTTTTGAGAAAGCAACACTAATGATCAGCCCAGGACATATCGATGAAACAGCAGGAGTAAATTTTATTTCTTCTTTATGCTTTTTCTGTTCAACTAATAGCTGTCTGATGAGGTCATAACTGTTGCACAACAGTTATCATTGAAATATATATAACAGCGATTGTATAATGAATAAATGAAGTAAAATCTAACCTGTTGATTAGTACTTCATTATTTAAACCCTCCATGCTTCCTGAAATTCGGCAACACTACACTTGACATTCCCCCTCCATACACATGCATGCATGTATCTGTGTGTATATCATGACTCATACACTGTTCACTTTCCTGACTTTTGTACTTTATTCTATGTCCATTATTCTATGTTATTGATGAGTTGTAGTGCACCTGAGCACTGAACACAATAATTTCATCATTATTATTATGGTGGATTGGCAGTATCGGTAGAGGGTCGGATGCCATGCTTTCCAGCATAGTTACGTCCCTTTACGATCTGAGTTCAAATCCCGCCGAGGTTGACTTTGCCTTTCATCCTTACGGGGGTTGATAAAATAAAGTACCATTAAGGAACTGGGTAATTGCTGGCCGTGTGCCTAAAGTAGGAACAATTATTATTATTTTAATTATAATTATACTCCATAGTACACAGACCTTCTTGCATACTTCGTTGATTACTCTATTCTGTATCCAATAGTGTTGGTTGTTTAACTAACACATATTTTACCATGTATATATACACACTATGTTTCAATTAGTTTAATGTTCAGTCCTTATTAAATGTCATGTGTGTTATTCCTAAATATGTATCTTTATCTCTGATTGGATTCAAACTGGGAACCATATGTGGATTGGCAGTATCAATAGAGGGTCGGACGCCATGCTTTCCAGTATAGTTACATCCCTTTACAGTCTGAGTTCAAATCCTGCCGAGGTTAACTTTGCCTTTCATCCTTACTGGGTCGATAAAATAAAGTACCAGTAATGCACTGGATAATTGCTGGCCTTATGCCAAAAGTAGAAACAATTATTCAGAAGAGAATTGTACTATAATCCTTATACACTGTACAGATAAATGTAAAGTGTATACACATGCACCAGTGACTTAATTGGCAAATATACATATTGAAGAATAAGACACCTGTCAACAAATGGAAATCAAATTGACTCAAATTGTATGATTATGATATACACTCCTAAGATGAGATTAATAATATGCAAATGATTATGTCTTACCTTTTCAGCATCATAGTAGGTTTAAATGTTCAAAATGTCAGATAGACTCTGTTATCCTGTTACCCACAAATGAGACTATAGATAAAATGTCTTCTCCTTAATTAATAAAAAGTAAATGGTATTAGTTTATATGAAGCATTGTGAGATATCGAATAAATAATAATAAATAAATGTCTAGTCTAGTCAAATAGGTTGAAATATCAATAGATTCACATCACTATGTTTTGCTACAGAGAATATATCATTTCCAATAAAGGACTGTAATACAACCTTACTTACAGAATTGTTAGGTTGTTATTTGGTTTTAAAGAATTAAAATTTGGTTTCTATTCCATTATTGAAAAATACTGATTTATAACAGAGGCACAAGGAAAAAATGTGTGGGGAGATATATATAGTCAATAATATTGATCCAAGTTCTTGACTGATATTTACATTCACTCCCAAAAGGATGAAAAACTAAACCAGCCTCAACAAGATTTGAACTCAGAGTGTAAATAAACCTAAGTAAATGCTACAAGGAATTTTGTCACCTGCTCTATCTATTCTGTCAATCTACTGCCTTAGTAATAAAAATAATTTCTAGCAAAGGCACAAGACCACGGATTTTGTTGGGTTTTGTCAATTAAATTAATTCACAGTAGTTGATTGATATTTATTTTATTGATACCAGAAGTCATCATGATGATAATCATCATCATCGTTTAATGTCCATCTTCCACGCTAGCATGGGTTGTACGATTTTGTCCCACTTGAGGCAAGATTGGTCAGGTGACCATGTCTTGCTCATACAGAACTGTTTCTGGCAGGTTTTCTATGGCTGGATGCCCTTCCTAACACCAACCACATTTACAGTGTAGACTGGGAGCCTTTTTACTGTATCTCCTACATGACCACTTTACAGTGTGGACTGGGTGCTTTTTGTCATGTCACCTACATGACCACTTTACAGTGGACGGAAATGGGAAGATGGAGTAGGGGGTGGGATGGAAGTGTATATTAGGTTAAGAGGTACCTACTGACTGTAGGTTTAAGTTTATATGCATGGGATGGTGGGTCTTCTGTATAAAAAGCTGTATGAAAAGGAAAATAGACCTTGGTAGGATTAGAACCCAAAACCTAAAGGATCCTAGTTAATTATTGGTTTCTGATTTAGGCACAAGGTCAACAATTTTGAGGAATGGAAAAATCGATTATATGCTAACCGACCTAGTTAAATATTACAAAGAATTTTGCTCACCACTCTACAGATCGTGCCAATCCACCACTCTTTCTGCCATCGCAAACTATTCTTTTCTGAAAACTCATATAAAGGCTCTGTAATAAATTTTACTGTAATCCTCTTTTTTATTTTCTTTCAAATATATTATAATCTCCAGCTGAGCTAATTATTATGAAGTTTTGACCTGAGGAAAAGAAAGAAAATTAGAATTATAAAACAATGCTATGCTTAACTAAAATACTTTCCATCAATTTTGTTTCTGCTGATTAAAATTTTTCTTAAGACTGCCAATTTATAAAAGTTCTTCATCATTGAACTGCTCTTTCTAATATGCAATTAATCATTCCCCCAACTCATCTTATTTCATTTAGTCGAAGAATAGAACTCTACTTTTCAATGATTTATTTCAACATCTATCTAGAACCTTTTGCTGTTAACCTCATTTCTTTAAAACAAATCAATTTTTCTCACTGTAGATGGCTTCCCAATGGCAATGCTATGCAGAAAGCCATGGATAGTATGGTAGCAAATGCTTACTTATATGGAAGAGACTGGATTGCCGCAAAGGTAAGTTCTGTAAATTTGATTTTGAGAATTAAATATTTGATCTTTTATCTCTAAGCAACTGTCAAATAATTTTATAAAGACGTGTGTGTGTGTGTGTTCTTTACTACACAGGAATATATAGATGTAACTTTAATACTATAGACTAAGACTGAATGTCTACTTGGAATAATTGTACAAAGCCACAATGCAGGCTACCTATCTAGGATAGCAATAACTCTGAGTAAATATTTGTATGCAGGAAATGTGAATTCTATAAGTCATAGCAAAGGCAACTCGTCTAAGAGAGCAGATCTAAATAAAAACTGACAATGTGTAGAGAGGACATTTTAATTCTGACAGACAACTTCCCTAGTGATAGTGAGACAAATCCACCTAATTCATACTGTAGGGGGGTTAGTGATAGGCAGGGGCACCCAGCTAGTAAAAGATATATCACAAAACCTACAGGACTAATACAAACCATGATAGTGTTGTGCACAGTAGTGGGATCTAGTTGTGTGTAAAACCCTTCAGCTGTCATCAAGTGATCACATACTTACTTTCAGACCCAGAGAACAGAGATCAAAAGACAATCCAAACATCACCAAATACTCACATCTTTTCACATAAAAAAATTTCCTGGCTGCTAACATTGATGTTTGTTTATTGAAAAATGGTCTTGTGAAATTTTGAAGCAGAGGCAAATTGATGTGTGCTGTGTGTACCTCAAACAGACTTCTCACAGCCAAACAAATACCACAGGTATAGGCTTTTCTGGTTGGGAGATGATGCTGGGATAGGAGGAGTGAACATAGCTGAGAAGTGGATATAGTAATTGATCTAGTTTTGGTATGCAGCAGAATGGGATTGACTAATACACAAAAGGAATGTTTCTATGAGGACTTGTTGTAGACCACCTTAGCAATGGTATCATTATCATTGCTGGCAACTTTAATGGACATTTTGAGCAGTCATACGATAGCTACATTGAAGTATTCTGTGGGTGTGGATACAACTTCAAGAAGGAAGATGTAGGCCAAATGACCTAACTTTCTGTAACAAAACTTTAGAAAGCTGACTAGCCGCTTGATCAATAAGCTCTATTGACTTCATTTTATTATAAATTGAGATTCATTCCAGAAGAATCTGTCCACCCCCAGCCTTCATACAAATAGTGCAACCATTTTTATACACAGTATATATACATACATAGAGATATTTGAAAAGAAATACATTGGGGAATATATAAAAATAGAGCAATATCAAAGAAAATATATAGACATACAAATACAGAGACATTATTGACACTTTAACAATTATAATTATAATTACAATTACAAATTATAATTATAAAATAGATATATGTATACATATAACAGGACAGGCAAATGGTTGTAAATGCCAACATACCTCTCAACATAGACTAGTTGTCAGTAACCTTAGAATAAGTGCTAAACAGACTAAGAAACAAAAGCATGTCTGGAGAAGGAAGATCTGGAAGCTAAGAGAAACTGCAGCAGGCAACAAATACAGAGAAATCCTGCTTGACACCTTTGACAGTAAGGAAGAGGAAATGGAGACATAAAACATAGAGGAAAACTGGAGTTTCCTATGGTACAACCTACTGGAAACCACAAACTTGGCCTGCAGCTGGAGCAAGGTCCCCGCAAGATTGAGGGTAATGTGATGGTGGAATGATAAGATAGATAGAACCATAAAAACAAAAAGAAACAAACCTGGAGAGACTGGAGGAAAGAGGGAGACAGGGAGAAATATCAAACAGCTAGAAGAGAGGTCAGGTGCTAGGTATACTTAGCAAGAGCAGAGACAGAAAAAAAGAAACTTGCTCATGTTCTATATCATATCACTTCAAAGGTGTGAAGTGTTTCGGATTGCAAGACAGTGAGCTAGAGATTATCGTGGTGTGATTGTGAAAAAGTGCATTTGAAATGATAGCGGAGCACTTGCTCTGTCTGATGTTGAAAAGAAGGACGCATGGAAGACTTACTATGAGAGATTGCTGTACGAAGAGAATAAATGGGATAGCAAGAGCCTACCTCATGTAGACCCAACTGAGGGACCAGCTATAAAAGTTGACAGCAGTGGGATAGATAAAGCAATTAAGGACATGAAAGTAGGGATGGCAGCTGGACCATCTGGTATAGTTGCTGAGATGCTAAAAGCATCTGGCATGGTAGGGTATGCACTAGCCAGATGCATAGTTAGTACAGGAAGTGGTCATACCTAATGACTAGCACAGCTTATCATTGTAAATAGCTATAAGGGCAAAGGAGGTGCATTAGAGAGAAGTAACTACAGAGATATCAAATTGATGAACCTGGTCATGAAAGTTGCTGAAAGGGTTATAGCACAACTAATTAGAGACAGAACCAAATTAGATGAAATGCAGTTTGGATTTATGCCAGGTAGGGGTAATACTGATGCCCTCTTTATAGTGAAATAACTGCAGGAGATATACTTAGCTCAGAGTAAGCCACAGTGGCTGGCTTTTTTTAGATATGGAGAAGGCCTTTGACAGGGTCCCAGGCTTTGTAATATAGTGCATGCTTCTCAGGGTCGTGGAGGTTGTGTATAAAGGAGCAGCCAGCAGGATGAGGATTAGAAGTGAGTACAGTGATGAATTCGAAGTGCAGGTGGGGATCCACCAGGATAAAGTCCTCAATCCACTCCTGTTTATCATTGTCCTTCAGGCCATCACTGAGGAGTTTAAAACTGACACTCCATGGGAGCTCTTATACTGCTGATGACCTAGTCCTTACAGCTGAATACATAGGAGAGTTAGAGACAACATTTTAAACAGGGAAGAATGTAGAGTTAAAGGCCTAAGACAAAAGTGCCAATAAGTAGGAAAGAGGACTGGAGGGTTATACTATCAGAGAAATGGCCTATGTCAGAAAAGGGTGGGCAGAAATTTTATAAGGTGCACACAGTGCAATCTATGGATGCACAAGAGATGTAGGGGATTGCAGGCAGATTAACAGAAAAGATAGGCTTTGTATGTGGCAGATACACAGGAGAAGTAAGCACTAAGAACTAACATGAAATAGATTCCTTCATCTGCCAGGGATGCTCCTTAGAAGTTGTCAATAGCTTATACTGCTTTGGCAATCAAATCAGTAGTGGGGGAGGATGTACTGAAAATGTGATGATAACCAGGATCAGAACAGGCTGGAAGAACTTTAGAGAGCCGATACCTCAGCTGACATCAAATGGCTTCTTGCTCAGAGTGAAGGGTAGATTGTATGATGCATGCATATGACTGCAATGGTACATGGCAGTGAAACATAGGCCGTAATTGCAGAAGACCTGCAAAGACTGGAAAGAAATGAAGTGAGTATGTTCTGATGGATGTGTAATAATAGTGTGCATGAACTACGTAGCATAAGTGAACTGAGAGAAAAACTTGGCATAAGAGGAATTAGATGTAATGTGCAAGAGAGAAGACTGTGCTGGTATGGACATATGATGCATATGGAGGATAACAGCTGCATAAAGAAATACAGAGCAATCCCAGTGGATGGATCTGAGGAAAAAGCAGATGCAGGAAGAGATGATGTAGTAAAGAGCGATCTTAAGAAACTAAACTTCACAACTGAGATGACAAAGGATTGAGAGGGCTGGCACTATGCTGTGATGATGAAGACCTAACCAGAAGCATGCAATATTACCTGATCCATCCATGTTCCCTCCCACTACAACTTATCACCATCTATCCTTACCTTTACTGCACCCACAACACATGCTCCTTCTAGAACCACTCTTTAACAAGCCCCCCCCCCCCATCTAAAGACCTTATATATCCTCACCATTACACCCTAGTAGCTACACTCTCTACCCTTTACTCATTCCCCACATACACTTATAACCCTAACCTTATCTCCCACCCATATTGCCCCTCTCCCCAGAGTGAGAGGGCTCTACAGTTTGGTCTATAACCAACAACCTCTCTAATGATGGTGCCAGGAAAATGCACCGTACACACTGTAACGTGGTTGGTGATAGGATGATATATGTATGTAAGTGTGTGTGCCTGTGTGTATGTACATTCTCCACTAACTTATTTTTGAAATTTACACCAACATTTAACCAAGTAATACAGAATGGGGTCATACCAAATGACTAGCGTAGCAGCATCATCATTAACTGCTACAAGGGTAAAGGAGATGCTCTAGATAGGGGAAACTATAGAGGCATTAAGTTAGTTGACCTGGTCATGAAGATCACAGAAAGAGTTATAGCGCAACTAATCAGAGAGCGAATTGATCTAGATGAAATGCTGTTTGGGTTTGTGTCAGGTAAAAGTACCTCAGTCGCTCTTTTCCTTGTACAACTACAGAAGTACCTAGCTAAAAGTAAACCCCTCTACTTAGCTTTTGTTGACTGGAGAAAGCCTTTGACAGAGTCCCTTATTCCATTATCTGGTGGGCTCTTAGAAAACTAGGTGTAGATGAATGGCTTGTGAGAGCTATACAAGCCATGTTAGAATTAACAATGAATATAGTGAAGAATTTAGCGTAAAAGTTGGTGTTCATCAAGGCTCTGTCCTTAGCCCCCTCCTATTTATTATTGCCCTTCAGGCTATAACAGAGGAGTTTAAGACTGGCTGCCCATGGGAACTTCTATATGCAGATGATCTAACTCTCATAGCTGAATCTATGGCTGAACTAGAGAAGAAATTCCAAACATGGAAGCATGGCCTAGAATCAAAAGGCCTTAAAGTTAACTTGTCTAAGACTAAAGTTCTAGTATGTAGAAAGGAAAATAGGGCACAGGTGCCCTCTGGGAAATGGCCATGCTCACTGTGTTGGAAAGAAGTAGGTAGAAATTCTATTTTATGTCCCAAATGCAAAGTATGGGTACATAAAAGATGTAGTGGGATTACAGATAAGCTATCTAAGAATGTAGATTTTATATGTGGCCGATGCTCAGGTGCAATAAGTAGCAAGTGCCCACAAGATACTAGCTCCTTCTATTGCCCAGATAGTTCTATAGAAATAGTGGACACTTTCCATTACCTGGGTGACAAAATCAGCAGTGGTATGGTCATGTGATGCGCATGAAAGACGACAGCTGTATAAAAAAAGTGCAGGGCAATCAAAATTGATGGAAGTTATGGAGTAGGTAGGCCCAGAAAAACCTGGACCGATTTGATAAATTCCAACCTTACACACTTGCACCTCTCTAAGACAATGTCACTGGACCGCAATCTTTGGTGCCACGCAGTAATACAGAAGACCTGCATTGCCTATGTACAAAGCGAAACCTACAGTCAGTAGGCACCTCTTAACCAAATATACACCCGAACCAACTACCCCTACTCCACCCTCCCACTCACACCAACACCACCCTTTCTCTGTAAGGTTATGTTGGTACCACAACATCCAGTCCAAATAAATGAGGTTGTGTAGGTGTCACAACAAAAAAAATACACAGTCCATGCTGTAATGTGGCCATGTAGGTAACAGGATAAAAACCTCCCAGTCACACTGTAAATGTGGTTGATGTTAGGAAGGGCATCCAGCCATAGAAAACCTGCTAGACAGTCCTATACGAGCGAGACACGGTCACCCAAGCAATCTTGACTCAAGTGGGACAATTCCCGTCTAACCCATGCTAGTGTGGAAGATAGACGTTAAACAATGATGATGATGATGATTTATTTAGCACACGAGGTATGAAGTCAGCATATAAATATATATATATATATATATATATATATACAGAACTACATTATCCATTGTGTCCTTTAATATTTAAGGGCATGAGTTGAGGGCGATATGGGCTGCTATTTCTAACAGATCAGCTTACCCCATGTTGTATGTAACTGTATGAGGCCAGTGATATTTGTTCTGATACATACAATTCCTTGTCACTAGAAATGTAACCAACAATGTATTGTTAACTAAATATGACATACACATAATTTGTTTTTAATATGTTATGAGGGTCAGCTGAAAACTTCATAGACTGACCAAGATACTCTCATGGAATGATCAAATTTATTGTTCATCATAGTCCCTGAAAAGAAACAATGCAGTTAATAATAAGAAGAGTTGAAATTAATACATGCACGATTTCACAGCTCTAGCATCAATCCTTCATAGTCAGCCTATGAACCTTTCAGCTGACCCTCATATTTAAAATGTTAGTTAGGTTTGAACTCAAGTCTATGCATCTAAATCTTGTACCTTATTCACATATAAACTGAGCTGCTTACAAAAATACATCTACTTATATGTGTACATATACATACATATTCATCTTTTTTTCTTGAAAAATATCTCGACATTTTTGTTTTCTTGTGTCTTTATGCAATGATTGATGATACTCATAAAGTGTGTCTACTGAGTTTTAATCTAATTTCATTTTACTTAAATCTTCCATCCGTTTCTATATTTTTCTTACTATTATATATTTCTTTATAAAACCGAAATATGTTTCCCAGACAGCCAGTCATCTAAGTACAAGGCATGTTCATTATTGCTTAAAATTGATGAATATGTGAGAAGGACCAATATTTTCAAGAGATAATTAGCTGTAGTTCAAACACTAACTTATATTTATCAGATGATTTAGATATTGAATTATCCATCAATTAGTAATATTGATTCATACTATTCATGGATTAATAATGTTATTTCTAACTTGCGTTGCTTAGAAAAATATTGTGAATGTTTGAAGTTTAAAACAAACTCAATAATGAAATTAACAGCTTCTAATTAGTATGTTTTATTATAGGCTAAAGCTTTTCAAAATCGTTATTACAGGTTCTATTTATGGTAGAATACCAGACACAAATGAAAAATCATGTAACACTAAATTTAATATTCAGCCACAAAATCATTCTCTTGGTTTTATATTTTTATCACAATATAGTGAGCTGACTACACAAGCTAGTTTTATTTCTGACAGAAGCTATCAAATATTGCTAAATGTTATTCTTCTCCACTTCATGTAACATTTGTGACATGGGCTCTAAAGTAAGAAATGGATAATAACCTTGGAAATATTTATGTCATCAATTGAATGTGATAAGCTGACATATCTTTGCTTATGTTTCTATTTAAGAGATGTTAAACCTATAAGCTAGAACCTATCACTGTTTTATTTCATTAGCTGTTCTGATATGAGTTGCTGAAGTAGGAGTTCTCAGTCAATCTGATGTATTTACTGACATTATTAAAGTAAGTTGTCTAGTTAAGCTACAAGCATGATTCCTTTTGCCTCATGCCAACATGTTTGATAGAAAGTTCTGGTTACTTGATATAAGCAATCTTGCACAAATTCACTTTGTGCATATTTTAAAGAAGCCATTTCAGTTTTGTTTATCACTACTCCAAAATGCAAGAAGCTATAGTAATAGCATCCAAAAATTTCTCAGATGCTAACATTGGGTAGAATATGATTTTGTGTGTGTGTTGTGTGTGTGAAAATGTCCTATAAGAATGATGTTTCCCCATGTACAAGCCCAAGAATTACACTTTTGCCTTTCAATGCGGATTTTATTATCACTATCTTTTTAAAATATAAAGAAAATAATTTTTCCTTTCTTTATATTTGTCTCTACATCATTAAATGCTTGGCAGCACAAAGCTGACAATTTAGTGCCTTTCGATTACCATGTCTGAATACTGAAGTACTACCTGATTAATCTTCTGCCAAGATTAATGCCTAGTCTGATCATATTAAATATTGATTGAATATAAAATACTACTGATAACAAAAACAAAACTTCTCCTCACAGACTAGTAGGCGCATATATTTACATATACATACAAACATATATACTCACACACGTTACTTTACATATGCCTACCATCATTGCTGTCTGTGAAAGTCAAATTTTCATTTGCTGAAAACTAAGAATGGTTTTATATTGTTTCTCTCAAATTTTTTCCCTCTTCTTGGTGTCATATCTTCAATGATAGGAATATATCTATCATTTATATCTAGTTCAATACTACTTATAATCTAAATAAATATATGATCTCTGTTCAATAATACTTGCAAACAAAGCATTTAGCAGATGTTCTATAAATAAAAAAAAAACGAAAAAATGAAAAGAGAAAAATGAAATGTTTTTAGAAAACTTTTTAAGTCGTTTTATATTTTAGTGTTTTCAGATGTTAAGTTGAAGGATGCTCAATTTGTATATTCTGACATTAGTTTACTGAAGAAGAAAACAAAATTTCCTGAAAGAAAGAGAAATGACAGGATGTTCTCAATATTATTGATTTCTTTTGTCAATCATTATTATAACCCAGAGCATAATCACTCATGAAAAGACTGGCTTGAATTTTGTTTGTTTTTGTTGTTATTATCTTCAAATTATTCTTCAATAATTTTGGAAATCTCTCGTTCATTCCACACTTTGATACAAATGAACTGAAAATTAAATAAAAACATGGATAAATATAAAAATGTTTCTGATAATTTCCTCCTCTCCATTTTTCTTTTGAAAGAAATGAGAGCTGTTCAACTAATTGATTTTGACTAATTACTTAACTGTTCAGCCGTGGAGCTGAGAAAACAGACTTAACCTTAACTGGCTAAAATATTTCTTCATTGATTTTTCTGATGTTGATTTGCTGAAGTTGATCTAATCCCAGTTTGTAGTGGAGATTAATGTAATTTGTTTGACTACATTGTTTTGTTATTGATGATATTTTTGCTGTCATCTAAAAGATAACAGGGACTAGATAGATTTAATCATGTTAGTGCAGTTAAATTTTAAATGTTAGTGTTTTAAAGAAGTAGAGAGGCATTTTAGAATAATTTCCAGGAAAAATGATGAGGGATATTTATATTTAATGGAGAATTTTAACAATTAGATATCTAAATAGCCATACACTTAAACTACTAAGACTTTAAGCAGTTGAATATAGTGATTGTTAGATACCTAAACAAACTGTTAGACATATAAACAGTTTTAGTTTAAACAGAATGAAATCATAGACGACTGTTGTGTCAACAATAATGAGTCCAAAGGAGAATTCATAGAAGAGCCCTCACTCTTCATAGAAAGTGAACTTATCAAACTTTCATAGAGATTTAAACAGTTAGACAATTTCAAGTTTTATATTTAAGCTCTTACACATTTAAACTGTTAAGTATTTAGGCAGTTATAGTTTTAAGCTCTTAAACATTTTAAACAGATAACTTAACAGTTATAATTTTAAGCTGCTAAACATTTAAACTGTTAAATATCTAAACAGTTATATTTTAAACAAGTGAACATTTAAGCTGTTAGATATTTCAATTGTTAGGCATTTAAACTGATAAAGATAAATGTAAGATAGTTAAACTGTTAAATATCTAAATCTAAATATTAAAAAAATGAAACTAGTAAGCATTTGAACTGTTAAATAGTTACACATTTAAACTGTTATACATTTAAATTGACAGGCTTTAATTATTAGAGAGGTAAGAAATTGATTCAGAAAGTTAATCCTGTAAATTTATCTAATAACTTGTTGCTGTTCAGCTTCAGATTGACCTTGACCAAACAGAACTGTGGTCAAAGGTATTCCAGCCGTAATATAGTTATATAGTCTTTAAAGGGTGAGATTATTATCTAATCTGCCATGTCTTTGTATAAGACAGTAGAGTGTGATTTGAGGAAATTTTAGCTGCTATTTCTAGCATATTGATCTTCCCAGTAGTCTCTCTCAATAGTCTTTATAGTAAGTTCAGTAAAACATACTCCTTGAATTAACAATAGGAGAGACAAAGGAAAAGACAGACTTATGATGTATGAAGGTGTGAAGATTGATGATGTTGGAGGTTTTGTCAATGAGATGAATGACTATTTCTCTAAATAATACTGATAGTTTAAGTTTATTCAAGATCAGAGTCTTCTGAGACTTCTGGTTGAAAAGTACCATCCATCATGATGTCTGAAAGGAAGGAAGTGTGTGAGATATTACATGTTTCACCATTGGAAGTCAGTAAAACAGAAAAGAAAAAATAAAGAATCTAAGAATTTCTCAATAAAAAATAAAACATATACATCTAAGTTAGTGTAGGAACCTTGCCTCTAGATATACAGAGTTAAGTAGATTAATCTGCTTTGTCTACAAGCACAATGTACTGCCTATAGTAGGAATTGAATTTATGGTTTTTATGCCAACTGTTTACTTCTTTAATCACTAAGTTACCATATTTCACAGTCACTTCATGCTTACTGTTAGTCAGAATATTTAACTGTAAGATAGTTTAAACAAAGTGTTCAGATTTTGGGGGAGACATATAGAAGCCATACAAACATATATGTTTGTACTATATTTTCATAATAAATAAGTCAAGTTGAATTAAGACAATGAGTTAATTGTTCATGGGGTCCTTACCTTTATTTATTTTCACTTCTATAATATATCTAGAAAAAAAAGTGTGGAATATTTAATATTGCTTAATCCATTTGATATCAATTTGACCAAAACTGGCTCTGGTTTTATGAATCGAAACTACCCATTTTAAAAGATTGCTATTTAAATTAAAATCTAGCATAATTTTATGAGAACCATATGTTAAGTTACTATTTTAATAACTAAGTAATTAATATTGTTTTAGATCGAGATCGCCATTTCTTCCACTCATTCCTTTCCATGACAAGTGGTCAGTGCCAACAAGTGCATTGAAGTCTTTCATTAGGGTATATGACTCAGTATTAACTACATCTAACACTGCAGTGACTTCATCAATGAAGCATCTGTATTCAGATTTTGTGTTTGGTGCATAAACTTGCATCCTACATACAGAGACTTGTCTTTCAGCCTAAACTTAAAGACACAAATCTTCCCTTCCAAACTCTTTTTGGGGTCTCAAGATATGCAATCTTTGAGCATCCATTGCCAATTTTTACTGCATAAAATGGAGACCGCAATATATTTTTCAAACAAGAGAGGCCTTATTAGACTTCTGTTCTCACAATGGATTCTTTAATATGAACACCTTCTAGTAAAGAGGTATCCATAAATATACATAGTATAAAGGAAATCAGGGACAGAGATTAATAATTAATTTTGTTATTGTCTCTAAGCTCTTTGATATTTTTCTGACTTTATGTGTAGAGCTGAAAGAAAATAAAGTCTAGGTCTTAGTTCTATTGTTGTGTCTTACTGTTCAATTCTACTGGTGAGATTGCATTAAAAATTTACTGGAGATTTGTGTTATGAATATATCAAGCCTCCATTAGAGGGTCTGACGCCATGCTTTGCAGCAAAGAGATACGGCCCTTGCCATTCTGAGTTCAAATCTCGCTGAGGTTAACTTTGCCTTTCATCCTTACAGGGTCGATAAAATAAAGTACCAGTAATACACTAGGATAATTTCTGGTCTTGTGCCAAAAGTAGAAACAATTATTATATATGACCTTTATTAAGAAGGTAAAGTGTAATTTGGGAGAAATTTGGGTGATATTTCTTTCAGGTTGAACAACTACTAGGGAGGCTGCGGTAGTGGCTTGTGAAACCTTTTTGTTATCACCTAATCTGTTAATCTTTAATTAAGAAAAGAATGAGCATACAAGAAGTTAAGCTGTCATCACTTTACTTATCATGTGAATAGAATGTTGAATGCATTATCTCAGAGGACAGCAAAGGAATTGTAGTGTGTAGAGAGGTTCAGGAACCCAGGACAGCAGATATTTCTACCACAATGGCTTTAACAAGAATCCTATCAGAGAAGAGCTGGTACTTAATCAGCCTGTCAGGTGATGAGACCTAGGATTGAAGCTGATTTCACCAGCTTATCACTGGAGAAAATAAGGGGATCATCATCTTGGAACAGGAAAATTGCAATGTTATATATTTTTTTTAGTCATCCCCCTGTTTAATCTTCCCAGTTCCAGCTGTGATAGAAAACAACATGCAAGCCATATCTAACAACCTTGTTAAGAACAGCATATCATGGAAAGTAGTTGGCATAGAAAACTACAAAAATCAAAAGATTTAAACTTTAAAAGAATTTGAACCTAAAACAGTGAACTCAACAACATAAAGAGTCTAATATTATGCTTTTCTTCTGCTTTAGACAGTCAACTAGCTCCACAGAGATATATAAATCTAGAAATAGAAACTGAAGATTGTAATTTTCTGGGTTATCAATTGCATCTTTAGAATATAATTTTACAATAGATATCTACATACAAATGCTTAGCCTCACCATCACTGATGATCTTTCCAAGTAACCTCACATCTTCATCATAGCAAACACTGACCTTCCACTTCAATGCCAGAAAATACTTGACAGGAGATGGGCACTGCTAAGCATTTCTAAGGTCCACTGAAATGCCATGATGGACACAGTCAAACGTTTAGAGTGATATCCAAGTGACTGGCTGCACTAGTTACAGGAATCAAAAACAAATATTGCATCCACACCTCTCAAGCTCCACATTAATCATATTGACCACTCCTTCTTCTCTTGTCCAAATTTTTTCTACTTCTATCATGTCAGTCTCACCAGTCGCAGAGAGCCTGTAAAGGGTATTGACACAACTTTTACTCGAGATCAGGTGTTTTATTCCTGAATATGTACATGTAGCATAGACTGGATTTATACTAGAACTTTTATTCTATACTAAGTGTAATAATGCCATTATTCACTAAACCACAAGAGCATGTGGATAAAGTCATTACTATTTTTATTTTAGAAATAAAAGTTTCTAGTTCAAATTCAGTCTTGGAGTGTTTACATATTCAATAATAAGGTTCCTTATAATGAACAAATATAGAACTAATCAAAATATAGCATAACTATATGTCATAGCTATATCATATGTACTGTAAAGACAAGGTAAGCCATAATAAATATAATCTTAATAACAATGAGTCATGTTAGATATTTAAACATTTAGAAAAGTAGAAATTGTTTGCTGCAAATTAATGTATAGGATTCAGAGCTAAAGCCTCATTTATTAATGCAAGTCATACTCATATTATCATTTGAACATTTCCTGATTAATCTTGTCATATTTTATTTTTCACTCAAAAGAAGTTAGTTTCTTTAATCTAGCACAATTTCATTTCTTTTGAGGTCTTCTCTTTTCTGTTTATTTTGAAGTGATGGGAAATTTATAAAGAGAAAGCAAGATATAATCAACTTTATTTTAGAAATGATATTTTATAAATTGAATTTACAATAAATTGAATTGAATTGAATAATATATGTGTTATCTTGTGTTTGTAGATCCGAGATGCTGTTCAAGGCAGGGGGGGGAACAACACTCATATAGAAAAAGAAGTCCTAGAAGTGTGGGACAGACTTTACAAGAGCTGGTTTGATCGGGTTAGTTCCTATATATAAATATATACTTTTTACATCATATTTTATAAAAAACTAACAAAACATTTTGATACACTGCAATTGCTTAATCTTTTACAAAGTACCAAGCCTCATTATTTCTTCTTCTTCTTCTCCTTCTTCTTCTTCTTCTTGAGAGGGTCATGGGGGCAGAGTCCTCAAACACTCTTTCCAGTGGATCCTGTCAGAAGCAACCATCTCCAACTGATCTGGCTGGATCCCCAAGCTCATGGATATGATCGAACCATCTTGCTCAGGGTCTACCCCTGAGCCTTCTGCCAGCTGGTTTTTTCCATAAAATATGTCCAGCGATTCTTTCCTGAGACATTCTGAACCACATGCCCATAATATCGGAGCTGTGATCTCTCAATTCAGAGAAGTAGCGGCTCTACCTGAAGTAACTCTCTCTATTGAGTAACATTACTCCAAAGACCCTTTGGAGGAACCCCATTTCAGCCACTTGTATTCACGATCATATTCTTTTGGTCATCACCCAAGATTCTTGACCATAGGTAAGGGTTAGCAAGAATACTGAATTGAAGATAGCAAGTTTGGCTTTTACACCTACCTTCTGATTACCGAATGCTGAAGCTGATGCATTACTGCACCAGCTCCTGCAATTCTTGCACTTAATTCAGCCTCTTGCCTTCCATCACTTGTGAACATGGCTCTGAGATACTTGAACTTCTCTACCTGCTTCAATAAAACTCCATTAACATGTAGAATGCACTGCACAGGCTTCCTTGAGAGGACGAATGTCTCAGTTTTCATAGCTCTGATTTTCATTCCAGCCATGCAGCACTCGGCATCAAACCTATCGATGGCTCGAGATCACCTTCACGTCAAAGATGCCATCCAAGCAAAGAAGAAGGCTTACAAAGCTTGGCTTGGAAATAAGTCCTTCATTATTTCTATAAATATATTTTGAAATTTCAAACTTCAGAATTTTTCTTGAAAAATTGTTTGTGAAAATAAATTATTTTTGTAGTGAGGCTAGTCATTTCTATGATATAAATATGCAATATGATTTACACATTGTATGTTTTCATCAAAACTGTTGTAACTAAGGGTTATGTTTGTATGACATCTGTTGAATCAGAGATTATCAGCACGCCAGATCTGTTGGCAGAGATTATTTTCACACTAGACTGTTTGGATTAATGCCCAATATTTCACTAAAATGAAAAGCTAATCCAAATGAGATCACTATAGAACAGAAAATAATGACATTGTATTGGATTGGCTATTGTTTATATTGGATAAATGATGCACTGAATATGGTGGAAAGTTATTTCCTCAAATTGCTTACTGTAATAATAAATATAGTCATATTATCATAATATTCTTAACCTTCCAACACTAGAATGCCTGCAGGTCACAAAGTTCTGAAAGAAATCAAATAAATCATTGAGTCAAACTGTATTTTCATAAAAATATATATATTTTGATCTATTTTCATTTGGTTTGTCAGAGAGCCAAACTAATCCTAAAATTTCACAATCGACATTAGGATCCTAATATTTCATATTCACTCATTAATCTTTGTAAAGTTTAGATGATGTATGCCTTTTAATTTACATGCTGTATAGAATTTAAACTTTGAAATTATTTTTACCTCAAACTGATAGCTATCAAAATATTTTTGGCATCTAATGAATTGAAAAATTAACTTGGCAAAACAAAAAGTAAGTCTATGAATAATTGATGAATCAGCAACTCTGTCAAAAGACTATTAATTTTCTGTGCATGACTACATATTTTTAATGATTTCATTGAATTAAAAAAGTGTAATGGTATCATAGATCTTCATTTCTTTTCATAGTTATTTGCTAATATGATAGCAAACTAATTTGGGCATTTTACTTAAGTTGTGTTTTTCTGGTGATGCAAAATACACTTTAGAGTTTTCTGATGAAATTAGATTGCTGAGAGAAAATGTCCATTAAATTATCGATATGACACTCTACTAATTAGAATTGATTGTGTTTGGTGCTGATGGAATCAATAGTATTAATACATCTACACCCTAGATTACAACTAAATACAGTTGAAGGAATTTGTAAGCTTATATTTTTTGTTCTTATTTTTTACATTTATATCAGATTAGTTGTTTTGTTTAATTTTTTATTTACTTCTTTGAACTTAAATCAACCATCTATCACTGTACCCAGAATACTCTAAATTTATAGGCGATTTCTTAAAGGGAAATAATAGTATAAGCAGCCATAGCAAGAGGAGATTAGTGTTGAAGTTTAGTAGATGGTAGAAATATATTGAAAGCTAGGAGATTCCAGCTAGATGTTGTTTAGGAAAGGAAAAAGTAGAATGTTGAAGATGAGATTAATTTAGTAACTTGAAAGGTGCACAGCAGTAGAGAAGGATTCTTCAGTCTTATAGTCATGTTTAGATTTTGCACTAAGTGAAAGATAGCGCCTGTCTTCAGAAATATTCAATAGTAGAACATAAATACACCTTGCTTAGTATCAACAACTGTTCAAGACTCAAATATCTTCCAGTGACAAAGGAGTTTTAATATATCTTCACAACTGTTTTGGTTAAAATGTGGATATATGACTCCAGTAAAATATCACTAGAAACTTTTAAAACATACAAACTTAAAGCATACAATATTAGATGTTTATCTTTAATTTAGTATTTGTTTGTATGTAATGAGGAATTTTACTTTAAGATGAGAATTTCTCCAAGCATTACTTACATAGACATTTTTCTTATTTTTATCCTCCACCATAGACTCTTTCGGCCTCCAACCAGTGTCCTGTTGCTACAGTGCTCACCACCTTCGATGCCATATTGCTCTCAACAAGGTCATAAAGCATAGCTTGAATGCTGCAGGCTTCCCCTCTGAGTTCGAGCTGGCAGGGTTAGACAGAGGGGGTGGCAAAAGGCCAGACAGAATGACTATCTTCCCGTTCCGCAGTGGTAAACCCCTCATCTGGGAAGCCACATGCAGTGACACATTCTCCAACAGCAACCTGGTGCAGTCTGTGACTAACACAGATTCTGCTGCACTTTGGGCTGAAGAGGGTAAATTCTCCAAATATCGGTCACTTCTGACAGGTTTGCAGTTGAGCCCATAGCAGTGGAGACTTCTGGAATCCCTGGCCCTAGGGCCACCTCCCTACTCATCACTATCAGCACAGTGTTGGCTACCTGCAGGTGCGAGCCTCATGAGCTGAAATGGCTCTTCCAGTGTGTCTCTATCACCATCCTCCGGGGAAATGCCTTCTCTAATCTATCCGCCAGGGCCGCGGGGCAGCCAGCACATGGGCCCTCATTTGCTCACAATAGTGAGAGATAGAGATGGAGGCAGTGACAGTGGGAGTTTGATTCCTTTGTGTTCAGTCCTGGTGTATATGTATATATTTAATTACTGTACCACAGGTTACATACATATACAGATCTTAACCAGCATATTAAATTGTAGATTTTTGTTTATGTATTTTTTTAGAATAATATGAACCAGAAGACATTATAAGTTTCAAAGATTGTTAAAGAAAATTGAATATGTAATTTTTTTACATCACTGAAAATCATACAAAATAAACTTGTAATAATCTGAATTGTTATTAAGCTGCCAAGAGCCACAGCTGAGAAGTATGTAGGAAAATAAACACAGGAATATATAGAATAAACTTACATAAACTACAAGAAATTAATTTTAATCAATTAATGGTGAGATTAAGAAAAATATTCTGAACTTATTTCTAACAATTATTGTTCTTTTACAAGTTACCATTTAGAATTTATCAATATTGAAATCATTTGACACAAGGCTGTCATTTTTGTATCCAACATTGACATCTTTATACAAAATAATTTCAGATATCAAAATATAGCTTTAATGTAATTTAGCTTAAGTTTAATAATGTATTCTTAGCTCCAGGGAACACTTTCCTCTGATTATTCATTAATAAATGATAAACTACCAACAATAAATACAGCAGTGTCATTACAGTATATATAATAAGTTTATTACAGTTAAGTAGAATTGTCACTTAGAGCAAATGGAATGAATCCATTGATGTGAGGGAATAGAGATGTTCCATTACAATAAATAACAGATTCCTCTAAATAAAACAGCAGTATTATATAATAAATAGAATGAATCCTGTGTAGTAAGTAGAATAGATCTTTTGTAGAGAATAGAATAAATACCGTTATATTATAATCTAAACTATAATAAAGGAAGGTCTGCAGGATTGTGTACGTTTTTTTAAATTTTTATCCCGTTTGTAAAATAAGTTGGATGACTTTGAATAAATAATTAATGAATATTACATAATTTATCTACTCAATTTCGTAAACAAAAATAATTTAGTAAAAAGTGAATAATTTCAAATTGACTTCTTTTCAAAGTTGCACTTCCGGTATATCATCGCCACCATATATATAGAAAGAGGGTGTGTGATGAGAGAGATAGAGAGATTATGACTTTCTACACGCTGACCCGTATGATTGTGCACATACATACATCTATATGTATGAGTATATAACTATAATCACACAAACACAAACTTATAAAAATACACTCTCATGGACATAATTCACACAAATACACATACTTTCACACAAATATACATACATTCACACATACTTTCACACAAATATACATACATTCACATATACTTTCACACAACTACACATACATTCATACATATACATTTACACAAACATACATACATTCACACATACTTTCACACAAATATACATACATTCACACATACATTTACACAAACATACATACATTCACACATATACATTTACACAAACACACGCATACAGTCATGATAGCGTTCGGTTTAATTGGACATGGGAGGGTAAAACAAGTATAACGTTTTATTTATTTATTAACTCTTTTTTTTTAAACTCATTTAATGATTACAGAACGAAAACACTAACAAATATAATATATACAAAGGAAAGGGAAAGGAAAAAAAGAAAGAGAAAAATACACAAGCACATAATACCCACATCTTAGACCCCATAGAACAATATGCAGACAAAAGAATGGAAAAACAAGACGCTACCAGAGCAAAAGATAACAATATAGCGAGGAGCACTGGGAAACCTCTCTAATAATTTTTTAGGCAGGCCAACATGCTCACAGCGTTACCTGGGGTGATGGCAAGGCTGAGGTGCTGGAACAACCAAGTGCCCTCACGAGCATCACCAGTTACCGCTGTTTGGTGAGCCACCAGTGAAGATAAGAACGCCCCTGTCAGTAACCCGACTCCCCCAAACGTCTCGAATGCCACAGGCTGGATAATGTAGTTAGCTGACAGAACACAGTATTTTAGGATTTTGTTCCGTTCAGCTGCGGATGCTGTAGCTATCGCCCTTACCTCTGTATCCAGAATGTGGGAAGAAGCAAAAGAGTCACTAACTGTGACGTCCCAGGTAAGGCACCTGCCTCTTGACCAGGAGCACAGAGTAAGACCGTCAAGTTTCTCATCAATTCAGGACAACCCAGACGGTTCCAAAATTGAGGGGATGTTTGCCCGGGGCCAAAGCTCTTGAGGGGTAATAGGACAGTGTGTGTATGTGCGCGCGTGAGTTTGTCGGCGTTCTTAAATTAGAGACATGTGTGTGTGTGTCACTGTTTTTAAGTTAGAGATATATATGTGTGTATCCCTTTCCTTCCTTTTACATACACACATACATTCACACAAACACACATTGTGTGATGGACGGGTGAACAGAAGTTCCTCAAATTTATATACATGTGAATGGAGCTCTTCTGAAGTAGTTAGAGGAGTTCAAGTATTGTGGAGCTGTGCTCATGAGTGATGGAATGCAGGAGGCTGAATTAAGTGCAAGAATTGCTAAAGCTGATGCAGTAAAGTGCCAGCCTCAGCAATCAGATGAAGGGCTAGGTGTAAAAGCCAAACTCGCTGTCTTCCTGGTATTCCTGCCAACTCTTACCGAGGATCATGAATCTTGAGTAATGACCAAAAGAATACAATTGCAAATAAAAGCGGCAGAAATGGGATTCCTCCGAAGGGTCTTTGGAGTAACGTTATTCGATAAAGTGTATAGCTCAGAGACCAGACAGTCACTCCTGGTAGAGCCACTACTTCTTCGAATTAAGAGATCACAACTCTGACATTATGAGCATGTAGTTAGAATGTCTCAGTAAAGAATCGCTGGACACATTTTACAGGCAAAACCAACCTGCAAGAGACCCAGAGGTAGACCCTGGGCAAGATATTTGGATAACATCCATGAGCTTGGCTGGTTGCACTTTGGGATCCAGCTGGATCAGTTAGAGATGTTTGCTACTGACAGACTCACTGGAAGGAGTGTTTGAGAAGGACTCTGCCCCCACGACCCTCTCAGAAATAAGTGGGTGAAGAAGAAGATATTGTCAATTTACTTTTCAATTTACATATATCTATATGCATATTTGCATATAATACCAATATGCGCACTATATATGCTAGCAGAAAAACCACCTGAAGGGCGGTTTTTCTGCTAGTTATATTTAATAGAATAACATTTTTATAGTTGTAAAAAAGGGATCATATGATAGATAATAAGCAATGAACTGACAAAGTCATTAGAGCATCAAATTAAATGCCTCAGAATTTTTTGTGGCTTTTTGCTTTCTGAGTTCAAAACCTGCAATGGTTAAAACTTTACATTTTCATTCTTTTAGGTTGATAAATAAAGTACCAGTCCATGAGTGGTGGATTGGTGGAAATGTTAAAAAGTAGTGTGGGATACTTAGTGGTTTCTATTCTGGCTTTGTGCATTTTGAGTTCAAATTCTCTTTCTTCTGCCAGGGGATACATTTTAGTGGTGGATCCATTGCAGTTACTGTGATAGATTCCTTGCAGTTAATTTAAAGGGGATATTGCCATTACTATGATGGTTTATTGTAATTAATATGATTGAACTGCTACAATTATTGAACTCAATCCTTTGAAACCTAATATAATGAATCTAATGCAGTTAATGTGATAGGCTCATGGTGATGGGTCCCTTACAGTTAATATAATGGGTTCATTGCAAATAGTTTGATGACTTTATTGCAGTTAATATTATGGACCTATTGCTGTTAATCTAGTGGATCCATTGCAGTTAACATCATGGAACCATTGCAAGTTAATGTGATAGGCCCATTGCTGTTAATATGGTAAATCCATTTCAAGTAATATTTTGTATCTATTATATTTAATATGATGGATTCTTTACATGTAATATGATGGATCCACTGTAGTTAATGCAGTGTAGCCATTGCAGTTTATATAATGATCTCTTTTGGTTTATATGATGAATCTATTGCAATTAATATAATGGGTCTGTTGCAATGTATGTGATGAATTCATTGCAGTTTCTGTGATCAATTCATTTCTGTTACTGTGATGTATGCCACATAAATTTCATAGTGTTCAACATTTATTAACACATTATATATATGGTCTCTTGTTAAATCTTATGGTTTTATTTATATTCATTTTTTTTTATTATTATTCCTGCTACCAGAATAACACAAATCTTGTTGATAAACCTGAGATATTGGCTGGAGGAAACTTAACAGCTTTATGGAGCCTAGCATCCAAACGAAGTGGCTTTGTCATCACAGATGTTATAAACTTTGCTAAATCTAATATTGGAACCCTGATGTCGGTAAGAACTTTTCTTTATATAAGTTTCTTGTTGGTGATAAACTCTATTACCATTTCTGTAATAACATTCTTGATATTTGATGAAAATCATCTAATTCTATCGCAGCAATAAATGATGTTATCATATTACTAAAGCAATGGAAATAAAATGTAATTGTTCAGCAATAATTGACTGGAATGAAATTATATATTTATGACAGAATGACACCTAAGAATGACACATTGTTATGATCATATTACAACTTCACTATAATCACTATTATATCTTCTCTGTGATCTCTGTTATGATTAGTATTAGGATCTCTGTTATAACTTCTTTGTGATCATAATCATTATCATCATTATCATTATTATCATGAAGATTATCCTTATTATCATGCTCATCACCATGATTATCATCATCATTTAATGTCCATTGCTAACATGAATTAGAAGAGTTGTCCCATTGTGAGACAGCCAGGTTGGGGGACCATGTTTTGCTCACACAGAACTGATTTTGACTTGGTTTCTACGGCTGGATGCCCTTCCTAACGCCAACCACATTTACAGTGTGTGCTGGGTCCTTTTTATCATGACTCCTAGACAACCTCTTTACAGTGTGGACTGGGCACTCTTTATCATGACTTCTACACAATCACTTTACAGTGTGAGCTGGACACTTTTTGTTGTGTCACCAACGCAACCACTTTACAGTGTGGGCTGCATGCTTTTTGTCATGACACCTATACAACCACTTTTCAATGTGGACAGAGCGTTTATTGTCATGGCTTCAGAATGGTGGCTTATAGTATGGGGATTTGGGTGGGGAGGATGCATGGGTAATTGGAGAGGTAGATATAGGGGTGGGGTGATTACAACATGGGCAATGTATGGGAGAGGTGATGGGAGGGAAGGTGGTGCATACTACATGTATGCTTCAACTCCTGCATATGGGGGGTTGAGTTTTCTGCATTACTGCATAGCACCAGAGATCACTGTCTTGTGTCATCACCTGTGAGAGGTGCAATTTTTCAAGGTCAGGTATTATCATCTCATCCCAAGTCTTCCTAGGCCTGCCCACTTCCGTAGCTTCCATCGAGTTTGAGCTCTCTGCACTTTTTTATACAGCTGTCACCCTTCGTATGCATCACATGTCCATACCAATACAATCTCCTCGCCTGCACACTGCATCTGATCCCTCTTATGCCTAATTTCTCTCACAGTTCATTTATACTTTGCCGTTCACGTATATTGCTATTGCACATCCAGCAAAACATGGAGGCTTCATTTCTTTCCAATCTTTGCAGGTCTTCCGCACACAGTGCCCAAGTCTCGCTGTCATGCAACATTGTTGTTTGTATACATGCATTTCATTTTGAGGGAAAGACCGTTTGTAGTTAGCAGCTGTAGTAACTCCCTGACCTTTCGCCACCCCGTTCTCACTCCGGCTACTGTGCTTTCAGGACACCCTCCTCCACTGCTAATTTGGTCACCCACATAACAGAAACTATCTACTATTTCTATTATCATTTTATTGACACCTCCATTATCATCATCGTTTCATCATCATGATCACATCATCATCACTAACATCACCATCATTATCATCATCATCCACATCAGCAACCTAACCATCAATATAAGATCTAGTAAGGAAAGTTTCAACCAGCTTTCCATTATGAATTTTGGATTGTTTATTATCATAGCCAGATATGGAGTGAGTAATCTTTTGGACTGGTTCTTCAGTTCGTATCATAAACAAAAAGTAATTTGCTTATTGAGTAACTACTCTCAGAAGCTGAACTATTTTAATTTTAACTTTTAAAATATCAATATCTCTTCTGATAATAGAAATCTTTTAGAGAAAAGTTTAATTCCATATGAAATAGTCAAAGGTGAGGCAAGTGAAGACACGGATTAAGAGGAGATTAAATGTTAAAAATAAAGAAATGAATCACTGATAAAGTCTGAATACCCTGGACAATTGGATGTTTAGAATTGTTTTTTAATGTTGAGTAACAATACTATTGTCATTGTGTTATAATATTGTAATGAACAACAACTTTATTAATTTGAGCAGTCTGGGAGAACTGTAAAGTTCATAAACATCACCTCACTTCTTCTGCCAACTAAATTTTTAATATGTATAAAAGTTATGTGAAAATGGAAAGACTGGAATAATTATAGAATAATCTCTATAATTCCAGAAAATTAGCTGTTCGATATGCTATGATTGGATTATGTGAAGTTTAGGCATTCAAGTGTATATATCAAACGTAATATAAAGCAAAATTTTCAGTATTTTCACATTGCTCCTGTCAACTTAGCTGGCAAAAAGGAGTTCTACCTATAATTCAAGAGACCAGCTTTGTCACCTGTTGTATGACGCTAAATTTCCCTGAGAAATATGTTGAAGAATCACATGTTAATTTCATGAACTAGCAGTTCTATTGACTGGAGCACTCATTGTTAGAAACAACAGAAGTCCAACAATGTTTGTTATGGAATGAATCTGGCATCTACCAAATTCTCAGTAATGTGGAAAGATCAGTTCCAGACTTGATCTTCTTCCTCAGTTCTCAAATGTTGATATATATCTTTTATAAATTAACACTATTTCTCAAAGTCTCAATATTAATTACAAATTACTCTAGATTGAAATAAAAAATACTCCAGTTGTTTTTTTTCTTTATCTGTTTTTGTTATTAAATAGCTTAATTTCCCTCACTATCTCTTTCCTTTACCTTCTTTTTCCAGTTTTCTTTTATGTCTGTTTTTTTGTTTAGTTTTGTTTTTTTTTGTTTTTTTCAATTTTAAAATATTCTATATGATTGTATTTAATAAAACTTGTTCACCATCTTGTTTCAAAATGATATAAATCAAACTAAATTTTCTTGGTGACATATTTTAAAGTAAATATTTTCACAAGGTAACATTCTGCTCTATTCAAAGGTCTTATTTTTATTAACCACTTTAATAGTTCACAGTTTACTTTTCTTCTGCTATGGGTAAATGTTTTAATTGGTTATTTGAAGGTGAACTTATAGAAATTGTTGACAACCACATTAAACAGAACATTTATGGATACATTCTGATTTATAAAACAAAAATAAATGCATTGAGAAACATTAAGAATGTAGACTGATTAATAGTTTCAACAACAGTGAATTTAATATTTTCCACTTTATCATATATTAGCCACCAGGTAACAAACTTGTTCTTTTATGTGTAAATCCTATGTCTGTATGAGATAAAAGAAAAATCATTAGCACAACACTGTATTTAATTCCTGCCTCTGGAAAAATCTTAGAAGTTTAGCATTTTTTATATAGTGTGTTATGCTATTAATCAGAGGTTAAAATATGATAGATGCACATATTTTACTTATTTCAGTGTTAACTTCAAAGAATGATTGATATCAACTTGTGTGTGTGTGTGCACGCACGTGTGTGTGTGATTGTGTTTGTGTATGTGTACAAATATATATGTGTGTGTATATATATATATATATATATATCAGGTGATATAATAATAATGTTTGTAAGGTTAAAGTGCTGGACTGGTCACTGGGCCACACTGTCCATGAGTTCAAAGTTTAATACAATGGCTGTGTTGTTTCCCCTGGGCAGGGCACGTAGCTCTGTTTGCTTTCATTTTGCTGTGTGGTTGAGTGGTTACCAATAAAAAAGACATATATCTAGCAAATGATAAATGTTCAAATTTGCCAAAACAAATTTCAAGAGGTGAGATTATTCCAGTTAAGCTGGCAGAAAATATTGTGAACAAAACTATTAAAAATGAATCACTAAGACATCATTCCATTCTATAATCAGTGCAAGGTCGTAAAATACAACATGTCTACTAGTGGTAGGTGCAGTCATGGCTGTGGGGTTAAGAAATTTGCTTCAAAACTATGTGGTTTCATAGTATAATTGTTCAATGAAGATGTGAAGTATATTTCATAACTATAAAGTATGGATTGGCATTAAAGCGGCCATATCTAGCCAGAATTCTCTCGTCTCTTTCTTTTCAAACCAGCTGTAACCAACCACTCATACTGATGTTAAGGTATTGTTCTTAAAATAAATAACATCAAAATCTCATAGATTCGATATTATGTGAGATAATTATGTGCAGTAAAGCCTTTCCACAAAAATAAAATAGTAAATATAGAGTAACGTAAATGTTAAAGGGTTAAACTTCTCCAGTGAATGACTGTTGCAAGTGAACTGGTTTCACAAATGTTACAGGTTATAAATACTTTATAATTTGTATGTTTATGTGTTCAATAAATTAATTTTATATATGAAAAATATTTTATTAAATGAAATTATAAAAGATAAATAATGGTGTTGAATGAGCAGGAATTTTCAATAACATTGTGAAATGAAATTAAAATTAAAATTTCAACCCAGCAACTACAATAACAACAACAGCAACAACACCATTGTCTGTGTTGAATGTGTGTGTATATATATATATATATATATATATGTGTATGTGTACAGTCCTATGCGAGCAAGACAACCACTCTTGCCTCAAGTGGGAAAACCCCCGTCCAAACCCATGCAAGCGTGGAACACGGACGCTAAACCTGATGATGATGATGATGATGATGATATATATATATATATATATATATCACACAGTCGAAGCAACTACAACAACAGCAACAACACCATTGTCTGCAGCAACAGCAGCAACAGAATGAAATGAACATTAAGAGGAACAACAAACAACAACAACAACAACATAACTGCCACCATCCACCACCACCACCACCATCACCAGCGATCGGGCCTTAAGAAAACAACAACTATAATATTGTGCAGTTAAACCACTGGGAGTGAAGGACCCCTAGCCTTGTCAGGGCATTCTTCTAGGAGAAGGCATCTCAGGAAACTGGGTTAACTCCGATATAAGACCTGCGGGTCAGTAGTTACCGATGATGTTGATCTTTTCTTCTTTTCGGGTTATAGCTACTGTCGCTCAGAGAGTGGGATTGGCTCAGTGCACAGTCTTTCTTCACTTTAAAAATATACTTCATGAACAGGCATTTCACGATTGCATTAATTAATAATTATTAATAGTGTTATTATTATTGTTATTATTGTTGTGACCATGCTGTAAAATGGAGGGGTAGAGAGGGCCCATGAGTCTAGTAAGACATCCTCTCCAGTGCTGGTGGCACGAATAAAAGCACCCAGTCCATGCTGTAAAGTGGCACTGGTGTTAGAAAGGGCATCCAACCAGTGTATTAATGCCAAAACAATTATGAGCACAGCAACAACTATATATCGCAATAACTACGTAAACAGCAATAGCACTAACCATGTTAGAGCTGCACATGGTAGTGGGGTGGCTGGTGCGGCCATGTGCGAGAACTCCCTGACCGTCTTCAAGCAATCGCACTACAGGAAAATGAACAAAAATATGAAGACGTCGCATCTCAGAGTAGCCACACTTAATGTTGGCACTCTCACAGGTAGATCTGGTGAGATAGCGGAGATGCTGGAGAGAAGGCATGTGGATGTGTGCTGTGTGCAAGAGGTGAGATGGAGAGGTGTCTCTGCAAGACTAATCACAGACAAACATCTTAGTTATAAGCTTTTCTGGGTAGGTAAGGATGATGAGTTAGGGGGAGTGAGCATTTTTCTGGCTGAGAGATGGATCGATAAGACAATAGAGGTAGTTCGAGTTAATAATAGAATAATTAAGCTTAGATTAGTCGTAGGCAGGAGACTACTGACCATCATCTCTGCCTATGCTCCCCAAGCAGGCCTAGGTAAAGAAGAGAAAGACTGCTTTTACAAGCAACTTTTACAAACAACTTTTACAAACAGCCACAATGACAGAGGATGGAGACATCATTATGCTAGTAGGGGACTTCAATGGTCATGTTGGATAGCTCCAGGATGGTTACACTGGGGTATACGGTAGGCATGGTTACGGCTCAAGAAATGAAGAAGGAGTGAGACTTCTTGAATTTTGTGATGCAAGTACACTAACTTCCAGAAACCTGCTAACCACCTAGTAACCTACAAATCAGGCGAGCACATAAGCCAGATTGACTTCTTATTAATTAGGCAGCAGGACAGGCAGATGGTGTCAAATACCAAGGCATACCCTGGGGAAGAATGTACCCCACAACATAGGTTAGTCATTAGTGATATCTCAGTAAGCAAGAGATGGAATGAGACATACATGAAGGTGTGGAGAAAAAAGGTCTGGAAGCTAAAAGACCTTTCACTAAAATTCAAATTTAGGAAAGCCCTTCAAGATGTGTATGACGAAAAAGAAGACGATTTAGAGTTGTATGTAGAGTTGTTTAGTAGATGATAATTGGAATTTCTTATGTGACAACTTACTGCAGGCTACTGATGAAACTTGTGGCTGGAGCAGAGGTCCAACGAGACAGAGAGTGACCTGGTGGTGGAACAGCATGGTAGATAGGGCCATTAGAGACATAAGACTAGCATGGAATGCTTGGAAAAAGGGTGGGTGTAGGGAAGGATATACAGCCGCTAAGAGAGAAGCTATACGTCAGGTGTACTTAGCATGCAGGGAGGCTGAGAGTAGGAGGTTTGCCATTGTTCTGCGACAGGAAGATCAGTGACGTGCGGTGTTCCGTATTGCAAGGCAGTGTGTCAATGCAAATCAGGATGTTGTTGGAGATAAATATGTCCGGAATGATGCCGGTGTACTTAGTGTCACGAATGACCAGAAAAAGGAGGCCTGGAAATGTCATTATGAGAGACTGATGAATGTGGAGAACGAATGGGAGAGAGAGAAATTACCCTCAGTAGATCCGACAGAGGAACCAGCTATTGAGATTGACGAATATAGGGTCCAAGAGGCAATTAAGGAAATGAAAAATGGTAAGGCCGCTGGACCATCGGGGATAGTTGCTGAGATGCTGAAGGCATCAGGGGACGTAGGCACTAAACTGGTTGCACACATCATCGATCAGGCTATATATGGCAGTGTCATACCCAAAGACTGGTGCAACAGTATTCTCATAAATTGCTACAAAGGTAAAGGGGATGCTCTGGAGAGGAGCAATTATAGGGGCATAAAACTGATGGATCAGGTTATGAAAGTGGCAGAAAGGATATTAGCGCAACTAATTAGAGAAAGGATCAAATTAGATGAGATGCAGTTTGGTTTTGTGCCTGGGAAAAGTACAACAGATGCCCTCTTCTTGGTGAGACAATTACAAGAGAGGTTCTTAGAGAAGAATAAGCCACTATACTTAGCTTTTGTTTACCTAGAGAAGGCCTTTGATAGGGTACCCCAATCTGTCATCTGGTGGTCCCTAAGGAAACTAGGTGTTGAGGAATGGCTTGTGAGGACCGTGCATACTTTGTACAGAGGTGCTGTCAGTAAAGTGAGGGTGGGAATGGAGTTTAGTGATGAAATCCAGATACAAGTAGGAGTACATCAGGGTTCGGTCCTCAGCCCGCTCTTGTTCATTATAGTCCTCCAAGCTATAACAGAGGAGTTTAAGACTGGCTGTCCATGGGAACTTCTCTATGCTGATGATCTGGTACTTATAGCAGAATCAGTAGAGGAGCTAGAGAATACATTCTGGCTATGGAAACAGCAGTTGGAATCAAGAGGACTGAGAGTGAAGATAGCTAAGACAAAAGTGTTGATAAGTAGAAGAGAGGACAAAACTCTGATTCCCTCAGGGAAATAGCCATGTTCGATATGCAGAAAAGGAACTGGCATAAATTCTATAAAATGCACACAATTCAGATCCTGGGTACACAAGAGAGTAGTGGGATAGCAGGCAAACTAACAGGTAGGGAGAAATACGTATGCAGTAGATGTACAGGGAAATTAGACAGTAGAAGTCGCATTGATAGACACATTTTTCAAATGCAGGCAGGTGCTATAGAAGTTGTGGATAGCTTCCGGTACCTAGGAGATCAGATTAGCATGGGAGGGGGATGTTCCAAGGCATAGTATCTAGAATAAGGACGGGCTGGAAGAAGTTTAGGGAGCTGCTTCCTCTGTTGACGAAGAAGGGTTTCTCCCTGCGAAGGGTTTCTCCCTGTACGAAAAGCCGGTTATATGATGCCTGTGTGAGGAGCGCGATGCTGCATGGTAATGAGACATGAGCAGCAACTGCAGAGGATATGCGACAGCTGGAGAGGAATGAGGCAAACATGCTCCGTTGGATGTGCAATGTCAATGTGCGTGAACGACTGAGCATGGATGTGTTGAGAGAGAAACTGTGTCTGAGAGGGATAGATTGTGGTGTGCGAGAGAGAAGACTGCGAGAGTATGGACATGCGATGAGCATGGAGGATGACCAATGGGTGAAGAAGTGCCAGAAAATACCAGTTGAAGGAAGATGTGGTAGAGGTAGACCACGAAAAACATGGGCGGAGGTGGTGAGAGCAGACCTCAGATCGCTGAAACTCACGAAGGAGATGACAAAGGACCGTGACAAGTGGAGAGATGCTGTGCTGAATAGGACCCGTCTCACCCTTGCACACAGGGAAAAGCGGACATAAAATGATGATGATGATGATGATGATGATATGTGTAATATGTATATCATAATATTTTATATACTTAATTTATATGAAATATTAGGCTGTGTATACTATACATATATACACACACATATATATTTATATTTGTATGTATGAATGTCGCTCTTCAGTGCTACAGATAACATGTAACCCAGTACAGCCTGTGCATGTTCAGGTTGTTGGCAACTAAACCGGCAACCCCACTAAGCTTGCTTAGTGAGGAGGGTGATTTGGGATACCTTGCGGGATGGAAAACAAGACCCATCAAAGGCGGAGGAAGTCAGGAGAGTCAATGGCCATCTAATAAATAATTTTTTTATTGAATGAGAGACTCCTAGTCTTCCTTAAGACATCTCTCTAGAAGGCCACTCTGATATAACACCTGCGACTTCATTTACGTCCAATGATGTAGACCAGTTCTACTTTTTGGGTAAATGCTTTCGATGTTTGGAGATTGGGATTGGCCCCATGCAAATATTTTCCTCACTTAAAAAAGCTTCAAGTACAGACACCGCTTGATTTTTTTCAATGCATGGCATGGCTGGCCATAGGCACGTCTCTAGCAGGACTATAAAACCACATCTGTGATGCTGATCAAGCGATGGCATGACTCAAAATCAAGTTGCAGCCATCATGTATAAATGTATGTATGTATGTAATATAGGTGTGTACATTTGTATACATACATACACACACACACACACATATATATATATATATATATAGAGAGAGAGAGAGAGAGAGAGAGAGAGAGATATGCGCACACACACACACACACACATATATATTCGTAGATTTTACATATATGTATTTGACTTATGTTATGAAATATTGGGTGTGTTGTATATATACATATGTATGTCTGTTTAGCAATAACAAGTAAAAACTATTCAATATATTATATAGATTGTATTTATTTGTCACACACTCTTCAAATGACATTTAATCAGATGGAACTTGTTGTAAGAAGCTTTGGATTTGGAAAATATTTGTGGGTATTTGTATAAATAGGATATCCTTTCATTTATATATGTTTGGCTGATCAAATGAGTTGGAGGTCTGTTAAACAATTTGTTATTGAATTCCTCATATTTGCTAACATAGAAAGAGAGTATAATGTATTTTCTATGCTAATGGAAGAAAAAGATTAACTGATTTTTCAGATATCTTCAGTGTGGAGGCGTTAAACATCAAGTATTGTGTGTTACTAAAGAAGTGGGGAATACAAAACAAATCAAGACAAAAGTACTTTGATTTTTAAAAATTAAGCTAGAAGTGTCATAACTGAATCCTTTCTTATTTTTATATTATAATTTTCTGTCACTAAATACATAACTAAGACTTATAAAACAATAACATTCTTTAAAAATACTTTAAAAGAAATCAAATTTTAACTAATATAAAAATAACTGATTAAATAAATTAATTCTAAGACACAAGCCATATTTGGCAAGTTCTTTTAGATATTTTAAACATACAAATAATTTGTTAATACTTATGTGTATTTGTATGTGTAATGAAAACATATTAAATAGAGACATTTCTAATGAAATACCTTCATTACTTATAGTGGTCAGTAAGAAAACTAGGTGTAGATGAATATCATGTGGGAAATGTACAAATCATAGACAGAGATGCTGTCAGCAAAGTGAGAGTTAGCAATGGATTTAGTGAAGAATGTAGCATGTAGGTAGGTGTTCACCAGGGCTTCATTCTCAGTCTGCTGTTTGTTATAGTTCTCCAGGACATAACAGAAGAGTTTAAAACCAGCCGTTCATAAGAGCTCATATATGCTGATGGTCTAGTTCTCACACATAAATCTGGCAAAGATTTAAAGAAAACAAATTCCAAATATGGTAGCAAAAAAGTACAGCATCCTACTGCCATCTAGAATGTAACCATTCTTTATATGAAAGAAGTAGGTAGAAATTTTAACCATTGAACTGGATGTAAAATTTTGGGTGTACAAGAGGTGTAGTGGGATCACCAGTAGACTGACAGAGTTGGAAAATCTTTTATATCACTGATATGCAGGTGTTCAAAAGGCTTACTAAAAGTAGTTAGTAGTCTGTTGCTTTGTTGACTTAATTAGTATGGAGGTGGATGTATCAACATCATAGCAGCCAGAATAAGAACGAGGTAGAAAACATTCAGGGAACTGTTTTCTTTGTGTAATGATTGAGTATTATGAAAAATTGAGTATAAAAGTAATCAGATGTAGTGCTTAAGAAAGAAGACTGCATTGGTACAAAGATGTGAGGTATATATGGAAGATGACAGTTGTGTTAAAAATGCTTGGCACTGTCATTCTCAACAAATGAAGCATTAAATAAAGAAATCCACAGAATAAAAAGAAAGACTAATCAGCAAGACTATTCTAATAAACTAGTTGACCAAGTCACAGAACAATACAGAAATACATCAGACATCACATGTACACAAACTAGTTGACCAAGTCATAGAACAATACAGAAATACATCAGACATCACACATACACAAACTAATAGATCAAGTCACAGAACAATACAGAAATACATCAGACATCACATGTACACAAACCACACATAAAGCGTATTATAATAAATGGACTCATTATCAAATCATAAATTTACACTAATAATTGTTTCTACTTTTTGGCACAAGGCCAGCAATTACGCAGTGCATTACTGGTACTTTATTTTATCGACCCCGTAAGGATGAAAGGCAAAGTAAACCTCGGTGGGATTTGAACTCAGACCGTAAAGGGCCGTAACTCTTTGCTGCAAATTTACACTAATAATATTCTCAAAAAACACTAAAACTAAAAGCTTTCTTATCAATAACAAATCACAAGATTAATGGAATTTATAAACTTCATTATGAACATGAAAGTTGTAAACATTATAAACATGAAAGTTGTAAACTTCATGACTCCAATTGTTATATTGGCAGTACAAGTTTACTATGTTGGTTTTACATGTACAATACTCACACACCAGTTCACCATGGACCAAATACATTGGTCCAAATACATGGACCAAATACATTGCACTACATTGCAAATACATGGACCAAATACATTGCACTACACTATACTATACTACACACTACAACAAGAACTAATTAAAAGTCACTACACTACATAACAAAACAAAACCAGATCGGAAAATATAAGTGGACAAAACATCTCTACTGTACAGAATTGCCCATAAAAACTGAGGATTAATGATGGAAGCAATACTCATACTATGGCACAATGCTTAAATAAACATAGAGATGACATACACTCATTACAAACAAAAATAAACACTTGACTGGTGGCATTTAAATCTAATGGTTAAAATTCAATGTCTACACCAACCATATTAACTTTGCTTACTACATGACAACATCATTATATGAAACTCTTGATAAGATAAAACTAGTACATAGTTGTGTATTCAATGTAACATGTGTGTGTGTGTTTACATATATTGGTGTATATTATGTATATATACATATATGAAAGAGAGAAGGGATGTGTGAATTCCTCTGTCAATTAAACTAACTGGTGGTTGTTTATCATGCCTCATGAGTATAAAAATTGTTTATGCCAGTCACACGCAGTCTTGAGATTTAATGGTATGACTTACACAGATGATCGGAGATTGATCTGGAATCACTTGACATTTTTTTAAACTTATTTACTTGAACAAACCACTGCAATATGACTAGATGTCCATTAACTATACAGTACTCCTATTGAACATTGTGCTGTTGAGTACTGTACTCTTATTGAGCACTGTAGTGTACAGTACTACACAGTACTCTTGTAGAGTATAGTGGTTAGCACACACATCTGGTATCTGAGATACCTGTAATTCAATTCCTTGCTAGTGCCTGCATCCACTTTTTTCCATCTCCAGGAAATATTTTATCCAATTTTCTCAACTATTACTCATAGTGATTGACTGAGGTTAACTTTGCCTTTCATCCTTACGGGGTCGATAAAATAAAGTACCAGTAATGCACTGGGTAATTGCTGGCCTTGTGCCAAACGTAGAAACAATTATTATTATCATTATCAGGGCAGTGGATTGGCAGAATCGGTAGAGGGTCGGACGCCATGCTTTCCAGCATAGTTACGTCCCTTTGCGGTCTGAGTTCAAATCCCGCCGAGGTTAACTTTGCCTTTCATCCTTACGGTGTCGATAAAATAAAGTACCAGTAATGCACTGGGTAATTGCTGGCCTTGTGCCAAAAGTAGAAACAATTATTATTGTCATTTGCATTGGGACACACAGTGTGATTAAGCTGTTCATTTGAATTGCAAGTATAACCCATTCAAAGGGCTGCTAAACTGTCTTCTATCTACCCAGTTTCACTCACAAGGCTTGGGTTGACTCAAGACTATGGTACAATCCTGACCAAGATGCCAAAGTAGAATCGAACCCAAATCTCATAAATCTGAAGCAAACTTCTTAACCATTCAGTCATTTCTTTGTTCACGATGTGTGTGTGTGTGTGTGTCACATATATACAATGATTTGTGCTAATAATATAACTACTAAGTTAGACATTGTATGTTAATTTAAGAGCTAATTCTGATTTGTTTTTGATTATTATTGTTGTTATCATTGCCATTATTACTACTATTATTGTCACAAGGCATCATACCACTTTGTTTTTACCACTGGTGAGTCTTTTTAAATTTTGTTCTATTTTGTCGACAATTGTTACAAAATTTTGGCATAACCAATTAGATAAGTATCTTGAAGGCAAATAAAATGTAAATAGCCCACGGGACCAAATATGGGACAGTTGATGTTTTCTTCATGGACTCACAAGAGGGCAGGGCATGGCATATTCCATCACACCACTGTGAAATGAAGAAATAAAAATAGTGCCCACCTACTGGGGACAAAAAGTTGTCCTAGTTCGCATAACCCAAGTTCCGCCTGGAATAATCATTCTCTGGCTGATGGCAGCTATCCTCTCTGACGTCAAGGACAACCTTGGAGACCATTAAGATAAAACAAGAAGACTGGATAGGATCGAAGATGGAGTTCCTAATCCAAATGGACCTAAGAAACAGAGGGGACATCCTCAATTTTATTGACATTGGCGAAAACACCCACCTACCCACGGCCACCGAGGGTAAAAAACCGAGATGTCTCATGTATGGGAACAAAACCCACCTAAAGGCCTTCTGCCCAAACCAAAACACAATGGGAACAAGGCGCCTCTCCTCCCTATGCCAGGTCCCATGATGGGAACAACACAACTATCTACGGTAACTGTAGGTGAAAAAGCCCTAGCACCAACATCAGCACTGGCACCAGCACCAAAAACTTTAAAAACAAAACCGCCAACAAAAACAACCCCAGTGCAAAGCTTACCCATCCCTGATATTACACAGTTTGACAGTGAGTGTGATGAAACAGAGGGGTGGTAAACCCCAAAAAAACTCACCTCTTCGCCCTCAAAACAAGAAAGGGTTGAACATTCAGCACCGCCACCACCACCAACACCTACACTACCACTATTACATAAAAACACCCCCCCCCCCCACCTACTCCACTACTACCATTATCACAACCAAAACCATCACCACCTACATCAACGCCACACACAATACACAGCAATAGACATAAACAACCAAAACCTATTAAATTACTTACAACACAACACCTACATTATACAGACAAGTTATCCAGATCCTATCTATATAGGTTTTTCTGTAGGGATATAGATAGGATTAGCATAGGATGTTCGCTTTTCAAGATAGTCGGCTACATAGACCATATAGGGACCCAGCCAGTGGAAGCTGAATGCATTGCTCCTGGTGCGTAAAGACTACAGAGACCAGATTAGTGAATTAGTTAAGTGGGTGTTGACAGGGGCAGTTATCAACAAAAAAATGGTGGTTCACCCTGAAAAGGGCAATCAAAATAGAATCCATTAGGTTTAGTAAGGCTATAGTGATAGAAAAGAATAGACAAGAGGAAGAACTAGCTAGAATAGTAGACAAGGCGCTTAGAAAAAGCATCGCAACCAACAGGCAAGTGGCAGATTGGCCCTCAACCAATTCTTCAATACCAAGCATGAAGGCTGCATTGTCAGAGCTAGGGCATGTGCACTAAGACACAAGGGGATGAAAGCAGTTCAATGGGCCCAGGTGGCAGAGGCACAGTGTGACAACAAAGCCACAATCCAGTCTTTGGCACACCATGACAGATGCATGTTAGTCAATCACAAGCAGATGTGTGCGGCTTTTCAGCGACACTTTGCTCGACTGTTTGGTAGCAGTGGTGGGTCAGATTGCCGAAAGGAATTTAGTTCCTACTCGATGGCCTGCTGTGGCTCTCAGCAATGGAGGCAGAGTGCTGTGAAAAGCCGATAACTGCTGCTGAAATACAGGAGGCAATGACTGGCTGCATGAGGGTTAATCGCTTTGTTCTGATGGTCTGCCTTAGGAGCTTTGCGTACATATGCCAGCCTTGTTTGGTGACCTCTTGGAAGATGTCTACTGAATCTGGCAACAAAACAGGAGAATTCCCAGTTCTGCGAGCTGAGGACCGGTGGCACTGCTGAGAAGGGACCCGAACAAGGGGGACAAGATATATAATTTCAGGCCCATAACTCTGCTAAATGCAAAATTCAAAATTTGGACCAAGCTATTAGCAACAAGGTTGGAACTTGTGGGAGAGGTGCAGACATGCGCCATTCCCAAGAGATCCATCCACAACAACCTCAACCTCATGTAATACATCAGGGCAGCTGGCTTTGGGCATGTTTTCAGAGGGTGGGTCACTGCTATGCGCAGCAACATCTGCTCTGTGGTGAGAGTGAACGGTCACCTTTTGGAACCTTTCAACATCATGCACTTAGTCTATCAAGGTTGTCTCCTCTCATCCCTGTTGTATGTATTGACTCTAGAGCCATTACTGCACAAACTGGAGACATTGAGGGACATCCCGCACAAACTGGGATGTGGGAGAACCATATCAGTAATTGGTATTACACTGAGAGAAAATGAGGCGGTTACTGGAGCAAAGATTAACCTGGAGAAGCAGATCCATGCTGTCCAACATCATCAGATACTGGACGGATGGACCAGTTAAATTGCTAGGGGTCTGGTTTGGTCCAGACCTCCAAATGAACAGAAACTGGGATGAGGTGGCAAGCAGGGAGGCCTCTCTTACCCTGAAAGCTCATGCAGAAGTGGTGAATGTGTACATCGTGTCCGTCTTCTACTACCGCCTGACCATCATGCCTTGTCCTAAGCCTCATCTGACTACACTGGAGTATTTGCTCTTTTGCTTTTTGTGGAAAGGACACACTCCGATGGTCAGGTGGTCCATCTGCTGTCAACACCTTCTGCATGGAGGACTGGACATGCCATGGCTGATAATGTGCAGACATGCGCTGAGACTATGACATCTCCAGATTTTCCTTGATTGTGAACAGGTGTGGTCGCTTTTTGCTAGGCATGTTTTTCCCCAGCTCATCTCCTTAACGGAGCTGCAATCTTGGGTCAAGTGCAGACTGAGAGGTGGTGCTTGGAAACTGGAATGTCTCTGAGCAATCACTGCCCTTTGCCAATCAGGCATTGAAATCAGTGGAAACTCCACCTTGGCTTTCTAAAGAGAGTTAGTGGAGAGCAAAAGTGACAACATCCTTGGGGAAACTCTGGTGACGACGAATGCCAACTAACTATTATTTTCTGGAGGACTTTTGGTCCAGAGCCAATGGATAACTTCCAGAAATCCCTGGCCTGACAGTGCTACTGGGGAACATTGCCAGTTTGAGATAAACTTTATGGGCATGGAAGTGCCATCAGCCGGGCCTATCAGAGATGTATGCAGGGTGACAAGACTGTTCTGCATGCACTCATCCAGTGCCCAAGTATCGCTGACTTGTGGGTCTATGTCGAACATCTGCTGTCGCATGTAGGATTGATCCAGCTATCAGCTGAGTCCATCTTGAAGATTACTCCGCCACACTCCTTTAACCAGGAAGGACAGGCAGTTTTTATCTGGCCTTGGTGAAAGAGGTCATGTGGTGGACATGTCTGAAAGGGTTGAAGATGGGCACTTTTCTCTTTGGTGATGCTCTCATTAACTTTTCCAGGTTTCACCTGAAAAGGAAAATTAGGGGGGAGAGGGATGTGCTGCTTTCTAGCCAGTTTGTTGACAGGTGGGTGAGAGAGGCAAGAATGGCCCATGTGAATGGGCCTGCCCTGAGCATGTGTCTGTAGTATCGGTGGAGGAAAACTGGGAGAGGGCACTTGCCCTAGCGGTCAGGGTAACCGTGGCTTTTGTGGGCTTTCTCCACGAGTAACCCTTAGAGTCTTCTCACCTTTAGGGAATTTGTTATGTTTATTTATTTTAAATGTTTATTTTCTTAATGTCTGTTATAAATTTTATTCCACACAAAAAAAACCCAGACTATATCGTCCTGTACATTCTTCAATGTTTCCTTAATGTGAGCCCTGTATGGCTAATAAGGAAAACATTATTATTATTATTATTGGAATCTCAGTCATTGATGTTATTTAACTGAAAAGTTTGTTGAAATGAACATCAAGCTGCAACCTGACCTGCAGCCTCAGATATTCAGGATGTATCGGAGGGTTCTTGCTGTTCCCAGCAAGCATGCCTTTTGAAGTGTTCTAAAACAAGGGGGTGGACTAATGTTCTTTAACCATCCTATGACAATCAGGACGAACTTGATCTCATGACAATCCCAAATCCTTTTTAATTCCCTCTTTAAATCCTGGTATTGGTTAATTTTCTCCTTCTCCTTTTCTGGCACTCTTGTGTCAAAGGGTCAGGCTACATCTACAATCAGGCACAATCTTTTTTCCTTATCAAAAACTACCAGATCAGGCCTATTGTGTTCTAATTTCTTGTCTGTCTGTATTCTGAAATCCCATAGCACCTTCACTTGATCATTTTCTATCACCGACTCTGGCTTATTCTAATACCATTATTATTGTTATTGTTATTATTATTATCATCATCATTATTATTATTATTATTGTTCTTTGAGTCTCAGTCATTGATGTTATTTAACTGGAAAGTTTGTTGAAATGAATATCAAACCGCTACCTGCAGCCTCAGATATACAGGACGTATCGGAGGGTTCTTGCTGTTCCCAGCAAGCATGCCTTTTGAAGCGTTCCAAAAAGCGTGAAGGGGCCAATTTTCTTTAACCATCCCTGGAAACTTTTTGAGATAGTCCCTAGTGCGCCTATGACAATCGGGACTACTTTGACTTCATGGCAGTTCCAAATCCTTTTTACCTCCCACTTTAAGTCCTGGTATCAGTTAATTTTCTCCCTCTCCTTCTCTTGCACTCTCGTGTCGAATGGGCAGGCCACATCTACAATCAGGCACGATCTTTTTTCTTTGTCCACAACCACTAGGTCAGGTCTTTGGACTATTCTCAAGACATTAATTCTATTCTCAAGACATTATTATTATTATTATTGTTATTACTCTTTGAGTCTCAGTCATTGATGTTAGTTAACTGGAAAGTTTGTTGAAATGAATACCAAGCCACTACCTGCAGCCTCAGATATTCAGGACGTATCGGAGGGTTCTTGCTGTTCCCAGCAAGCATGCCTTTTGAAGCGTTCCAAAAAGTGTGAAGGGGCCAATTTTCTTTAACCATCCCTGGAAACTTTTTGAGATAGTCCCTAATGCGCCTATGACAATCGGGATCACTTTTTACCTCCCACTTTAAGTCCTGGTATCGGTTAATTTTCTCCCTCTCCTTCTCTTGCACTCTCGTGTCGAATGGGCAGGCCACATCCACAATCAGGCACGATCTTTTTTCTTTGTCCAAAACCACCAGGTCAGGTCTATTGTGTTCCAGTTTCTTGTCCGTCTGTATCCTAAAATCCCACAGCACCTTCACCTGATCGTTTTCTATCACCGCCTCTGGCTTATGCTCATACCACTTCTCAGAATGTGGTAAATTGTTTACTTTGCATTATCATTATTATTATTATTATTATTATTATTATTATTATTATTATTATTATTCAATGACACCTATTAATTTTCAGACACCTTACTAGTGTATTGCAAGTAGTGATTATCTCCAGTAGACTGTAACAGTGTCATTTAGACTTGAATTAAGTATATATATTTTGCCTGTTGAATAACTCTGAAGATAGAATTCACTGAAGCTATTGCAACTAGTCTGTCTTTACTCTGTAGATTTACAGAAATAATTTGTTTTTTTTAATATGAATTGATATTAATTCATACATTGAAACCACAAAGGTGTTAAATTGGGTAATAGAATATGAACTGATCAGAGATCTAAGGCAGAAAATGTCTTGAGAATAGTCCAAAAGATTATCAAGAATAGATAGCAATGAAAACTAAATGAAGAGTTAGATATCATGTTGTGGAGTTGCTTTAAATAATGTTAAATTATTGCTATTTAGCAGCTAGAGGGAACACAAATAACAAACAAGTTTCAGGAAGAATTTGAAGGTAAAAGGATTGGATGAAATGTTTACTACGAGGTATGAGAAGTGAGACATAAAATGGTTAGCACAAAGATGAATTATGGGTGCTTTAAGTGTAAATCTTAGTGGAATTGAATTAACGTATCAAAAGAGAGTAGTAATAGATGAATCAGTAAAAGAGTACTGTTTGATAATGAAGTATGAATTGGGAGTGGTAATCTTTCCTTGTGCAGAACAATGAATGGACAGTAGACGTGTGCATTTTTTTAATAAAGAAATTTTGAATTATTTAAATCTATTTTGATTTCTCATGTGTGCAGTTTTATATATAACATTTCAATGCTATTTGAAAAGATTGAACTCTCAAATTTCTAAATAATTGTTTCTACTCTTGTCACAAGGCCAACAATTATCCCAGTGCATTACTTTATTTTATCAACCCCGTAAGGATGAAAGGCAAGGTTAACCTCGGTGGAATTTGAACTTAGACCATGAGGAACCATAACTCTATGCTGCAAAGCATGACATCCGACCCTCTACTGATACTGCCAATCCACTGCCCTTCAAATTTCTAAATAATGGCCAACAATTTGAGGGGAGAGGAAAGTTGATTAAATTTATCCCAGTGTATTACTGGTACTTTATTTTATCAACACCATAAGGATGAAAGGCAAAATTTACCATGGCAGGACTTTAACACTGAATGCAAAGGAAAGTAACTAAATACCACAAAGCATTTCTAAATAATGACACCATATATTCATTCCTTAAGTCATCATCACCATATCATTTTGCATTCACTTTTTAATGCTTGTATGGGTTGGATAGGTCTTCCCTTGCACAGCATTTCCTTATTTGATGTGTTTCTTTGTCATCTCCTTTGACTGGTTCAGCCTCTTGAGATCAACTGTCACCAGTGCCTCCCCATATCTTCCCCAGTCTTCCATGTCCATAATAGCAGTCTTCTCTCATGCACACTACATCTGCTTCTTCTTATACCAAGTCTTTTTCTCAGCTCATTCTGACAGCCATTCATTCACATATACATTGTACGTCCAGCTCACTTTATTTATTTCCAGCCTTTACACATTCTTGTATTTGATACCCATGTTTCACTACCGTATAACATTGTATTTCACACACAAGCATCACACAAACTACCCTTCACTTAGAGAAAAAATGCCATTCTTGGCCACAGATGTGATTGTTCCCAGAATGTTTCCATCCCATTCCCACTCTAGCTACTATGTTTTCAGAACATCCACTTCTACTGCTAATTAGATCAGATAGCTATCAACTATTTCTAAGAAGCCTTTCAAACATTGGAAAGAATTTATTTTATGGATGCTCTTATTGCTAACTTTTTCTGTGCAACTATTACATACAAAGTCTTCCTTCTCTGTTGACCTGGCTGTAATCCTACTGCATATCTTGTGGAGATATAGTTTACATTTATTATGCAGTACAGAGCTTCTACATACTCTATTCCTGCATATGGAGCATGGTCACCTCTCTCATGACAATATTGTCTTGTCTTTCCTCTTGCTAAATAAAACATGTATTTTGTAAATTTACTTAGAGACCTCTTGATTTATAAGTTTTGTTTCTACGTTTAGAATTTCTCATCTAATTCTTTGACTGATTCATTTTGAAAACTTGGTCATTGTATACAGCCAGTCTTAAACTCCTCTGTTACAGCCAAGAAAACTATAATAAACAGGAAAAGGCTGAGAACTAAGCCTTGATGGACATATTATATTTTCTATTTTAAATTTTTATATTATTTTAGAGTTCCTATTGCAATCTTTGTACTTTGTATCAAAATCTCCATCTTATTTTAAAATAAATTGTTTGCCCTTTCTAAGAATATTGGTTGTACTGTTAGCTTTTATCAACCGTGCCAGATCAGGAAATAGATTATTAAATCCAACCTCAGTAATTGAGAGAACTAAATTAATATCTTATTTAAACATTTTTATAAACAATAAAGTTCTTGTTTTGTTTGTTTATGTACAGTTTATTTAATGTATTAAAAAAAAATAAAGGGTGATAGCTTATTATAGACACCAGTGGTAACACACAGTTTGTGCAAATCCCATGTAAATGTATCAAATTGCTATGCAGCTGGAATAATTGTCATTATTGATTATTGTTAAACATTTGTATGTGTTTAAGATATTTAACAGAGAATGTTTTTTTTTATGGTGGATGCTGGATCTTCCGTAAGCTTCCGACAGCTGCATTCATATATTAGGGTAACTTGCTTGTTGATATCTAGGTTTTAGTTGGTAGCAGCTAAAGCCAAAGGTAACTCAATAGAATTACCCAATAAAAAAAATACTATATAGCATTTTGTCCATTGCTTTATCATTCGTATTAGCTGACTAGCCTGTAAAACAAAAAGGAGCCTCTAAATTGTCACTCAATCCATTATAAATAGCAACCAAATTCCCTCCAAACATATGCCCACCATCTTAAGAAAGAAAGGATTTATTACCCAATATAGCCTTGAATATACAAAAATACAGGATGTTCAGAGCTGGAATGACTTTAAACATAGGTATCCTCAATTAGGGTTAAACAACAATAACTTACCAGATTTCTTTATCGATAGTGAGACTTTGTTGCTTTATATATTTGTTTTTGCTGAAAAGGATTTGGATATGATTTAAAAGTTTAACAAACAATTCCATTCAATTCCAAACAATTCCATTCATATACTTAATTCAGAAATAATCTAAATTTAGCATTCAGTTAAGAAATACTTCTACATTTTACCAATGAATCTTAAATAAAATATAATAATGAATTATTGTGTACAGTGCTCATCAAAGGTACATAGAATAATGTACAAATATCAGGAAAATGAACAGTGTACGAGTCATGAAATACATGTGTGTGTATGTGTATGTGTATGGAGGGGGAACATTAGGTGTAGTGTTGGCGAATCTCAGGAAGCATGGAGGTTTTAAAGGATGCAGTGTCTCAGCAGCTAACAACTGATGCAGGTAGTTTGTTCCATGCTTCAGCAACTCTGAGCATGAATAAATGTTTCCAAAAGTCATGGGAGCTATGCTGTTTTCTGACTTCGTAAGCATACCCATGTGTGTTAGACACATGGAAATCAAAAAGGTGCTCAGGGTTGTTGTTGGCAAGATGGTTAATAATTTTGTGGATCTTTACCAAGTCAGTTGCCAGACGTTGGAGCTTCAATGTATCCATGGCCAGGGAAGCAAGGCGTTCAGAGTATGGTAGATGCCTGATGGAGGATATTCACTTGGTTGCACATCTCTGAACAGTTTCCAGGTGGTCAATATTCTGAGCAAGATAGGGGTTCCAGACTGGTGATGCAAATTCTAAGTGTTCGTCCAGTGCAAATCGCTGCTGACCGTAATGCCCAGGTCACGTTCACAAGAAGACTTCTTGATATTAGTGCTGTGGAGGGGGTATGTGGACGCTGGGTTTTTACTCCCAAAATGCATGGTGGTACACTTGTCCACAGCTAACTTGAGTTGCCAGTCCGTGATCCATTGTTGCATTGTGTCCAGGTCAGATTGCAAGAAAGATCTATAGTGTTCAAGATCTGTCCTTTTTATCTCAAGGTACAGCTTGATGTCATCTACATATTTCAGTACTGTGGCATTCTTTAAGTTGGCATCTATGTCATTAATATATGCCACAAACAAAAGGGTGCCAAGAACAGATCCCTGTGGTACACCAGATGACATCTCATACAGTGAGGAATGCTGTCCTAGAACCGTGACTACTTCTCTTTAACGGAGAATGAAGAACTTCAACCAGTTAAAATGATCATCCTTCACACCCATTGCAGAGAGTTTTGCCATAAGTTTTTTGAGTGGCACAGAATTGAAAGCTTTAGTAAAGTCAAGGTAAACAACATCCACCCATGAGCCGCCATCAGTGATCCAGGTGATGTCTTCAAGAAACGTGACAAGTCGATCACAGCAGCTGAAGTTAGGGATAAATCCAAATTGTGAGGGCCGGATAAGACTGTGAGAGTTCCAGAAGTTCCAAAGTGTTTCTCTGACACAGGATTCCATCAGTTTGGCAACGCAGCTAGTAAGACTGACCGGACGATAGTTGACAGGTGATGTGCAGTCACCCTTTTTGAACAGAGGAATGACACTGGCAGTTTTCCACTGCTCTGGAATAGCACCGTTGTTCAGACAGAATTGGAAGAAACGTGATAGCTGGTGCAGAAGGAAATACCCACCACATTTGAGAAGCAGGTACATAACACCATCAAGACGAGGAGAGGCATGGTTGCATTTATTTTTAAGGTGACGTCACAGCATTGCAGGTGTAAATGCCATAATTGTAATAGAATCCGATGTCAGAGGTGGTGGAGATGGTACACTCTGGTCTTCAACAGTGAAAATGCCTGCATAGCATTCAGCAATGAGTTCTGCGCATTCCTTGGGGCCGTCAGTAAACTGCCTTGTGTGGGGATTGCAAAGAGGACCAACTGGAGAGTGAAGCCTCTGCTTTGAGTGAACATACTTCCAGAACACCTTACTGTCAGGGTTGGTTGCTATGTGCTACTCAAATTCAAGCACTGCCTTTTTTGTCACCTGCTTGAGATGGTTGGATGATTTATTTCGCTTTTTCCTATTGATATCTTATTTGAAATTATTGAGGACAAAAATATTGGTAGCCTTTTATAGCTATTTAGCTTGAAGAGACATGTAAATAAATGCTGATCAGCTGAAACACTATGGATAGAGATGTAAAATTTACGCAATATTTTAAAATATCATAATTGTTGGAATATAATAACTGAATATTATTTCATGTTACATGAAGAAAACAACGAAACCTTGCAGTGTTGTGTATTGAGCCAATGAGAGTGGTTCTACATGTGTTGTTACTTGACCTGCTAGAAATAGCAACCAAATATATAGTCCAGTTGAATGTTTCTAAAGAAATGCAGTTTTGATGTTGAAGGATTGAGCAAAATGCTAAATATAAGATCTCGATGACTAGACATATTTCTCAACTCCTGCCTATTTTTCAATCATTCATTTGTGTTTGTATAATTATATGGAATTATTTCAGTATCATAGGAATTTTTAGGAGAAACATAAGAAGCTGTGCAATGCTGGAATTCTGCCATGAGTTACTGGTTGACATAGCAGCTGTAAGACTCTCAGTAAGAAAGCTTTCAAATCCATGTAATGGAATGTAGCTAGTATTGTGTTGTAAAATAAAGAGATGGTTTCAATTGCTCTAATTGGACTGAAATGTTGCCTCTATCATCATCATTATAACAATCATTGAACTATACGTTAACTATATTTATTTTGCTACTGAATTGTGCTTGTTGCTTGTTTCTTGTAGGTGTTTTTAATCCATATAAATACATTCCATTTGGCTCCTCATTTGTGCACCTGGCCATAAATTTAAAGATTGATATCTCAATTTCAATACAGTCATCATGTGGATTTGTTTGGTAATGTCAGTGATGGAGAATATAATGTACATATGTATAACATAAGCAGTGGACTACTCTTGGTTTGTTTTATAGTTCATCAGGAAGATAAGGGTAGTGGATTTGCTGATATCACAGAATTGACAGGACAACAAACACATTTTGTGGTATTTAGCTACTTCCCTTTACATTCTGTATTCAAATCCTGCCATTGTCAACTTTTCCTTTCATCCTTACAGGGTTGATAAAATAAAGTACTAATCAAGTACTGGGGTTGATTCAATCAACTTTCCCCTCTCCACAAATTGCTGGTATTTTGCCTAAATTAGAAATCATTATTGAGAAGATATTTTATTTTATATAGTTTTTGGTGTCTTTTCTTTGTAGGATTATAAAAAATTTAATATTGACTAAATTGTGAAGTTATGAAATTCACCTTTTCTTAAACTAACTCTTGGGTAAGGCTTTAAATAATTACATGAGCAAAGACCAGTCTACATTAACCACATCAGCATTGACCAGTCTAAAAAAATTTAATTTTATCAATTTTTAAATGGATTGGATTCAGATATTTGCTAATATGTTTTTTGTTACATTGATAGACATGATGGGTAGCATTTGGTGCTTGGAAAGTTTGATTTTACGATAATGTTGCCTTTAATATACATACATTAACCACTAAGCCACAGCACCACATTAGAATATTTATTTGTAGTCAGACTGCCAAAGCTAGCTTTTATCCATATAACTCGACGACTTAATTTACTGTATTTTATAAACGTGAGAGAGTAATGTATTCAGCTGTGTTAAAGATGGTGAAGTGATAGAAATCTACTTCAGTGTACATCATTACAATGCAGATATGAATGACTTGTCATATATTTGTCTCTAGTGTTGAGAAAATATCTGATTAATTGAGACTTGAGAGAAAAAATCATGTACTCACCTTCCAGTCTGTGATTATTCACTAGTGTCTCATATTTCTTGTTTGATTAACATTGGATAGATTTTATGTATATGTGTGTTATGATGTTGCAACTCTAATAAAGTTCTAGTTCCAGATAAATGCCAAACTAAGAGATCTTTATCAAATTATTATTCACAACTTTACTAAAGTTGGCTAGAGTTTCTCAGTTTTATATTCTACTTTTGACAGAAATAATAGGTTAGCTTCTAGCCTTAGAAACTCCTGAGTTAAGTGTAATTTCTGTTTGTTTTGAATAGCTGTTATAGCAAGAATTTCATATGATGTTACATAATAACACATATCGGTAGAGGGTCGGACGCCATGCTTTCCAGCATAGTTACGTCCCTTTACGATCTGAGTTCAAATCCCGCTGAGGTTGACTTTGCCTTTCATCCTTACAGGGTCGATAAAATAAAGTACCAGTAATGCACTGGGTAATTGCTGGCCTTGTGCCTAAAGTAGAAACAATTAATTCTTTGTTGCTTTAAAATATTTCTTTTTCTGGTCAAATCAACTTTAATACCAAAATGATAATGCATTAACATATGTTTTATACATTTTAGATTTTCATATATATTTCACCAAAAGTATTTTCAGTCACTGGAAATTTTGATGACACATAGAGTTTCTAAACTGTGATAGAGCAAAAGAAATCCTTCTATGAGAGGCATTTTGGAATTTAAACCTAAATTCAGTTGTGATTAAAACTTAATTATCAAATTAAGTGATCACCTCAGGTTCTGAGTTAAATCATTTGCACAAGGCACCCAAAGCAATGAACTACATGAATAATAAGAGATAATTATTTCCAAAGAGAAATGGGCGGTGGATTGGCAGTATCGGTAGAGGGTCGGACGCCATGCTTTGCAGCAAAGATACGGCCCTTTATGATCTGAGTTCAAATCCCGCCAGGGTTAACTTTGCCTTTCATCCTTACGGGGTCGATAAAATAGAGTACCAGTAATTCACTGGGATAATTGCTGGCCTTGTGCCAAAAGTAGAAATAATTATTTCCAAAGAGAAATAATCACTTCCAGTTATTTATGTTAGAAGTTTTAGAACATCCAAATGTTATATTTTCAAATATGGCTTTAATCTTGTTTTATTTTACTGAAAGTTCACAGAAATATTTTTATACACTGATTTATTTAAACCAGTGTCTTCATCTTGACTGTTGATACTAGTCTACATAAATCAATGTAAATAAATAATGATAAATCCTCATCTCAGAACACTCCAGACAAGAAATATTTTTGGTGATATTAAAGTAGCTGGTAGATATATATATAGTTTAGTTTTGCTACATGTAGTCATGGATTAGTTAGGTAGTTACTCAAAACAGCACAAGTTTCTGGCAGTATGGATCATGATGCAGGATCAAAGTGTATATAGTGGGAAAATGTCATAGAGATACAAATAATTGTATATCTGTTGTGCATACATCAAAGGCATATTAATGGGAAAGGTTTGCTGAGTAGGATATGAATGAAGGATCCATGCAGCCAAGCATTTATGACAAGATACCAGGCAATCAATTACTGATGCACCAACAAGCCTTAAATTAGAAAAGAACACATTGGATAGCTAGGTATGCTCATAGATTGAATGCATTTATAGGTCTGCTTAATCAGGGATAACTTACTTAGAGTCAAAAAGAATTAAATAAGAAATACAAGATTTACACCTTGATCTGTTCTGTTTAAATAGCAGTAATTATCATGCTATATTTTCTGTCAAATTGGTTAGTTATTGCAGTGTAGCCCCTAGTTTGGCTTCAATCAAGCAGACATAGTGTACAAAGATAGTCTGTTTATTAATGTAGTTATTGGTCAAATTCAATGGTGGGTATAGTAAGACAAGAAAAGCATGTTTTGTTTAGTTTGTGTGTAGCCAAATATTCTGTTGGCAACTACAGTAGAGACAATTCAAAGAGTTCTTACTAATGTATGGTAGATTTGATCTATAAGATTCACATATCATTGTTAATGATCCAGGACAGAGTTTGAACCAACTCTAACGGTGTGTGTTTTGCCTTTTAATTAAGTAGGACATATAGTGTTTTTAATATGGTGTTGTAGTATCATTTTGATATGTTGCTGATATGTCTAGTTGTGATGAATTATAGGACATGTAACATTTTAAATATAGATGTTGACATATCTAATTATGTGGGAATTATAGGACACATAGATTTTAATATAATTGCTGTAGAATCACCCTGGCGTATTGCTATGTCTAGATGGAAGTTGGTGGTAGGACATATTACTGAACATGAGTTATTGTATCATAATCGAGTGTGGTGGAGATGTCTAGATGTGTGTGGATAGGAAATGTAGCTATAAGGACTGTACAGTTTGATTCAAAGTGCAGCTGCAAACTGTCTTTAATTTTTGTATCTGTAATTCACAAATCAGTTGGTTTATGGGCTTCTACATGATCAATTAACTGATCAAAGCCTTTCTAAAATCTCTCTAAAAAAGAACTTCTCTCAGTTTTTAAAATAAGATCTGTTTACTTCAAGGTTTCAAGAATAAAAGAATAAAAATCTGATGACCATCTCTAGAATACTTGAATGTTGAATTTTAAACCACCTTACTACACTAAGAATTATATATCCATATGCTAACTCACATTCTCTCTTCCTTTTGAAATGTTTAGCTAACATTCATCACTTGCACTTGCCATCACACATCTTTGTTGCTATCCATCACTAAAACAGAGATTATGTGAAGTGGAAAGGACTCTTTAACCATGCATGCAACCTCTATAGTGTTTGTGCCATGGTAAAATGCACTCTGTAATAGGTTTAATGATTGAACAGAGATAAGGTGGGATAAAGAAGATTCTTTGGTTCAGTTGAAGACATGACAATTTCTCTAGTGCTGGTTTTATGGTAAAATGCACCCAGTACAACACTCTGTAAAGTGGCTGTTGTTAGGAAGGGTCTCTAGTCATAGGGATCAAACCCAAAATGGAATGTCAAAGCAAAACTTAGACATGCAATTCATCTAGAAGAGTGTTAACTCCAATAAGAACTGAATCAGATTATAACAACCCAACCAACCCACCCCAGCATGGAAAGCAGTTATAAACTGATGATGATAATGTTGTTGAGTAATGGTGTTGGTGGAAGCAGCAGTGATTCACTGCATAATTACCTGTGACTATTACAGAAGATGGTCCTGATGCAGTACCTGAAGATGACCACCATTGCACAGAAGAAAAGAAAAAGCTTTTTAAAATAATGAAGTAGGAGCTGAGATAGGTCAAGTATATGTAGAACATAGACTGAACTGAACATTTAGGGAATTATCATAAATACAACTGAAGAAAGCTAGCCCTGCCACATCCTTACAGGGAAAACATGTTAAAATTATGACAGAAATATTTCAGAGAATGATTTACAATGTTTAAGATTATTTTAAATTGATTTGAGTGTGGTGTAGATGAGGTTTTACAATGTTTATGCTATAGCTATACTGACTTCCATAAAAACATAGATAATAATAAAATTATGATGGCAGCTGGCATTATTCAGGGAATTGCAATTTGTCGAGTTGCTGGAAGGTGTTTCTTCATATATTGATGTGTGAAGATTTTCTCTGTTTATACAGTTTTCGATATGTTTAAATTATATTAGATCTAATCTCAGAACTAAATGGAGTGGCATTTACCCAATGTCTATTTTGCTAATCTAATTAATTCAGAGAAATTCCTCTATATTCTCTACAAAAACAGCCTCTAGAATATTAGAATAGAAACAACTCTGAAATTCTGTATGAATATTACACAGCCATTAGTTTGCAATTATTGGGTGTGTTTTTTCACAGACACATTCTTTAAAAAAAAAATCCACTTTTTATTCTATTATTCCCTTAAACCAAAACAAGTAATATAGCTAAAATTTACTACATTATTACACTGAAGCATTTATATACATTGTCCATACTTTACATTGATTTCTTTTCGCTAATGTGTTTATATACACTACATTGTACACATAATAGATACTTTACACTGTTTTCTATACATATATATACTTTACTCCAGTTACTTTACACTGATGTGTTTATATACACTATACATACTTTATGTTAGTTACTTTACATTAATGTCTCACTTACATTCCAGTTTTGGTGTGGTTTCTACAGTTAGGAAGGGCATTTAGTTGTAAAAATCAAGTGTTTTTTTATCGGGTTCTTATCATTGAATGCCTTTCTTTTCATTGCCAACCACTGCATGGGCTGAGCATATTTATTTTACTATGCCATCAACACCAGAGAGGTTGTTTGCAAGGACTATATATATATATATATTTAATATAGAAATGGCTTCTACAGGACTTCATTTGGAAGAAATCCTCAGGAAAGCTTTCCTGATGATTTCTTCTGAATGAAACAGTCCTAGTCCTGTAGAAGCCATTTCTATATTAAATATTTTTACTCTGCTATGTATTGAGTACCTTACTTACTATAGTTACCCCCGATTGAACCCGGGATAAGATATATATATATCAAATATATATATATATCATCATCATCGTCATTTTACGTCCGCTTTTCCCTGTTTGCAAGGGTGGAACAGGTCTTATTAAGTACGGCATCTCTCCATTCATCACGGTCCTTTGTCATCTCATCCATGAGCTTCAGCGATCTGAGGTCTGCTCTCAACACCTCCACCCATGTTTTTCGTGGTCTTCCTTGACTCTTGCTCTTCCTTCTACTATATATATATTAGTGAAAAAGTGTGGTTGAGTGGTAAGAGAATTGGATTCACAATCGTAAGGTTGTGAGTTCAATCCCTGGACCGAGTGTGCAAGACACTTTATTCTACATTGCTCCTTCTATCTGGAGATTCGACTGATAGAGAGTATGCGCTGGGCAGTGTAGGAGCATGCGTAAGTGAAGATATGTTATATAAAAATGCATTCGTACATGTATACATTTTAGCACCCATGCGTTTGTATGTACTCACACAGATGCATACCTATGCATACACATATACACAAATACACACACATATACATACTTATACATATATATATATATACATACATACATATATATGCATATACGCATATATATATATATATATATGTGTGTGTATATATATATATATATATACACACATATGAATATATATATATATATATATATATATATGTAAAAAGTAAACAGAAATAACAACACAATCGGTACAGTATATGGAAGGAATATATTAGGTTAACACTTGAAATAGCAAGAAGAGAGAGGGTCTTAATGTTTCAGATGATAGTTCTTTATCAGAAAAAGAATGAGAAATAAGATAGATTGAAGGGACGGGCAGGGTGGAATTGGAAAAAAATGTCTTTAGATAAAAATAACAGGTCCATTCATGTTGACATCTCTTGGAAAAATGTTGATGCTGGCGTTTTGTGTATGATATATTTTTTTAGAAAAGTTGATGATAATATACGTCATGATTAGCTACCACATCATGACATATATTATCTACATATTGTCCAAACTATCCATGGGGATATAATGTAGGGCTGTAATACAAGAAAGTTTTATACAATTTGTGTTTACAAGCCGAAATTGCTTCAGATTTTTTGTTTAAGATTCGATCATTGGCATAGAATACTTCCAGAGCTTTGGTGGCACAAAGATCACATGGCCTTTTATTTTCATTATACAATCTAGCTTTAGCTAGGATCTCCCAGTGTAACCTATATCAGGTGTGGTTGTCTTTTAGACTCCAGATATAAGCCAAAGGTGACGTCATGTTCATTCTTAAAGGTTATGAAAACGTGAAAGCAGCAATTCTTTGCTTAAACTTTAATCTGTACATATAATATATATATATATATATATAGTGTGTGTGTAAGGTACACCTACCTCAAAAATATGGGGAACTCAATACAATTGCAGTGAAACTACACATATATTTTATTAGTCTGAAAATATATAGTAATACATGAACTTCTATATTGAGAAGATTATCTTCTACAAACTCTCTTATAATGATATTTCTGTCTTGGGAGAAAATGAGGCAATAATCACAACCAACCAAAAATACATCATTAAAGAAAGCAATGTAAAGAAATTGTTTTATTACTATTGAAACATTATATAAATGAAATCATTATTATTAAAAGGAAAAGACATCATTATTATCGACTATTATTCTCTTGTCAAGATAACATATACTCTACTCTACCAGAGCTTTTCTGCATCTCTAAATTTGGTTATGAGCCATTCCTTTCTTTAGTTTATAGATAATATTTTACACAGACTATAGGCATATCCTAGCTATGCTATTCTTTTAACTTTACAAATGAAACGTCTCTCAGGCAATTATTTGTTGATTTTTTTTCAGTATCTTACATCATAGCCCTTAGCATATACTGGCTGTCTCTATTCTTTTGTCTCCATATTGTACATTCACACTATTTTAATCTCCCGGGCTTTATATTTGGAGAGTATGTATCTCTTATCCTCCATGTGTGCAACTTCTGTCTTTCTTGTCTGGATTGTTGTCTTTTATCTCTCTATCAGTGTGGATGGGCATGTTGCATTGTCTTGATCATGTAATTCTGTCTTCATCAATTCTAGGTATCCAAAGACAATGTGATTGACAGCTTTTTCATATTTTTTACACAACCTTTTGGTGGGTCCATCATTGATAATACTATGGTAATAGGATCTAGTTGCTAGAGCGTGGTTTTGTGTAGCAAATATCAGGTTTTCAGTCTAGTGCTCCTTAATCACTGATTTGCCTTCAGTTGGTCCATGTCTGCCTCTATACATCTTGTACATTATTATTGTTGTTGCAGTTTTTGTTTCTTTAGTAGATTCATGTGAGTTTCTAATGCCTCACCTGGTGCACTTGAAATGTGTGCAGCATTGTGTTCATATTTTTGTGGAGATTTGGAGAATATAGACGCCACCTGTTAGTACTGCATAAGTCTTGTTTTGTTATGGAGTTTAGCTTGTAGTTTCTTGTGTTTTTTAGTGTAATGTGAGTTGTGTTATTCTATTGGGCATTCATCTTATAGAGTATATATTGTGTGAGTTGCATTGTATTATTTTATTGGGTGCTTATTGTATCAGGTGCATTGTGTGTAAAGATTGTTCTATTTGAGCTCTGCTATTGAATCAATAATGTCGCACAGGACATAGGCTATTCATAGCAGAGCTATATTTGGATAGTCAGTAGTGCTGTGAGCTCTTGTACGGCTTTTATATTTTTTGCTTGTATTCTTTTTATCATACTTATTATTATTGTTGTTGTTTTTTCTTGATGTCTCAATCATTGAAGTTATTGAACTGGAATAATTGCCCTAATGAATATCAAGCTGCTACCTGTAGCCTCATATATTCAGGACATATTGGAGGGCCCTTGTCATTCCAAGTAGGCATGCCTTTTGAAATGTTCCAAAACAGGGGGGTGGGCTGATGGTCTTTAGCCAGCCTTGGAAACTCTTTAAGATAGTACCTTAATCTCATGACAGTTCCAAATCCTTTTCAGTTCCCACTTCAGGTCCTGGTACTGGTTAATTTTTTCCCTCTCCTTTTCCTGCACTCTTGTGTCGAAGGGGCAAGCTGCATCTATAATCAAGCATGATCTTTTTGCTTTGTCGAAAACCACCAAGTCAGGCCTGTTGTGTTCAAATTCTTTATCAGTTTGTATTCTGAACTCTCATAACACCTTCACCTGGTCGTTTTCCATCACCAATTCTGGCTTATGTTCATACCACCTTTTAGCATGGGGTAAATCGTTCAATTTGCACAAATGCCAGAGGATCACTTTTCCTATAATAGCACTGGCATTTATGCAAACTAAATAATTTACCACTCTATCATGCCTGTAGAAATATTCTTTTTTGGCTAGAGCTGGGCATCCAGGGACAATGTGGTTGATTGTTTCTTCCCTATCTCCACATATTCTACAGTTACTTATTGTGCTTTGTTTCATTATGTACTTCTGGTTGGTAGACTCTTGTATTGCCCTGCAATTAGAAATCCTTCCATCTCAGAGCCAGGTTTGTGTGTTTTCTTTGTATACTTCCTTACTATTTAGCTTTTTTAGGTATTGGTCATGTAAGGATTTTTTTTACCATCGTTTTAACATGGCATTCTGGATGTCAGTTTTCAATTTAAATTTTGTCTTTCACAATTTTTATTGTTGTTTTTTCTTTTTCCTTGTTATTATTATAATTATTGCATTTATCTTGCTTTATGTTCATATGAGTTATCACCAAGTCACAACCAGCGACATACTACACACACATGCATCTTTAGGTGTTTAGACTTGTGATGTACTTATATTGACAGAATCTTCCTTAGTATGTGGGCTGTTCCCATTAGTACTATCTTTTGAATTTCTTCTATACGCGGGTTTCCTGGGATTTGGGATAATCATTAGACCCCTTAGGTGTCATTCCTAGAGCGCCTACAACCACTGGTATTGTTTTAGTTCTCAACTTCCACATTTTTCCAATTTATACTTGCTCAATTTTTATACTTGCTCAATTTTTCAAATGTTTTTATAGATACATTCTTGTCTATTGGAACGGACATATCAATTAGCAGGCATACCCTCTTTTTAAAGTCCTTCAGTATTATATCAGGTCTATTTGCATCTATTTTTCGGTCTGTTTGGATGCTAAAGTTCCACAAGATTGAGATGTGATCTTTTTCAAGTACGGGAGCTGGTTGATGTTCCCACCAATTCTTTTGATATGGGGCAGGTCAAAATGCTTACACATTATCCAATGTATGTATTGTGCAGCTCTGTCATGCCTGTTTAGGTATTCGGTTGAAGCTATAGGACTGCACATTGAAATTATATGATCAATGGTCTCTGGTTGCTTTTTACATACATGGCATAATGGGTTGCATCCATTTTTTATTATGTTGGCTTGGTAATTTTTTGTTGGCAGACACTGATCTTGGGCAGATATAATCAGTCCTTCAGTCTCCAATTTCAGTCCAGAGGATTCCAACCACTGATGGGTTAAAGTTTTGTCAACATCAGGATTGTTAGCTCTTTCTGAGTATTTTCCATACAGAGGCTTTTCTTGCCATTTCTTAACCAGTTTCTGTAGCAGTTCTTTCTTTGCAGTTACTTTTACCTGCTTTTTCTGTGTTTTTCATTTCAGCAGTAAATGGAACTTCTGAAATTTGTAGTTCATTACTGTATCTTTGTGCATCTTTTATAATGGAGTATGATCTTTTGATGCTTTCATGTTTCAAAACAAGTTTGATCATCCAATCATGTGCCTTCCTTAGATATGTAGATAATCCAATTGTTGCAGTTTTCAAAGCAATATCTAACTGGATTAATCCATGTCCTCCTTCTTTCCTAGGGAGATATATTCTATCTGCCTTAGGGTGATGCATTTTGTGCATGGTTAAGAATTTTCAAATTTTTGTATCGAGCCTACAGATCTCTGTGCTTGACCAGTTGATGACATTGAAACTGTAGGTTACTACTGGTATGGCAATCATGTTTATGGCATCGATCCTATTCCTTGCATTCAACTCCGTTCTTAAGATTGCTCTTACTCTGCGGTAAAATTCCTTCCTTTCCCTCATTGTCAAGTGCTTGATTCCGTCTCCTTCACAAACACCTAGATATTTCTAAGTTTCCTCTTGGTAAAGTTCTCTTATCACATTTCCCCAATCAAGATTAATGTCTGAACTTCTCAGCAGCTTTCCTCTGGTGAACGTGGCTTTGGCACATTTATCTAGTCCAAACTCCATTTTAATATCATCACTGAACTGCTTCTCAGTGGCCCTTGCAATTGCTCATCATTTTTTGCAAATAGTTTCAGGCCATCCATGTAGAACAAGTGATTAATGGTTTTGTCATAGATTTTATATCCATGTTTTGTTTCATTGAGCATTTTACTTAATGGTATAAGTGCGATGCAGAATAAAAGCGGTGATAAAAAGTCACCCTGAAAAATTCCACAATTAATATTAACTTCTCCAGCTTCCAGTGATTTTTTTTCACTATTCAAAAGGGGTGTCGTTTTCCATGTTTTCATACTGAATGACAAAAACCTCCTGACAACGGGGGATATTTTTAAAATCTCTAAACACTTTTCAATCCAACTGTGTGGCAAACTATCGAATGCTTTTTTGTAATCTATCCAAGCAATTGATAGATTTTTGTGTCTATTATGACAATCTTCCAGTATCATTTTGTTAACCAAAAGCTGATCCTTACAGCCTTATGAGCCTTGTTTACACCCTTTCTGCTCATTGGGAAATAGATCATTTGTTATCAGGTGATCATATGTATATTCAGTTAGGACTGATGTTAAAATTTTATACATTGTGGTCAAGCAAGTTATCGGTCTGTAATTTTGGGGATTATTTGTTTCATCATTCTTCGAAAGTAGGAATGTAATGCCATGATGGTATCTTTTCTGGCTCATTAACCTTTTCATTGTAAAGTTGGGCTAACAGCTCATGAGACTCTGTGAAGGCATTTATCCAAAAATTTGATATTTTGTCTTTCCCTGGGGATTTCCATTTGCTGGATTTTCTAAGAGCTAAACGCAGATGTTCAACTGTTATATATTATTATTATTATTATTATTTGACTGTTTATCATGACCAGCTTTGATGTTGCTTTGGGCCACTTATTTTATCAAATACTGGACTACAACTAATAAACTAGGTTAACTCCAATATTTTCATATCATTCCTTGTCATTTCACTACTGCTAGTAGTCCAGAACCTTTCTCAATATTTGGGCTGTTCCGATTAGGCATCCCTTCTGGAGCAGTTCAATCCCTGGGGTAAAGTCTATTTTCAACTGGTAGTTTTCAAGTTTCTTTGTCACCCTGCCAAGAGCACCAATCACCACTGGAACAATGGTGACTGTCTTTACTTCATTACTCCAGCATTTCAAGATCTCATATTTTAAATTGGTATAAGCCCCTACTTTCTCTTTCTCTTTTCATTCAATTCTGGCATCAAAAGGACATGTTGCATCTATAATAGTACAGTTTCTTTCCTTCTTCTCAATTACAACAATATCTGGTCTGTTGTATTCAATCTTCATCTGGGTCTGAATTAGGAAGTCCCATAAGAGCTTTATCTTATCAATCTCTAGCACTTTCATCTCATTTGTGACACTATGTTCATAGCTATTTCTGCACATGGAAATCCATACTTTTTACACCAGCTCCAGTGCAACAGGATAGCCATTTCATCCAAACTGCCTCTTTTTTATAATCATTCTGGGCTAATTGTTTACACTCTGGTATTATTTGGGCAGCTGTCTCTGCTTTCTCCACAGAAATTCTGCATTCAATTTGAACATCTTTCTTGTTTAATTTTTTCATTACCCACCTTGTTCTTATGGCTTCATCTTATTATTATATTGGAGAATGTGCTGGTGGATTGGCAGTATCGGTAGAGGGTCGGACGCCATGCTTTGACGCATAGAGTTACATCCCTTGCTATTCTGAGTTGAAATCCCACCGAGGTTAACTTTGCCTTTCATCCTTACGGGGTTGATAAAATAAAGTGCCAGTAATGCACTGGGTAATTGCTGGCCTTGTGCCAAAAGTAGAAACAATTATTATATTGGAGAATTCTATTGTTATTTATTTGTTATTAATTGTTACCTGTTATCTTTTTTATGTAAATCTCCACTGTCCCTGTTTTTATATTGTTCTTTGTTCCAGTCCTAGTAGCCAATAAAGAAATAATAATAATAATTATTATAATTATTATTATTATTTGAGTCTCAGTCATTGATGTTATTTAACTGGAAAGTTTGTTGAAATGAATATCAAGCCACTACCTGCAGCCTCAGATATTCAGGATGTATCGGAGGGTTCTTGCTGTTCCCAGCAAGCATGCCTTTTGAAGTGTTCCAAAAAGCGGGGCAGGACTAATTTTCTTTAACCATCCTTGGAAACTCTTTGAGATAGTACCTAGTGCGCCTATGACAATCGGGACCACTATGACCTCATGGCAGTTCCAAATCCTTTTTACCTCCCACTTCAAGTCCTGGTATCGGTTAATTTTCTCCCTCTCCTTCTCTTGCACTCTCGTGTCGAATGGGCAGGCTACATCTTTTTCCCTTGTCCCAAACCACCAGGTCAAGTCTAATTCCCTCTTTAAATCCTGGTATTGGTTAATTTTCTCCTTCTCCTTTTCTGGCACTCTTGTGTCAAAGGGTCAGGCTACATCTACAATCAGGCACAATCTTTTTTCCTTATCAAAAACTACCAGATCAGGCCTATTGTGTTCTAATTTCTTGTCTGTCTGTATTCTGAAATCCCATAGCACCTTCACTTGATCATTTTCTATCACCGACTCTGGCTTATTCTAATACCATTATTATTGTTATTGTTATTATTATTATCATCATCATTATTATTATTATTATTGTTCTTTGAGTCTCAGTCATTGATGTTATTTAACTGGAAAGTTTGTTGAAATGAATATCAAACCGTTACCTGCAGCCTCAGATATACAGGACGTATCGGAGGGTTCTTGCTGTTCCCAGCAAGCATGCCTTTTGAAGCGTTCCAAAAAGCGTGAAGGGGCCAATTTTCTTTAACCATCCCTGGAAACTTTTTGAGATAGTGCCTAGTGCGCCTATGACAATCGGGATCACTCTGACTTCATGGCAGTTCCAAATCCGTTTTACCTCCCACTTTAAGTCCTGGTATCGGTTAATTTTCTCCCTCTCCTTCTCTTGCACTCTTGTGTCGAATGGGCAGGCCACATCTACAATCAGGCACGATCTTTTTTCTTTGTCCACAACCACTAGGTCAGGTCTTTGGACTATTCTCAAGACATTAATTCTATTCTCAAGACATTATTATTATTATTATTGTTATTACTCTTTGAGTCTCAGTCATTGATGTTAGTTAACTGGAAAGTTTGTTGAAATGAATACCAAGCCACTACCTGCAGCCTCAGATATTCAGGACGTATCGGAGGGTTCTTGCTGTTCCCAGCAAGCATGCCTTTTGAAGCGTTCCAAAAAGTGTGAAGGGGCCAATTTTCTTTAACCATCCCTGGAAACTTTTTGAGATAGTCCCCAGTGCGCCTATGACAATCGGGATCACTTTTTACCTCCCACTTTAAGTCCTGGTATCGGTTAATTTTCTCCCTCTCCTTCTCTTGCACTCTCGTGTCAAATGGGCAGGCCACATCCACAATCAGGCACGATCTTTTTTCTTTGTCCAAAACCACCAGGTCAGGTCTATTGTGTTCCAGTTTCTTGTCCGTCTGTATCCTAAAATCCCACAGGACCTTCACCTGATCGTTTTCCATCACCGACTTTGGTTTATGCTCATACCACTTCTCAGAATGTGGTAAATTGTTTACTTTGCATAGGTGCCAGTGGATCACCCTGCCCATCACATCATGTCTCCAGCCCTTATAGTGAGTCTGGGCTAGGTGTTTACACTCAGATACAATGTGAGCCACAGTCTCCTCTCTCTCTCTCCACAGATCCTACACAGTGGGCTAGCCTCCTCCTTGTAAATATGGTGTTTCAGCCACTTCATTTTGAGGGCCTGCTCTTGTGCAGCCATTAGCATTCCTTCTGTAGCCTTTTTAAGGTCTCCTCTTTTCAACAAGTTCCATGTCTGTGGATCTCTAAATTCAGTTTTCTCAAAGAAGGTACTATGAAGGGATTTTTCATGAAGGTTACTCTTCCTTCTTGTTGTTATTTCCTCCTTGGACATCCCCTGGTCTATTGTCCTCTCCTTCAGTACAATTATGAGCATTGGCTCCCTACTGTCAATCACGTATTTGTGCAGGTTGTTTTTCTCCATCTGAACACAGTCCTCTATGCTGATAAGACCTCTTCCACCTTCAGATCTCTTTAAGTAGAGTCTATCGACATCACTCCTTTTGTGGAACATGTTGTAGATAGTCAATAGCTTCCTATAGTCTTCCTATCCATTTCTTTTTGTTCAGCAACATTCCATCATCATTATTATTATTATTATTATTATTATTATTATTATTATTATTATTATTATCATCATCATCATCAGCATCATAATCATCATTATCTTTACTACTACTACTACTGCTGCTGCTGCTACTACTACTACTACTACTAATACTACCTGTACCAGCATGGAAAATCTGGCATTAAAAATATAATGATTTGGTTGTGGTTTTGAACAACTCCAGACATAAAACAAAGTATGGGGTGCAACTTGTTTATTAAAATATGAAATATTCAGAAATCTTATGTTTGTCAGTCTGTTATATGTGGTGACAGGAGAGCACTTACTTCTACTTGAATAACATTGATGGAGAACGATTTCCTGACAGAATCAGTTCAAGTTCAAAACTAAGAGGACATTTTTGACTTGTTGGTCATCAAGATTTATCTACACAAATTACTGACAGTTTGTATGGATATGTGGGGAAAGAATTGGTTGGACAGAAGTCCAAAATCCTGTGAATTAGCCAACAAGAATCAAAATAAAGAAAAATGACAACTTGTAAATACTTTAGAGTTGTAAATACTTTAGATATTGTTAAGGAACACAAGTAAAAATATTGATCTGTGTAGCCCATTGTAACATTGAAAAAAGTATTTTTAGTAACAATAATGTTTATATGAAATGATAACAATTACAGTAGCATAATTTGTTGGAAAAGTTAATATATAAATTTAATCTATAGAATTTAACAGATATGGAATGAATGGTTGACAGAAAATAGTTTAATATCATAACATAAGAAAAGGATAAAAATAGTGCAAATAAGTTGGGTTTTTTTCAGAAAAATTATCAAAAATGTAAACAAAAATTTCATTCATTTTATATTTTTAAAAATATACCCCTAAAACTGTCATTTTACCATTCCCTGTAACTAAATAACGTTATGTGTTGTTTATTTATTGTAATATGTGTAGTTATATAGTAAGTAGTGTGTTTTTCAAGTCACTAAGATATCCAGACCAAATCATTAAGGAACAGAGTTATACATGTTCTTAGAGCCATTTTACAAATCATAAAATAATTCATATAAATCACTAGCTGATGTACCCAGCTTTCCCTGGGTATACAGATGATAAGAGAAGACAGACAGAATAGAAAATGACTGTATTGGATGTTTGTCTGATTTACAGTATGAGGCGAGACCATGGTGTGTGTGACAAAACAAAAAACACTAAAAAATCTTCCAGATACACCAAATTCGTTTTACTGTTAGTGCGTAGCATATGAAGATTTCTAGGTGTTCCCACCCGTGAACAACCTACATATAACTATCCATGTGTAAAAACCGATTCTCTCAAATTCAATCCTACAACTTTGAGACTCTGACCCTGAGCTTTATGTATGGTCATAGCAAAACTGGCTCAAACAGCGAACTGACATCTTGAGAATTTGAATAGTAGCTCGGTAGAGGAAGGGATGAGGTGAATCTTGGGTATAAATGCATTTTATCCTTGATCATTGCCTCCAAGAATAATGACCTCTAGGAGATGGTTCCTCATCTGCCTGACTGTAAAGCATGTGTCATTGCATTGAAGTAGTGGGTCCATGTTTCTCAAAAGCATGATAGAAGTTCCAATATTTTAAATTATACATATATATAGATAATTCTATATAAATGTGTATGTGTTTGTGTGTGTGTAAAACAGCGTTTGAATCGGAAACACTGGCTGCAAAACATTTATGTATATGTATGTGTAGATGTGTGTGAGTGTTTAATTCTCTTGTCTATGTATCTGATTATGTATTTACGTGAAGATGTGTGTGTATGTAACTTACTAAGGTGTAACATAAGTAACTAATGTGTAAACGCACACACACACACACTCACAGATGCATACACGCACATATACAAAATGTGACGTCGCTGTTGTGTCATAAAATATCTGTTTACTTTTAGTTGTCAATAGTAGATTATTTTAGATAAAGTGTTATATTGCTTTAATCCAAATGAAAATAAAAATTATATGTTGTCACTCCTGTGGTCTAATACCGTGTAAAAGTTGATTTCATTTTGTCAAGCCATTTGGGAATGCATAAGGAAAAGACGGACAGACAGAGAGACAAAGAATTTTATATAGAGAGAGATATCTTGTTTCATAACATATTTCTCTAAAAAGATGATTTTTAATACTTATGAATATCTATCTTCAACTAGCAATTCCAGATTCACTGTAACTTCAGTCCAATTACTGCCAGACTATATATATGAGGTTAGTCCAATTGCTGCCAGACTATATATATGAGGTTAGTCCAATTGCTGCCAGACTATATATATGAGATTAGTCCAATTGCTGCCAGACTGTATATAGGAGTTTAGTCCAATTGCTGCCAGAATATATATATGAGATTAGTCCAATTGCTGCCAGACTATATATATGAGATTAGTCCAATTACTGCCAGACTATATATATGAGATTAGTCCAATTACTGCCAGACTATATATATGAGATTAGTCCAATTGCTGCCAGACTATATATATGAGATTAGTCCAATTGCTGCCAGACTATATATATGAGATTAGTCCAATTACTGCCAGACTATATATATATCAGATTAGTCCAATTGCTGCCAGACTATATATATGAGATTAGTCCAATTACTGCCAGACTATATATATAACATTAGTCCAATTACTGTCAGACTGTATATATGAGATTAGTCCAATTACTGCCAGACAATATATATATAACATTAGTCCAATTACTCTCAGACTGTATATATGACATTAGTCCAATTACTGTCAGACTCTATATATAACATTAGTCCAATTACTGCCAGACTGTATATATGACATTAGTCCAATTACTGTCAGACTGTATATATGACATTAGTCCAATTACTGCCAGACTATATATATGAGATTAGTCCAATTGCTGCCAGACTATATATATGACATTAGTCCAATTGCTGCCAGACTATATATATGACATTAGTCCAATTTATGTCAGACTATATATATAACATTAGTCCAATTACTGCCAGACTGTATATATGACATTAGTCCAATTTATGTCAGACTATATATATGACATTAGTCCAATTACTGTCAGACTGTATATATGAGATTAGTCCAATTGCTGCCAGACTATATATATGACATTAGTCCAATTACTGTCAGACTGTATATATGACATTAGTCCAATTACTGTCAGACTGTATATATGAGGTTAGTCCAATTGCTGGCAGACTATATATATGACATTAGTCCAATTACTGTCAGACTGTATATATGACATTAGTCCAATTACTGTCAGACTGTATATATAACATTAGTCCAATTACTGCCAGACTATATATATGAGATTAGTCCAATTGCTGCCAGACTATATATATGACATTAGTCCAATTGCTGCCAGACTATATATATGACATTAGTCCAATTTATGTCAGACTATATTTATAACATTAGTCCAATTACTGTCAGACTGTATATATGACATTAGTCCAATTTATGTCAGACTATATATATGACATTAGTCCAATTACTGTCAGACTGTATATATGACATTAGTCCAATTACTGCCAGACTATATATATGAGATTAGTCCAATTGCTGCCAGACTATATATATAACATTAGTTCAATTACTGTCAGACCGTATATATGACATTAGTCCAATGACTGTCAGACTATATATATAACATTAGTCCAATTACTGCCAGACTATATATATATGAGATTAGTCCAATTGCTGCCAGACTATATATATGACATTAGTCCAATTTATGTCAGACTATATATATAACATTAGTCCAATTACTGTCAGACTGTATATATGACATTAGTCCAATTTATGTCAGACTATATATATGACATTAGTCCAATTACTGTCAGACTGTATATATGACATTAGTCCAATTACTGTCAGACTATATATATGAGATTAGTCCAATTGCTGCCAGACTATATATATGACATTAGTCCAATTACTGTCAGACTATATATATGATATTAGTTCAATTACTGTCAGACAGTATATATGACATTAGTCCAATTACTGTCAAACTGTATATATGACATTAGTCCAATTACTGTCAAACTGTGTATATGACATTAGTCCAATTACTGTCAAACTATGTATATGACATTAGTCCAATTACTGTCAGACTATATATATGACATTAGTTCTATTACTGTCAGACAGTACATATGACATTAGTCCAATTATTGGCAAACTGTATATATGACATTTGTCCAATTACTGTCAAACTGTGTATATGACATTAGTCTAATTACTGTCAAACTGTATATATGATATTAGTCCAATTATTGTCAAACTGTATATATGACATTAGTCCAATTACTGTGAGACTAAATATATGACATTAGTCCAATTACTGCCAGACTGTATATATGACATTAGTCCAATTACTGTCCGACTATATATATGACATTAGTCCAATTACTGTCAGACTGTATATATGACATTAGTCCAATTACTCTCAGACTGTATATATGACATTAGTCCAATTACTGTCAGACTATATATATGACATTAGTCCAATTACTGTCAGACTATATATATGACATTAGTCCAATTACTGTCAGACTGTATATATGACATTAGTCCAATTACTGTCAGACTGTATATATGACATTAGTCCAATTACTGTCTGACTGTATATATCACATTAGTCTAATTACTGTCAGACTATATATATGACATTAGTCCAATTACTGTCAGACTGTATATATAACATTAGTCCAATTACTGTAAGACTAAATAGATGACATTAGTCCAATGACTGCCAGACTGTATATATGACATTAGTCCAATTACTGTAAGACTGGATATATGACATTAGTCCAATTACTGTCAGACTATATATATGACATTAGTCCAATTACTGTCAAACTGTATATATGACATTAGTCCAATTACTGTCAAACTGTGTATATGACATTAGTCCAATTACTGTCCGACTATATATATATGATATTAGTTCAATTACTGTCAGACAGTATATATGACATTAGTCAAATTACTGTCAAACTGTATATATGACACTAGTTCAATTACTGTCAAACTGTGTATATGACATTAGTTCAATTACTGTCAGACAGTATATATGACATTAGTCCAATTACTGGCAAACTGTATATATGACATTAGTCCAATTACTGTCAAACTGTGTATATGACATTAGTCCAATTACTGTCAAACTGTGTATATGACATTAGTCCAATTACTGTCCGACTATATATATGATATTAGTTCAATTACTGTCCGACTGTATATATGACATTAGTCCAATTGCTGTCAGACTATATATATGATATTAGTCCAATTATTGTCAAACTGTATATATGACATTAGTCCAATTACTGTGAGACTAAATATATGACATTAGTCCAATTACTGTCAGACTATATATATGACATTATTCCAATTACTCTCAGACTGTATATATGACATTAGTCCAATTACTGTCAGACTATATATATGACATTAGTCCAATTACTGTCAGACTATATATATGACATTAGTCCAATTACTGTCAGACTGTATATATGACATTAGTCCAATTACTGTCAGACTGTATATATGACATTAGTCCAATTACTGTCTGACTGTATATATCACATTAGTCCAATTACTGTCAGACTATATATATGACATTAGTCCAATTACTGTCAGACTGTATATATAACATTAGTCCAATTACTGTAAGACTAAATATATGACATTAGTCCAATTACTGCCAGACTGTATATATGACATTAGTCCAATTACTGTAAGACTGGATATATGACATTAGTCCAATTACTGTCAGACTATATATATGACATTAGTCCAATTACTGTCAAACTGTATATATGACATTAGTCCAATTACTGTGAAACTGTGTATATGACATCAGTCCAATTACTGTCCGACTATATATATGATATTAGTTCAATTACTGTCAGACAGTATATATGACATTAGTCCAATTACTGTCAAACGGTATATATGACATTAGTTCAATTACTGTCAAACTGTGTATATGACATTAGTCCAATTACTGTCAAACTGTGTATATGACATTAGTCCAATTACTGTCAGACTATATATATGACATTAGTTCAATTACTGTCAGACAGTATATATGACATTAGTCCAATTACTGGCAAACTGTATATATGACATTAGTCCAATTACTATCAAACTGTGTATATGACATTAGTCCAATTACTGTCAAACTGTGTATATGACATTAGTCCAATTACTGTCCGACTATATATATGATATTAGTCCAATTACTGTCCGACTGTATATATGACATTAGTCCAGTTGCTGTCAGACTATATATATGATATTAGTCCAATTACTGTCAGACTGTATATATGACATTAGTCCAATTACTGTCTGACTGTATATATGAAATTAGTCCAATTACTGCCAGACTGTATATATCACATTAGTCCAATTACTGTCAGACTATATATATGACATTAGTCCAATTACTGTCAGACTGTATATATGACATTAGTCCAATTACTGTCAGACTAAATATATGACATTAGTCCAATTACTGTCAGACTATATACATGACATTAGTCCAATTACTGTCAGACTGTATATATGACATTAGTCCAATTACTGTCCGACTATATATATGACATTAGTCCAATTACTGTCAGACTGTATATATGACATTAGTCCAATTGCTGCCAGACTGTATATATGACATTAGTCCAATTGCTGCCAGACTGTATATATGATATTAGTCCAATTACTGCCAGACTGTATATATGACATTAGTCCCATTAATGCGAGACTGTATATATGACATTAGTCCCATTACTGCCAGACTGTATATATGACATTAGTCCCATTACTGCCAGACTGTATATATGACATTAGTCCAATTACTGTCAGACTGTATATATGACATTAGTCCAATTACTGTCAGACTAAATTTATGACATTAGTCCAATTACTGCCAGACTGTATATATGACATTAGTCCAATTACTGTCAGACTATATATATGACATTAGTCCAATTACTGTGAAACTGTGTATATGACATTAGTCCAATTACTGTCAGACTAGATTTATGACATTAGTCCAATTTCTGCCAGACTGTATATATGACATTAGTCCCATTACTGCCAGACTGTATATATGACATTAGTCCCATTACTCTCAGACTAAATTTATGACATTAGTCCAATTGCTGCCAGACTGTATATATGACATTAGTCCAATTACTCTCAGACTAAATTTATGACATTAGTCCAATTGCTGCCAGACTGTATATATGACATTAGTCCAATTACTGTCAAACTAAATTTATGACATTAGTCCAATTGCTGCCAGACTGTATATATGACATTAGTCCCATTACTGCCAGACTGTATGTATGACATTAATCCCATTACTGCCAGACTGTATATATGACATTAGTCCAATTACTGTCAGACTGTATATATGACATTAGTCCAATTACTGTCAGACTAAATTTATGACATTAGTCCAATTACTGTCAGACTGTATATATGACATTAGTCCAATTACTGTCAGACTAAATTTATGACATTAGTCCAATTACTGCCAGACTGTATATATGACATTAGTGCCATTACTGCCAGACTGTATATATGACATTAGTCCCATTACTGCCAGACTGTATATATGACATTAGTCCAATTACTGTCAGACTGTATATATGACTTTAGTCCAATTACTGTCAGACTATATATATGACATTAGTCCAATTACTGTCAGACTGTATATATGACATTAGTCCAATTGCTGCCAGACTGTATATATGACATTAGTCCAATTTCTGCCAGACTGTATATATGATATTAGTCCAATTACTGCCAGACTGTATATATGACATTAGTCCCATTACTGCGAGACTGTATATATGACATTAGTCCCATTACTGCCAGACTGTATATATGACATTAGTCCCATTACTGCCAGACTGTATATATGACATTAGTCCAATTACTGTCAGACTGTATATATGACATTAGTCCAATTACTGTCAGACTAAATTTATGACATTAGTCCAATTACTGCCAGACTGTATATATGACATTAGTCCCATTACTGCCAGACTGTATATATGACATTAGTCCAATTACTGTCAGACTAGATTTATGACATTAGTCCAATTGCTGCCAGACTGTATATATGACATTAGAACAATTACTGTCAGACTGTATATATGACATTAGTCCAATTACTGCCAGACTGTATATATGACATTAGTCCCATTACTGTCAGACTAAATTTATGACATTAGTCCAATTGCTGCCAGACTCTATATATGACATTAGTCCAATTACTCTCAGACTAAATTTATGACATTAGTCCAATTGCTGCCAGACTGTATATATGACATTAGTCCAATTACTGTCAGACTAAATTTATGACATTAGTCCAATTGCTGCCAGACTGTATATATGACATTAGTCCCATTACTGCCAGACTGTATATATGACATTAATCCCATTACTGCCAGACTGTATATATGACATTAGTCCAATTACTGTCAGACTGTATATATGACATTAGTCCAATTACTGTCAGACTAAATTTATGACATTAGTCCAATTACTGTCAGACTGTATATATGACATTAGTCCAATTACTGTCAGACTAAATTTATGACATTAGTCCAATTGCTGCCAGACTGTATATATGACATTAGTCCAATTACTGTCAGACTAAATTTATGACATTAGTCCAATTGCTGCCAGACTGTATATATGACATTAATCCCATTACTGCCAGACTGTATATATGACATTAGTCCAATTACTGTCAGACTGTATATATGACATTAGTCCAATTACTGTCAGACTAAATTTATGACATTAGTCCAATTACTGTCAGACTGTATATATGACATTAGTCCAATTACTGTCAGACTAAATTTATGACATTAGTCCAATTACTGCCAGACTGTATATATGACATTAGTCCCATTACTGCCAGACTGTATATATGACATTAGTCCCATTACTGCCAGACTGTATATATGACATTAGTCCAATTACTGTCAGACTGTATATATGACTTTAGTCCAATTACTGTCAGACTAAATTTATGACATTAGTCCAATTACTGCCAGACTGTATATATGATATTAGTCCAATTACTGTCAGACTGTATATATGACATTAGTCCAATTACTGTCAGACTATATATATGACATTAGTCCAATTACTGTCAGACTAAATTTATGACATTAGTCCAATTACTGCCAGACTGTATATATGACATTAGTCCCATTACTGCCAGACTGTATATATGACATTAGTCCAATTACTGTCCGACTATATATATGACATTAGTCCAATTACTGTCAGACTGTATATATGACATTAGTCCCATTACTGCCAGACTGTATATATGACATTAGTCCAATTACTGTCCGACTATATATATGACATTAGTCCAATTACTGTCAGACTGTATATATGACATTAGTCCAATTACTGCCAGACTGTATATATGACATTAGTCCAATTACTGTCAGACTGTATATATGACATTAGTCCAATTGCCGCCAGACTGTATATATGACATTAGTCCCATTACTGCCAGACTGTATATATGACATTAGTCCAATTACTGTCAGACTGTATATATGACATTAGTCCCATTACTGCCAGACTGTATATATGACATTAGTCCCATTACTGTCAGACTGTATATATGACATTAGTCCCATTACTGCCAGACTGTATATATGACATTAGTCCAATTACTGTCAGACTGTATATATGACATTAGTCCCATTACTGCCAGACTGTATATATGACATTAGTCCAATTACTGCCAGACTATATATATGACATTAGTCCCATTACTGCCAGACTGTATATATGACATTAGTCCAATTACTGTCAGACTAAATTTATGACATTAGTCCAATTGTTGTAAGACTAAATATATGACATTAATCCAATTAATTTCAGACTATATATATGACATTAGTTCAATTACTGTCAGACTATATATATGACATTAATCCAATTACTGTCAGACTGTATATATGACATTAGTCCCATTACTGCCAGACTGTATATATGACATTAGTCCAATTACTGTCAGACTAAATTTATGACATTAGTCCAATTGTTGTAAGACTAAATATATGACATTAATCCAATTAATTTCAGACTATATATATGACATTAGTTCAATTACTGTCAGACTATATATATGACATTAATCCAATTACTGACAGACTGTATATATGACATTAGTCCAATTATTGCCAGACTGTATGTATGACATTAGTCCCATTACTGCCAGACTGTATATATGACATTAGTCCCATTACTGCCAGACTGTATATATGACATTAGTCCAATTACTGTCAGACTAAATATATGACATTAGTCCAATTACTGTCAGACTATATACATGACATTAGTCCAATTACTGTCAGACTGTATATATGACATTAGTCCAATTACTGTACGATTATATATATGACATTAGTCCAATTACTGTCAGACTGTATATATGACATTAGTCCAATTGCTGCCAGACTGTATATATGACATTAGTCCAATTACTGTCAGACTGTATATATGACATTAGTCCAATTACTGTCAGACTGTATATATGACATTAGTCCAATTACTGTCAGACTATATACATGACATTAGTCCAATTACTGTCAGACTGTATATATGACATTAGTCCAATTACTGTACGACTATATATATGACATTAGTCCAATTACTGTCAGACTGTATATATGACATTAGTCCAATTGCTGCCAGACTGTATATATGACATTAGTCCAATTACTGTCAGACTGTATATATGACATTAGTCCAATTACTGTCAGACTGTATATATGACATTAGTCCAATTACTGTACGACTATATATATGACATTAGTCCAATTACTGTCAGACTATATATATGACATTAGTCCAATTGCTGCCAGACTGTATATATGATATTAGTCCAATTACTGCCAGACTGTATATATGACATTAATCCCATTAATGCGAGACTGTATATATGACATTAGTCCCATTACTGCCAGACTGTATATATGACATTAGTCCCATTACTGCCAGACTGTATATATGACATTAGTCCAATTACTGTCAGACTAAATTTATGACATTAGTCCAATTACTGCCAGACTGTATATATGACATTAGTCCAATTACTGTCAGACTATATATATGACATTAGTCCAATTACTGTCAGACTAAATTTATGACATTAGTCCAATTACTGCCAGACTGTATATATGACATTAGTCCAATTACTGTCAGACTGTATATATGACATTAGTCCCATTACTGCCAGACTGTATATATGACATTAGTCCAATTACTGTCAGACTAGATTTATGACATTAGTCCAATTTCTGCCAGACTGTATATATGACATTAGTCCCATTACTGCCAGACTGTATATATGACATTAGTCCCATTACTGTCAGACTAAATTTATGACATTAGTCCAATTGCTGCCAGACTGTATATATGACATTAGTCCAATTACTCTCAGACTAAATTTATGACATTAGTTCAATTGCTGCCAGACTGTATATATGACATTAGTCCAATTACTGTCAGACTGTATATATGACATTAGTCCAATTACTGTCAGACTAAATTTATGACATTAGTCCAATTGCTGCCAGACTGTATATATGACATTAGTCCCATTACTGCCAGACTGTATGTATGACATTAATCCCATTACTGCCAGACTGTATATATGACATTAGTCCAATTACTGTCAGACTGTATATATGACATTAGTCCAATTACTGTCAGACTAAATTTATGACATTAGTCCAATTGCTGTCAGACTGTATATATGACATTAGTCCAATTACTGTCAGACTAAATTTATGACATTAGTCCAATTACTGCCAGACTGTATATATGACATTACTCCCATTACTGCCAGACTGTATATATGACATTAGTCCCATTACTGCCAGACTGTATATATGACATTAGTCCAATTACTGTCAGACTGTATATATGACTTTAGTCCAATTACTTTCAGACTATATATATGACATTAGTCCCATTACTGTCAGACTGTATATATGACATTAGTCCCATTACTGTCAGACTATATATATGACATTAGTCCAATTACTGTCAGACTGTATATATGACATTAGTCCAATTGCTGCCAGACTGTATATATGACATTAGTCCAATTTCTGCCAGACTGTATATATGATATTAGTCCAATTACTGCCAGACTGTATATATGACATTAGTCCCATTACTGCGAGACTGTATATATGACATTAGTCCCATTACTGCCAGACTGTATATATGACATTAGTCCCATTACTGCCAGACTGTATATATGACATTAGTCCAATTACTGTCAGACTGTATATATGACATTAGTCCAATTACTGTCAGACTAAATTTATGACATTAGTCCAATTACTGCCAGACTGTATATATGACATTAGTCCAATTACTGTCAGACTATATATATGACATTAGTCCAATTACTGTCAGACTAAATTTATGACATTAGTCCAATTACTGCCAGACTGTATATATGACATTAGTCCAATTACTGTCAGACTGTATATATGACATTAGTCCCATTACTGCCAGACTGTATATATGACATTAGTCCAATTACTGTCAGACTAGATTTATGACATTAGTCCAATTGCTGCCAGACTGTATATATGACATTAGTCCAATTACTGTCAGACTGTATATATGACATTAGTCCAATTACTGCCAGACTGTATATATGACATTAGTTCCATTACTGTCAGACTAAATTTATGACATTAGTCCAATTGCTGCCAGACTGTATATATGACATTAGTCCAATTACTCTCAGACTAAATTTATGACATTAGTCCAATTGCTGCCAGACTGTATATATGACATTAGTCCAATTACTGTCAGACTAAATTTATGACATTAGTCCAATTGCTGCCAGACTGTATATATGACATTAGTCCCATTACTGCCAGACTGTATATATGACATTAATCCCATTACTGCCAGACTGTATATATGACATTAGTCCAATTACTGTCAGACTGTATATATGACATTAGTCCAATTACTGTCAGACTAAATTTATGACATTAGTCCAATTACTGTCAGACTGTATATATGACATTAGTCCAATTACTGTCAGACTAAATTTATGACATTAGTCCAATTACTGCCAGACTGTATATATGACATTAGTCCCATTACTGCCAGACTGTATATATGACATTAGTCCCATTACTGCCAGACTGTATATATGACATTAGTCCAATTACTGTCAGACTGTATATATGACTTTAGTCCAATTACTGTCAGACTAAATTTATGACATTACTCCAATTACTGCCAGACTGTATATATGATATTAGTCCAATTACTGTCAGACTGTATATATGACATTAGTCCAATTACTGTCAGACTATATATATGACATTAGTCCAATTACTGTCAGACTAAATTTATGACATTAGTCCAATTACTGCCAGACTGTATATATGACATTAGTCCCATTACTGCCAGACTGTATATATGACATTAGTCCAATTACTGTCCGACTATATATATGACATTAGTCCAATTACTGTCAGACTGTATATATGACATTAGTCCCATTACTGCCAGACTGTATATATGACATTAGTCCAATTACTGTCCGACTATATATATGACATTAGTCCAATTACTGTCAGACTGTATATATGACATTAGTCCAATTACTGCCAGATTGTATATATGACATTAGTCCAATTACTGTCAGACTGTATATATGACATTAGTCCAATTGCTGCCAGACTGTATATATGACATTAGTCCCATTACTGCCAGACTGTATATATGACATTAGTCCAATTACTGTCAGACTGTATATATGACATTAGTCCCATTACTGCCAGACTGTATATATGACATTAGTCCCATTACTGTCAGACTGTATATATGACATTAGTCCCATTACTGCCAGACTGTATATATGACATTAGTCCAATTACTGTCAGACTGTATATATGACATTAGTCCCATTACTGCCAGACTGTATATATGACATTAGTCCAATTACTGCCAGACTATATATATGACATTAGTCCCATTACTGTCAGACTGTATATATGACATTAGTCCAATTATTGCCAGACTGTATATATGACATTAGTCCAATTACTGTCAGACTAAATTTATGACATTAGTCCAATTGTTGTAAGACTAAATATATGACATTAATCCAATTACTTTCAGACTATATATATGACATTAGTTCAATTACTGTCAGACTATATATATGACATTAATCCAATTACTGTCAGACTGTATATATGACATTAGTCCAATTACTGTCAGACTAAATATATGACATTAGTCTAATTACTGTCAGACTGTATATATGACATTAGTCCAATTATTGCCAGACTGTATGTATGACATTAGTCCCATTACTGCCAGACTGTATATATGACATTAGTCCCATTACTGCCAGACTGTATATATGACATTAGTCCAATTATTGCCAGACTGTATGTATGACATTAGTCCCATTACTGCCAGACTGTATATATGACATTAGTCCAATTACTGCCAGACTGTATGTATGACATTAGTCCAATTATTGCCAGACTGTATATATGACATTAGTCCAATTATTGCCAGACTGTATATATGACATTAGTCCCATTACTGCCAGACTGTATATATGACATTAGTCCAATTACTGTCAGACTGTATATATGACATTAGTCCAATTACTGTCAGACTGTATGTATGACATTAGTCCCATTACTGCCAGACTATATATGACATTAGTCCAATTACTGTCAGACTGTATATGACATTAGTCCAATTATTGCCAGACTGTATATATGACATTAGTCCCATTACTGCCAGACTATATATGACATTAGTCTAATTACTGTCAGACTGTATATATGACATTAGTCCCATTACTGCCAGACTGTATATATGACATTAGTCCAATTACTGTCAGACTGTATATATGACATTAGTCCAATTACTGTCAGACTAAATTTATGACATTAGTCCAATTACTGCCAGACTGTATATATGACATTAGTCCCATTACTGCCAGACTGTATATATGACATTAGTCCCATTACTGCCAGACTGTATATATGACATTAGTCCAATTACTGTCAGACTGTATATATGACTTTAGTCCAATTACTGTCAGACTAAATTTATGACATTAGTCCAATTACTGCCAGACTGTATATATGATATTAGTCCAATTACTGTCAGACTGTATATATGACATTAGTCCAATTACTGTCAGACTAAATTTATGACATTAGTCCAATTACTGCCAGACTGTATATATGACATTAGTCCCATTACTGCCAGACTGTATATATGACATTAGTCCAATTACTGTCCGACTATATATATGACATTAGTCCAATTACTGTCAGACTGTATATATGACATTAGTCCCATTACTGCCAGACTGTATATATGACATTAGTCCAATTACTGTCCGACTATATATATGACATTAGTCCAATTACTGTCAGACTGTATATATGACATTAGTCCAATTACTGCCAGACTGTATATATGACATTAGTCCAATTACTGTCAGACTGTATATATGACATTAGTCCAATTGCTGCCAGACTGTATATATGACATTAGTCCCATTACTGCCAGACTGTATATATGACATTAGTCCAATTACTGTCAGACTGTATATATGACATTAGTCCCATTACTGCCAGACTGTATATATGACATTAGTCCAATTACTGCCAGACTATATATATGACATTAGTCCCATTACTGCCAGACTGTATATATGACATTAGTCCAATTACTGTCAGACTAAATTTATGACATTAGTCCAATTGTTGTAAGACTAAATATATGACATTAATCCAATTACTTTCAGACTATATATATGACATTAGTTCAATTACTGTCAGACTATATATATGACATTAATCCAATTACTGTCAGACTGTATATATGACATTAGTCCAATTACTGTCAGACTAAATATATGACATTAGTCTAATTACTGTCAGACTGTATATATGACATTAGTCCAATTATTGCCAGACTGTATGTATGACATTAGTCCCATTACTGCCAGACTGTATATATGACATTAGTCCCATTACTGCCAGACTGTATATATGACATTAGTCCAATTATTGCCAGACTGTATGTATGACATTAGTCCAATTACTGTACGACTATATGTGACATTAGTCCAATTACTGTCAGACTGTATATATGACATTAGTCCCATTACTGCCAGACTGTATATATGACATTAGTCCAATTACTGCCAGACTGTATGTATGACATTAGTCCAATTACTGCCAGACTGTATATATGACATTAGTCCAATTATAGCCAGACTGTATGTATGACATTAGTCCCATTACTGCCAGACTGTATATATGACATTAGTCCAATTACTGTCAGACTGTATATATGACATTAGTCCAATTATTGCCAGACTGTATATATGACATTAGTCCCATTACTGCCAGACTGTATATATGACATTAGTCCAATTACTGTCAGACTGTATATATGACATTAGTCCAATTACTGTCAGACTGTATGTATGACATTAGTCCCATTACTGCCAGACTATATATGACATTAGTCCAATTACTGTCAGACTGTATATGACATTAGTCCAATTATTGCCAGACTGTATATATGACATTAGTCCCATTACTGCCAGACTATATATGACATTAGTCTAATTACTGTCAGACTGTATATATGACATTAGTCCCATTACTGCCAGACTGTATATATGACATTAGTCCAATTACTGTCAGACTGTATATATGACATTAGTCCCATTACTGTCAGACTGTATATATGACATTAGTCCCATTACTGCCAGACTGTATATATGACATTAGTCCAATTACTGTCAAACTGTATATATGACATTAGTCCAATTACTGTCAGACTGTATATATGACATTAGTCCCATTACTGCCAGACCGTATATATGACATTAGTCCCATTACTGCCAGACTGTATATATGACATTAGTCCAATTACTGTCAGACTGTATATATGACATTAGTCCCATTACTGCCAGACTGTATATATGACATTAGTCCCATTACTGCCAGACTGTATATATGACATTAGTCCAATTACTGTCAGACTGTATATATGACATTAGTCCCATTACTGCCAGACTGTATATATGACATTAGTCCAATTACTGTCAGACTGTATATATGACATTAGTCCCATTACTGTCAGACTCTTATATATGACATTAGTCCAATTACTGCCAGACTGTATGTATGACATTAGTCCCATTACTGCCAGACTATATATGACATTAGTCCAATTACTGTACGACTGTATATATGACATTAGTCCAATTACTGTCAGACTGTATATATGACATTAGTCCAATTACTGTCAGACTGTATATATGACATTAGTCCCATTACTGCCAGACTGTATATATGACATTAGTCCCATTACTGCCAGACTGTATATATGACATTAGTCCAATTACTGCCAGACTGTATATATGACATTAGTCCCATTACTGCCAGACTATATATGACATTAGTCCCATTACTGCCAGACTGTATATCTGACATTAGTCCCATTACTGCCAGACTATATATGACATTAGTCCAATTACTGTACGACTGTATATGTATTTAGACTAATGGTATATGTCAATTGCCATCTGTCTGTTCTATTGGATGGTATTTATCTAGAAATGCCTAGATTACATTATTCTGTTTTAGAAAATTTGTTTCTATTCATCCATGGTCCCTATCTTTAATTGCATAAACTATAATCAATGTTTTGCTTAAAGTGTTAAATCAAAAATATGAAAATAATATTCTAAATTATATTCCTGCTGGAGAAATCTTGAAAATGGTTTCTCATACTTTTTCACCTGAATTAACATTAAAATTGACTGTCCTATATATTTTTCATATTTAAAGGAAATGATATTTTAAAATAAACTTGTATTAAGTTTGTATGAATATCATCACAATCCTCATTATTCTATTCACATATTTTATGCCAGTCAATTATGCAAAGAAATCTACATCTAACAGAATATCAGCTCGCCTAAAAATGTACATTAAGCTTTTTGAAACTGGCCTGAAACTGGCCCTGGTTCTATGATACTAACCTTTCTATTTCAAAATGTTTAGAGATGTGTTTAAAAACCTTCCACCATAATTTTATGTAAGAACAATTTTCAAGTTCTGTTTCAAACACCAGTTTAATAATGAGAAAGTTGGTTATTTTACTACATCCCTCTAAATTCTTGTTTGGTTTCAAAATTATTTGAAACACATAAGCAATGTATTTCATTAGAAATATAATAATGAAAAAGTCAAAAATGCTTGCTGGACCAACTGTACTGTACCTGATCTAATAAAAGTTTAAAATATGCAGTTGTATTTATCAATAAGTTGGTTCCACTTATATTCCAACTTATTTTCTCTCTCTGACAACACATACAATACTAACAGTAGTTAATTCCAATATTATGGGACGTTTTCAGTAACTATTTCATGCATTGTACTGTGGTATTCATTCAGATAAAATCTTTTAGATATACCATACTGGAAAATCAAGACAAAAATAACTAAAAACCTAACCTTTATATGGTCATTTTACTTGTTAGAAATGGCAGTTAAATCTCCTTCAAACCATACTCTGCCATCTTTTAAAAAAATGATACATTGGAAATGATACTGTGCCTGAAAAGAAAGATAGGATGTCCAAGGCTTGAAGATTTTTTTTATCGTGATTACTACTCAATCAAGGGCTGACATGGATTTCAATAACAACAACAAAAGCAATAACAACTAAATTCTTATCTAGTTAGTTACAGTTCTTAGTTAACTGACATAGTAAAGCTACATAGGAGTTTGTCATACCACTGAATGGATTTTTCACTGGTGGCCAAAACTATATATCCTACTTACGCACAAAATGGTTAAGGAGTTCATTTCACAACCACATGATTTCTAGTTCTGTCTTTACTGCGGAAGGACAGATGGATTTCTTCGGACATCTGGAAGCCTGTCTTGAAATGCATACACTTTACTGTTAGTGGGAGCCTGGAATGGCATCTTAGATGCACAAAGGGATTGGGTCGGAGGAGCTGATCAAAGAAGAGGGTGCAAAAGATTCAAAACCCTAATCAGACAGATTCAACTGTATGACAGGTACCAACTAGATTTCCCGAATGCACCAGTGTGGACATGAAGCAACCACATAGTCACATAAGGTCATTTAGATCGTATCTAGATAGGTTTTTATTGAGTTAGTAGACAGAAACGCTGAAGGGCCTCCACAATCATAAATGGGTGCATATTCAGACCACAAATTTGTCATCTGCCTGATTGACATAGACAGGAACCTGGTTACTGAAAGTTTAAATGTCACATAAAGCCTACAGGTACTGCATTAGCAAATTAGTAAAGTGCCAGTTGACAGGGACAGTCATCAACAATAGGTGGTGGTGTGTTCTCAAGAAAGAGATTAGTTTAGAATCAATAACTTTTAGCAAAGAGGTAGCAATAGGAAGAAATAGAATAGAGGGTAAGTTAGTAGTTAATCTAGAAGAGGTGATTAGGAGTGGCAACACAAATAATGTACTAGCTGTGAGAATAACCCTAAATCATTTCAACAATGCAAAACATGAGAGCTGCATTGTCAGAGCTGAGGCACATGATCAGGGAGGGACTGTTCCAAAGGATTTTTGGCTCAGGGACTGTGGATAATTTGCCAAAATCCCTGGCATGGCAGTGTAATTAGGGAGTACTGACAGTTTGGAACAAACTCCAAACTCCACAGGTGATGACACCACTGTTTGACAACAGCTGTTTTACAAAAGTTCAAATGTCAGCAATCCATATACACATCCAGATCTGGCTATTAGCAGACTCCATTGTGAAGATCACCCTGCCACCTTCATTTAGCCAGGAAAAGCAGGCAGTTTTCCTCTGTCTAGTAACTATGGCAAAAAAAAATTGTGTGGTGGACAGGGACTGAATAAAAACACTTTCCTCTTCAACCAAGCCTTTATCAACTTTTTCAACTTCCACTTACAAAGGAAGATGAGGGTGGGGAGAGAAGAACTGCCCCCTTAATATATGTGTTAAAAGGTGGGTGAATGTAGTGACACTGGCCTCATTTAATGGACCTACACATGCACTTGTTGGCTGGAGAGAAGAGAAGGGCACTTGTCTTTGATACCTTTGATGATTGGGCTGATCTGTGGGGTTCCTTAATTACACCTTATTAGGGAATGTTGTTGTTATCAATTTATTGCTACTTTCCTACCTGTATTTTTCTGTTTATTAGTTTTATGTAAATCCTCATTATCCCTGTTTATTTGTATTGTTCTTAATGTTTTGGCTCTAGTGGCCAATATAGAAATTAACAACATTATCCTCATCATCAACATGCTTTGCAGCATATTGTTACATCATTCTGAGTTCAAATTTTGCCTTGGTTAGCTTTGCCATTCATCCTTACAGGATCAATAAAATAAAGTACCACTGGAGTCAATTTAATCAACTTTCCCCTTCCCTCGAAAATTGTTGGCCTTGTGCCTAAATCAGAAACCATTATTATTATTATTATTAAGGTGGTAGATTGGCAGTATTGGTAGGGCATCAGAAAACATGCTTTGCAACATAGAGTTACGTTCCTTTACGGTCTGAGTTCAAATCCCGCTGAGGTAAACTTTGCCTTTCATCCTTGCGGGGTCGATAAAATAAAGTACCAGTAATGTACTGGAGTCGATTTAATCGACTTTCCCCTACCTCCCCCACCAAATTACTGGCCTTGTGCCTATACTAGAAATCATTATTATCATTATTGATTGGGAGTATCGGTAGAAGGTCGGACACCATGCTTTGCAGCACAGTTACGTCCCTTTATGGACTGAGTTCAAATCCCGCCAAGGTTAACTTTGCCTTCCATCCTTACGGGTCGATAAAATAAAGCACCAGTAATGTACTGGGTAATTGCTGGCCTTATGCCAAAAGTAGAAACAATTATTATCTATATATATAAAACTGAGGAATTTTGTCTGTGTGTGTGTGAGTTTGAATCTCTAAAACTCGAGAACCACCCAACCGACTGTTTTCAAACTTTACATATGTAATACTTATGTTTCAGGGAGTGTTCTGAGCAAAAGAAATTTCAAATTTTCCATGGCCTAGGGATCACATTAGGCGATTTAGCGATCTCTCTCTATAATTCTTAGTCTTTTTCTTTTTAGATAGATACATACATATAACGTCGCGCCCTTATAATATCTGTCTGTATGTCTGGCTGTCTGCATTACGTCACTTGCCTGAGGGTGTGTGTGTGAGTTTGAATCCCTAAAACTCGAGAAGTACCCAACCGATTTTTTACAAACTTTACATGTGTATTACTTATGTTTCAGGGAGTATTATGCACATAAATTCAACTTTTTGATCCCCTAGGGCCCGCATTAGGTGAAAAACTGCGTTTTTTTTTCAGCTTTTTAGGGGCTTTTTGAGGCGTTACGTCAGACCGATTTCCTTGAAATTGTAACTATGTATTAGTCAGTCTCTTCTTCATACCGCAAGTAAAGAAAATCCAACTTTTTTATGGCCTAGGGCCCCCATTAGGTGAAAAACTTCATTTTTCCAGCTTTTTAGGGCTTTTTGGAGGCGTTACGCCTAGCTGAATTTCCCGAAATTTCAAGGCATATTATGCACATAAAAAAAATTCATTTTCTTGATCCCCTAGAGCCCGCATTAGGTGAAAACCTGCATTTTTCCTGCTTCATTGAGGAAAATCTTAAAGATTATCCAGCCATCAGAGTATTCGGTTTATTTTCTTTACATATTTCCATGCATGCAGCTTTTCCACGATTAGGTCTGTTGGCAGCCCGCCTTCCAAAATACCTCATTGCGTGCAACGCCGGGTAACACTGCTAGTTATTATTATTATTATTATTATGGACGCACATGTGTGAAGACGTTAGAAGTCTGCGGGAGAAAGGGTTCATAATTTTAAGCTGTTTTAAAGTATCATTTCTGTATTTTCATGTCGTTAACGAAGCATAAGCGGCCCACCTTGGTTCCAAGGAGAGGAGACCTTTCAATATTCGGGCTTTAAACCTGAATATTCCGATTTCTTCTTGAAAGCTTAGAAAAAATCGCTCCCCCCAAAAATATGGAAATTTGCGATCTTGAAACAGTAAACAACGTACAGGTCAAAGGGTCAAAAACAGCCACTATAGCTCCCACCACTACGACTATCACTACTACAGACAAGTCTGTTGTCAACTCCACTGAATGTAAAAAAAAAACAAGAATTACCATCACTGCTGCTACTATCACAGAAGGGAGCGGTTAACAACACTGTATCACTTCCAACCGACATCACCACCTCCACCACTACCACAACAACAACAACCAAGAAAAACAACGACAATAACACCAACAGCCTCAATATAAACACTAATAACGGTAGCAACAACAAACAAAAGAACAAGAACAACAACACCAACAACAACAGCAAGAATGACAACACCAACAACAAGAACAACAATGAAAGCAACAAGTTCAACGAAGGCGCAATATTTGCAGCGGCCGCAGCGAAAACAAAGCGCTTCGTCAACGTAGATATCAGCGATAAGGAACAACAGTTGACCCAGGTGTGGAGGTTAATTAAACGAGAGAAGTCCTGGGTCAACCTAACCATCCCGGACGAGGCAATAGCAGCCATGCAAAGGAGGACGGTGTACTTTTGATGCATTTCAGTGCAGACATGCAAGTGTAACTCGCCAGCCAGGCAGAAGTCGAGGCTGCTTTGAAGTGCATCGGGAGTGACATCGAGTACAAAGCAAGGGCCAAGCAGTTCGGTACCATCTCGGTACTGTTCAAAACCAAGGCCCTTGCTATTAAGCACTCTGTGACCCCCTGCAGAACGGAACGTATTATCATGCTTTCGTCCTACATGGGCAAAAGGACAGTAAAGGTCCGCATTCCAAGGATCCCACCAGGAATTAACATATGGTGGCTCCTGGGATGCGTAATCGAGGAGAGAACAGACACTACCCTCCTAGATATCAAAACGACAGAGAGAGAGAGAACTGGTCCGGAATGGATTTTGAGATTCTTCTCCAAATGAAACCAGAGGACCTCAACAACATCTCGGATTTTGCCCGCCTGCAGGATGGGACAACGATTCAATTAATCACTGAGGGAAGAAGGCCACACTGCTTCATCTGCAGGGAAGCAACGCATCTGCAAGCCTCACCTCAAAAATGCAGGGGGTCGCAAACCTCCTTTGCTGCCAACACCAGTGTCAACACAGAGAGCTGCACCACCAACACCAACAACAACACCAACAATGACACAGGCAACATCAAAAACAGCCAGACCACCACCACTGAAAACAACCCAAGCAGAAAACGAGGAAAGCTCTCCCATTATTATACACATGAACAAAACCATAAATGCACACACAGACACAGATACACTCACAGCCACAGACCCTTTGTCTTCCAGTAGTGAAGATGAAGGAATACCCAAAAGTGCCAAAAAACAAAAGAGAAAATTCAGCAAAAAAAAGCCCCCACAAAACACAAACATACACAACAAAAAATACAGACACCACTAACACAAACACTTCCCCAATAACATCAACATCAACACAACCCTCATAATTCCCTAAACGCAAACAACCTAAACAAACACAAGAACAAATAAACACACAGACACCTGAAATTGCAGACACCACATCTACAACAAACACAGACATACCCAAAACAACACCATCAAAACCATCACCACCAAAGTCACCAAAACGAAAACCAATAAGACCACACCAACAAAACATTAAAAAACTTTGTGCTTGTCAGAAGGGCCAACAATAAATTGATGGCCCTCTTAGCGCGAAGCGAGGACAGTCAAACAGAGGGGAAGATCTTTGAATTGAGCACATTTTGCGTGCCAGAAGATTTGTTTCTGGTGCGAATGTCGCTCGATTCCTACAAAGAAATTCGAGAGAGCTTTCCTCAGGACATGGGAACCCCGAATGTGAAAGCCACATCGAGACTTTTAAAGGGGTTCCCAAAAGAAACCCCACCAACCATGGAGGTCGAACCACCCAACCTTCACAAGACCCCGGGAGGTAAGTAAACCTTCCTCTCTCTTTTAGCTTGCCAACATGGCCATATTAAAAATAGGAAATAGGAAAAATGGCCTGGGGGTCACCCTGGAAGCAGGGTCACCTGCTCAATGACCTCAGGTCTCTGGAAATGGATGTGATTGCCGTCAACAAGTCCAAGATTTCCGACACGCGTGCACTAGCCCCTGTTTTTGACGACTATCAGATCTTTGCATCTGTTAGCAGGCTGGGAATGGGAGGTGGGGTAGCAGTACTGTTTAGGAAAGGCCTAGATCTCGAGGTAAGGTCGATCTTCCGGGACCCGGATGGTAAGTTGGTGGTCCTGGGTGTGAGCAATAGCGAAGGTGGTGCCTTTAGACTGCTGACCGTCTACGCCACTACCGGTGCCGGACAACTGGACTTCTTTAGGCACCTGGAAGCCTTTCTGGATACGTCTCACTCTTTACTGTTAGTGGGGGACTGGAACGGCATCTTAGACGCACGCTGGGATTGTGTGGGAGTAGCTGATAGGAGCGGGGGGTGCAAAAGCCTCAAGCACCTAATCAGCCAGTTCCAACTGTCTGATAGGTACCGACTAGATTTCCCCAATGCGCCAGTGTGGATGTCGACCAACTGCATAGGATCATCTAGATCGTATATAGACAGGATCTTCATTAGGAAAATAGATAGAAATAGTGTAGGCTGCCCACTTTTTAAAATGGTCGCCTATTCAGATCACAAATTTGTGATCTGTATAGTCGACCGAGATAAAACGCGTAGGTTAGAACTTGGTTACTGGAAGCTGAACATGTCATTTCCGGCTTGTAAGGGTTACATGACTGGGTCAACAATTTAGTTAAGCAAAAATTGACAGGGGAGATCGTCAACAACAGATGGTGGGGGGCTCTCAAAAGAGAGATTAGAGTAACTTCGATAGGGTTTAGTAAAGAACTAGCGTTAGAGACAAATAGAAAGGAAGGGGAGTTGGTAGATAAGTTTGATGAGGCTATTTGTAGTGGCATTGCAACGGACATGCTAGTGGCGAGAATGGCATTAGACCATTTCTTCAATGTGAAACACGAAGGTTGCATTGTTAGAGCTAAGACGCATGCTCTGAGAAACAAGGGAACCAAATCTGTTCGATGGGCCAGCGTGGCGGAAGCTCAGCGGGGTAATAAAACCACAATTCGGTCTTTGGCGGACTGAAACGGACACGAGATAAGCGATTCCAAGCGGATGTGTGAGGCCTTTCGCCAGCACTTTGCTCAGTTGTTCGGGGAGAGTGGCAGGTCAGAGACAGTAGCGGACTTCAGTCCCTACCTTGTTCGCTTGCCATGCATCTCGACAGTCAACGCTGAACTCTGCGAAAGGCTGATTACTTCAGCCGAAATTCAGGACGCCTTTGTCGGCTGCACGAGGCACGAGTCACTCGGGTTGGATGGCCTGCCCTACGAGCTTTACGTAAATATGCCAGACTTGTCCTCCAATCTCTTCGAAGCGCTCTATTGCAACTGGCAGCAGAATGGGAGTATTCCGAGTTCTGTGAGCAAGGGAGTGGTGATGCTGATAAGGAAAGACTAGAACAAGAGGGACTTATTAGACAACTTCAGGCCCATAACTCTGCTCAACACAGAGTTTAAGATTTTGGCCAAGGTGTTAGCAAAGAGATTGGCGCTTGTCATCGAGGATTTGGTTGGGGAGGCGCAAACTTGCACAATCCCAACCAGGTCCATACATGACAACCTCCACCTCATGCGATACATCATAGAGAGGGTAGGGTGTAAACCTGACTTCGGTGGGGCACTGATCAATTTAGATCAATCGAAAGCATTCGATAGAGTCGAACATCGGTATCTGGAGGCTGTCCTCAAAGCAGCTGGCATCAGCCCTGTCTTCAGAAGCTGGATCACTGCAATGCACAGCGGCACCTGCTCGGTGGTCAAGGTTAATGGCCACTTCTCGGAACCGTTTCGGCTCTCCTGATCGGTCCATCAAGGGTGCCTTCTCTCTTCCATTCTGTACGTATTGACTCTCGAGTCTTTACTGCAGAAGCTGAAGCTGTTGCAGGGCATCCCACACGAACCGGGACGCGGAAAGGCTGTGTCGGCTTATGTGGATGACATCACCGTGATGGTATTGGATACCTCGGAAATCGAGGTGGTCAGTACCTTATTGAAGGAATATGAAAGGTTGACAGGAGCCAAACTTAACCCGGAAAAGTCGGTGGGCTTGCAGCTCAGCACCTGGAGGGCCAAGTCCATGCCTGCAACAGCGTTGTGGGGCGCTGGACGGACTGGTAAAGTTACTCACCCAAAAATGGGCTGCGAGGAAGCGATCACTGAAAGGTCGCATGGAGGTAGCAAATGCGTACATCGCGTCCATCATCTACTAACGCCTGACCGTCATGCCTTGCTAAGTTGGAATGACTCCTCTTCAAATTCTTGTGGAGAGGACAAGTGCTGTTGGTGAGGCGGTTCATCTGCTGCCAGCACCCTCTATGCGGAGGGCTGGGCATGCTGTGGCTAATGATGCACAGACATGCGCTGAGGCTGCGACATCTTCAGATATTATTATATTTTGTGTGATAGCATAAATGGAAAATATTCAGTTTTGTTTGTGGTTTTCTTTTGTATTTAAAATTAATTTCCTTTTCAGTAAACTCATCATATAAATTTAACAAGACATTCAAGTAGTTATTAAAAATAATCACAATACCCCAAAACCAGTTACTTCTACATTTTTAAATGTGATTGGCAGCTAATTATTGATAATTGCACTTTTATCAATCACTTTAATTACATAGATCAGACAGTTTGTATACATATTTGTTTGTCTTATGTTGGTAATATTTATTCATTTATTTATTTATTTTTTGTTTTAGGCTATACATTTGACTAAAATTATTAACACTTAGTTTGAGGTTCAAGGGTAGAAATACAATCGCCAACTGGTGAATTAGCAGTCGTTAGAGCATAGGATGAAATGCCTTGTGGTGTTTGTTCCAGCTGTCCTCGTTGAAGTCAATTTTTTCTTTGATCCTTTCAAAGTTGATAAAAAAAAATACCTGCCCAGAGTGGTAGATTAGCAGAATTTTCACAATGTTGTATGAGATGCCTTGCATTATTTGCTCCAACTCTTTGCATTCTAAATTCATATACTGAGACCTACTTAGGTGGTAGAGTTAATCTGTGCCCCAATTTAACACCACCACCTGGCCCATGGGTGCCTTTAGTGGAGTTCACACTGTTGTATGCATTCAGGCCCGGTCTACTTTTTAAGAATACCACCACCCACCCATCCAGCATGTCTCACTGTCATTTTGTAAAAAAAAAAAGTCTAGCTAGCTAAAAGATAAAGATGAATTTCAAGCCAACAAAGGATCCTCTCTGCAATGTCTTGAAGTGCTAAAAATAGCTGCAAAATCTGCCTCAAATCATATCCTCCATTCAGGCATTTTTTTATCCACTACTGAATGAATTCTCAGCATGCTGATTGTAGGCTTACCTCTCCATGCTGGCCATTTGTAAGTTTGATGGGGTTCTTCTGTGGTTACATGATTAGCTCTGGTCATGCATAGTTTGGAGCAGATGTTGTAAGGTATCTTGTTTGATGTTCTAACCTTTCAATCAATCTAGCATTCGAGACTGGTATTGTGTTTATCAACTCCAAAAGGATTAAATGTAAATCTGACCTCAGAGATTTCAACTCATAGCACAGAGAACTGGAATGAATAAGACTAGGTGTTCTATCTAAAACTCTAATGACTGCAACAGTTTGCCACCTTAAAAAAGCTCTACCCTATTCTTGAAAAAGGGAGAACCAACAAGAGAGCCTCTGACTTGTTAGAAATAGCAGCTACATCTCCTCTGGATTAAAACCGACTATCTTAAAAAAGAACACATTGGATACTGTAATCCTAGATATTAAAAACACCATTGAAATTGAGTCTGGAATTCCTTTGAATATAGGTTTTCTCAATGAAGGCTGTTTGGGGGCTCAAGAATGGAGGAGCACTGTGCCTGAAAAATGAGACACAAAATAAATTTGAATATATGGTTTGATATTATTAAAATTAAAATTTCCATGGTCGTTAACTTCCTATTTAGAGTTTATTTTTACATTATCTATTTCTACACCAAATCTCAGCCACTTGCTATTAGGTGACTTATTTTTGAATATGTACATGGTCTCAGACTGGATTCAAACTAAGTGACTAACCTTTTAGATTAATCTGAATTTAGAAATGAAGGCTCACAGAATCCAGTTTGGAACATAAGCAGGAATAAGACACTTTATAAGAATCAGAGACCAAACTGTCAAAATGTAGTGTAGATATAAATATTCTAAATATGCACTCTAAAAATGAAATAAATAATACAGGAAATTATAATCCTTGTAGTTGCTTGTATTTTAGGAAAAATACTATATTTGTTATAAAAGGTTTTAAGTGTTTTGTTACAAATTTAATATTTTTGAGAGACTTTAAAACTTGTAGTTTACTTAATTGTTCAGTGTCAGCAGCTTGCAGCATACTCCTTATTTATTCTTACAGGTTTATTGTAGGATTTCTTGTAAATGTAGTTTATTGAAGAACATTGATGAAAATGAAAGCCTTTGAGAATTCTTGTTCACCATTGTATTAAATGTTGAGATTTCTAGGAAAACCCTTTTAAACAACAATAGCCATCGCAGATGGAAAAGGTTTTCTTAGTGTGCATATTGCTAAGGAAAAGGCTGGTAAAGAATTGTGTCTATAGTAAGGTTTTGTATTGTAAGAAAATGATGGTGTTGTTGTCAGTCAAAGGAAGAGCATGGAATATTATCAGGAAAATTCCAATTTGTAGGAAGGAGCTAAATGCATTTATGTTGATACAGTTAAAGAATGACATCTTTTACATTAACCAAGAGATCTATACTACAAGAAGCTGGTTAACATACATTTATCATATACATTTAACAGCAATAGCATAGGGTTTTGAAAGTTTTAGGTATTTTCATATGTTTATTCAATCAAAGAAATTAAATTATAGATGATGATTGTATATATATATATATATGTGTGTGTGTGTGTGTATGTGTATGTGTGTGTGTGTGTGTGTATGTGTGTGTATGTGTAATGACTAATCAACACATTTACAACAAATGAAATTGGTCTCCTCATAAATGCATGGTCTTGTCTCTCTCAAACTGAAAATATAGGAACTACATGTCTGAATTATATTGCCAAAAATACAGCCAAATATTCAACATGTGGTCTGTGAAGCAGATACAAAGCAAACTTAAACACATCAAGGTCTCATTCATATCAACTTTGAAAAACCTCACCATATATTTTCTTCAAATATTGGTCAAGCGAATCAAGAAGAACAGCAACAGGAAGAGCCACTCTTAAATTTAAGCACAATAGAAGATTTACATAATCACACAGTCAGTAACACATCATGTTCTCATTAACTATTTTCACTGAATAAGTGCTCAACGTCAGCAACCACCACACTTGTCATCATCATCATTGTCGTCACCTTCTACTGCTACTACTATTAACACTTTATCACCTCAGCTAATAATAAACCACTACTTTCTTCCGCTACATCTCCAACACAATCTGACAGTACTATAAAAAACTGTCGAAATCTATAAAGTACGATGCCCCCCCCCCCCCCCCCACACACACACACATACATATCCCAGTTCAAACAAGAAACCCTAAAATATGCCATTATTCACTACACCAGAGGCTCTGCACATGCAGTAGCTGCATCTTCACACATCTACCTGGGACAAGATGCACAATTCATATGAACACTACCAGCCAAAGTCAAAGCACACATCCCACAATGATACCAACACCATCAAATACTAAATCAAATGCTAAAACAAGCATAACCCCGGAATCCTAAAATCTGCCAATATTCCCTACATGAGAGACTATGTCTGCAACATGACTGTCCCCTCACTCATCTTCCAGGGACTCAACACACTAGCAGAAATGGAGCTCCAAGCCAACTTCTAACCACAGTAAAATCATCCCCTGCTGGTCCAGAATTTTCACAAAGGTATAAAAACACAACCAAAAGTAGAAACTATAACCTTGTCCAACAGTGCAACCACACCGCCAGTCAGCAACTGTTCTCTAAACAAGAAAACTCTTTTTTAGCCATGATGAACTTGGCAAAAGAGATTAAAAAAACCTTCTAGCTATCACACAATGCCAACCTCTTCTATTATCCCAGTGCAGCAACTCCCCCCATTGCTGTCACTAACAAACACAAAACAAGCCCCCTTAAACAGTCAAAACCAGCCATTACTCCAGCCTCAGCATTTCTACTTAATGTACAAGTTGTTAGCCCTTCCACCAATACACAAAAATGAAAGATCATCCAATCCATTGAGGATTGCTTTGACAACCATTTAGACCACATCCCTTTCTTCATCCTAACTGAGACCCATCTTGACAACTCTCACTTGGAAGCCAAAGTGAAGGTGAGGAATTTTACAACCATCCACGCAGATCGTGCCGGAAGAAGAAAGAGAAGAACTGCCATTTTCCTGCATGATTCCTTTACAGCAGATGGAAATATATTCTCCAATGACTATTATGAATCAGTCACCATGCACAACAAAGCCAATGATTTGATAGTAGTTCGGCTCTATAGGCCATCCTAAACACCCATACTACACTTTAAAGAATGCCTCAACAACATCAAATGTTTTATACAACAGTACTATTTTGGTTTCATACTTATGATAGGATACTTTAATGTACCCTGTATTGATTGGTCTACAAACAGTTTGAAACCAGGCACTTCCACCTCAAACACTGACAAAGAAGCAGTAGAGTCACTTCTCGACTTTATTGATGAATTTTTCTTGTCTCAACTTGTCCTTGCACCAACAAGACATCAGAAAAACATTTTGGACGTAGTTTTTAGTAACCACACACACTATACATAATATTACAGTGGAAAAAACCCTTCTCTCAGACCACGACATGGTTCTCTGTAACCTAAGATTCGACCAGCCAAAAGTTAAACCCAATGATCTCTCTCTCCAGCCCACCCATTTGATAACATGGGTCTTTATAATGCCAAATGGGTTGCAATCACTAACAATCTATCACATGTTGACTGATCTTTCACACATGCACATATCTCCACCAACATCAAAACATCCCGACAGATATTTGTAGACACTATTACAAACATATGTGCAAAACACACCCCAATAAGATCTGTGAAAAAAATAAGTACAGAATCACCCAAAACAGAAAAACTATAATCAGAAAAGTAAAAAAAACAAACAAAAGAAATTATCAAACTAAAACACTGCCAACAATACACACATTCGACTGCTATCACACAGCTTGAATAAAAAATATATAACCTCCAACAATACATGAAAACCATCAATAACCAAAGAACAGCTAAGGAGGAATGGGCCATTGAGAAAATCAAACTCAATCCCAAAGTGTTCTTTTCATTTGCAAAAAACACAAGGTCACTGTCTCTGCTGTTGTCCCTCTGATTGATGATAACAGCACTCTCCAAGACAAGGCTAAAACCTTGGGTGAGATACTGCAGAAATAATACTGCTCTGTTTTCAGAAATCCTGATATGGCTGATCTGAGCTGCATCAGTGATGTTAATCCCCAACACATTTTATCGGACATAACGTTTGGCACCCCTGTTGTCTTAGCGGCAATAAACAAAATTAAACACAACTCAGCAGTATGCCCCGATAGGTTCCCTGCAGTCTCCTGAAGGTGTATCAAGACCAACTTGCATCTTCTCTAGCTGCATCTCCTCTAATCTGTGGAGGAACTCACTGGACAATGACTATATACCTGAAAATTTTCTGTCCCAGTCTGTTTTCCCAGTTCTTAAAAAGGGAAACAAATCCCTAGTGAATTACCATCCGATCTCACTCACCTCTCATATCATTAAGGTATTTGAAAGGGTGGTGAGATCATGAATAACTCACTTTCTTCAAAACAACAATCTGCTGAACTTCAACCAACATGGATTCCATAATGGAAGGGATTGCCTAATACAGCCCCTGCACCACTTTGCTGACATTTTAAGAGCTTTAGGAGAGGGCTCCAATACTGATGTCATATACCTTGATTTCAGCAACATTGGTGTCTCTGGAAAGTTACTACAATGGCTCAACTGTTTTCTGAAAAACAGAGCCCAACATTTATTGTCGAAGGAATACAATCAAGTCCAGCCAAAGTCAGTTATGGTGTCCCACTACTCTTCATTATTTATATCAAAAGGCGGTGGATTGACAATATCGGTAGGGGGTCGGATGCCATGCTTTGAAGCATAGAGTTACCTCCCTGTATGATCTGAGTTCAAATCCCGCCGAGGTTAACTTTGCCGTTCATCCTTCCGGGGTCGATAAAATAAAGTACCAGTAATGCACTGGGTAATTGCTGGCCTTGTGCCAAATGTAGAAACAATTATTTATATCAATAGGGTGGTGGATTGGCAGTATCGGTAGAGGGTCGGACGCCATGCTTTGATGCATAGAGTTACGGCCCTTGCCATTCTGAGTTCAAATCCCGCCGAGGTTAACGTTGCCTTTCATCCTTACGGGGTCGATAAAATAAAGTACCAGTAATGCACTGGGTAATTGCAGGTCTTGTGCCAAAAGTAGAAACAATTATTTATATCAATAGGTTAACTTTGCCTTTCATCCTTACGGGGTCGATAAAATAACGCACCAGTAATGCACTGGGGTAATTGCTTGCCTTGTGCAAAAAGTAGAAAACATCATTTATATCAATGACATTATCAACATCATCAAGCACAGCAACATAAGAATCTTTGCAGATGATTCCAAGCTCCAGAAGGTCATCAACGGAGTGGATGACCAAACATGCCGCTAATCAGATCTACTGGCTGTTATCCAATGGGTGGAACAAAAACAATTTGCTACTGAACAAGGACAAATTCAAACTGATCCACTTTGGAAAAGAGGATGCACTGGAACTATAATATTCCCTTCCCTCAGATGAAACTCTTGTGGCATCTAATAACTTCAGAGACCTGGGAATAATTATCGATAAGCTGGGCTACTCATATAAACAGCAAAAGTGACATGGTCCAGAGGATGTGTTTCTGAATTCTCAGAACTTTCCAGTTGAGAGATATCCACACTATTATCCTTCTCTTCTCTACTTTTGCCTGGCCCCACCTTGTAGACTGTAGTCTCCCCTCATGAAACAAAGTATTATGAAAATTGGAGCACCTCAAAAGTCAATCACAAAAACGATAGACGGCATGACAGGCTTTGACTATTTAGGTTGACTTGAACAGCTCAAACTCTACTCTCTCCAATACCACCGCATGATGTGGAAATTATTCCATCAGCATTTCCCAAATGATGTTAGCATTATCTTTAAAATACACCTAAGGCTTGGGCCCTGTGCTATCTGCCCACAACAAAAATCAAACTCGCATCTCCTAACAACATTATGGCAGAATTATTTCACCTCAACCGGTTACGCTCTCATTAACATAGCACCAACTCACCTAAAAACAGAAACAGATCCCATAAAATTCAAAAAGTATTTGGACAAATTCCTCCAAGAAATCCCAGATAATCCTCCTACACTCAAATATGTCTCTGTAAACAATAACTCTCTACTTGACGTCCAAATCATGATTTGAAAGACTTCACCAGGTATTAAGTTAGACATGACCTGGGCCAATACTGGCAGAAACCTATCACAGTTATCAAAATTTATATATATATATACACATTGATTCATAGAAAGTTGGTTTGTGTAGATTTAATACATGAGGAATTGACGTATGAAGAGTTGGTTTATGTAGAATAGATTCCTATAGAGTTGACTCATGTAGAGGTTATTCATATATTGTTGATTCCTGTTAAGTTGACAAATGTAAGATTTATTCATGTGGATATGTTTTATGTAGAGTTGATTTGTGTAGAAGTGATTCATACAGCATCAATATATGAAAAATTGATTCTCATAAAATTTCATGGAGAGTTAATTCATGTAGAGATTATATAGAGAGTTGATTCATGCAGAGGTGTTGTATGGTCAGTTGACATAGTTTTCATTTACGTTAAGATCATTTATGTAAATATCTTTCATGTAGAGTTGATGTATGTAAATTTGATTCATATAGGAGTGATTGATGTAGAGTTGATTCATGAACATTTGATGTATGTGTAGTTGATTTATGTAGACAGTTTATGTAGAGTTTATATAGGTAGAGTTCATTTAGGTAAAGTTGACTCATGTAGGGTTGATATTTATGTTGAATTGATTCTTGCACAGTTGTCACATGCAAAGTTAATTCACATGTTGTTGGTTCAAGTAGAGGTGATTCCTGGAAAGATTATTCATGTAGATTTAGTATATGTAGAGTTGGTTTGTACAGAACTGATTCATGTGGAGGTAAACTTTATAAAATTGATTCATGTAAAGATAAGCCATGTAGAGTTCATTCATGCAAAATTGATGTATATAGAGTTGATTCGTGTAAATTTCATATATAGAGAGTTGATTCATAGAGTTGCTGTATAAAGATTTCATTCCTGTATAATTGATTCATGTAGAGTTGACACATATAAAGTTGACTCATGTAGAGTTGGTGTATATAGAGTTAACACATCTAGAGTCGATCTATGCAAAGTGGATTTGAAAGTTCAACCATACATTTGGTTAAGGGGTTTAATGTTGATGTCTTTCCACAATTCATATACACTTTATTGCTGGATGTAAATAAAACAGACAACTTCATTTAAACTTTTTGATTATTTGTATAAACTTTTCAAAGCTTTTCCTATTGCACACATATATGAAATGTTCATCTTCACTGACTGTGAAGTACTTTTATAAACGTCCATGTGAGGTGTAAAATTTGAGGCAATTTTCAAAGTAGCTCGGGACTATTTTTTGTCTTTGTTTTATTTATATCTTTGGCTTCAGCTATTTTTTAGCTGTTATTGTCATTTATGTTAATCTGAATACTTCTAAGCAAGTGTTCAGTCATACTTGAAATTTTGGGATAAAAGCATGGGTTCCATTGTTTAATTGATTTCAACTACCTTTAAAAATAAAGAAATGGATGAGTTTTGGCTAAACTCTACTAACATAACATATTATTAATCAGCAGAACATATTATTAGATTTTCAATTTTTCATACACAGTTGTAAAAGTCGGTGTATATATATTAATTTTATGAGCATTCTTTTCTATATTTCAACTTCTCTCCAGGCTTCTGCCTGTAGCATATTGTATGTGATAGTCACTGTCATTGTCAACCTGATTTGATGCACGTTTCACCTCTTCAAATAAACACAAAAAATGTTATCAAAGAATGGAACAGTGCCACAAAGCTAACAAATTATAGCTAAGAGATGATTATAATTAAAATCTCATGGTAACAGTGCTCTGCCAGGCAATGATCACTAAAGAAATCCTACAGGAAGCAGACATGAATAGAATTCTCTCAAACAACTCAGGTGAATTAATACCAAAAAGTGGAAGTTTTTTTATTGACATACCTAGAGAACACATGAATATATCTGAGCTTACTAATTCAATGTTTAATCAATAATTATATTTACATAGGTAGAATTTACTTTCTACCTCAACCAGCCATATTTTATCATACACCACACAATAAATATACTCTAGCTACAACTTCAGTGTTCTTTGTGTTGTTAATTGATTCACATTTTGGAAGACTGGGTCTTTTGATTCATTCACTGATATCATATTTCTAGCAATAAAATTCATAAATTTCTTCTAGTTACACCATATAATGTAAAATTAGGATTTGTTCGTCTTCCAGAACTACCTCCCTCATCTCTTCATCCATAATTTTTATATACATGAATCAGTCTGAAGAGGAGAGGCTGTACTTGCTTCTATTTTTGCTCATATACTTTTTCTACCCCCATTTAGACTGGCAGAGATTTGAGTTGAATAATTTATTTGAACTCTTGGTGGAAATAGCACGGTGCAGAGTGTAATTCAAAGGATATGCAAAACTATTTTTAGTGCTCACTAAAGATGATAATTTCACTGATTCACTGATGCATCCTACTAGTTCAGAAGAAGAGAAGCCATTGTCATAATGACAAGTGAGATTCAGAAAAGAAGCAATGTGTTTCTGGGCTAGTGAATATAGCATTTTAGATATGACCAAGAATGTGTGTGTACATAGCAACTGTACTATCCAAGGTGATCGAGAAGTATTTTAATGTTGGTTATAGTTCAGTATTGCTTGTTATTGGTGAGCAACTGATAAGCATTAGAATGTTTTGTAATCCTGAAAAGAAAGCTTAATCTTTGGGATACAGGTTTGGTAATGTTATATATGTCAGGTCCCTGTGAAAGGCCATTATAAAATATTGTGAGACTTAGCATTTGTAGCAACATGAAGAATGTTATTGTTGTGTGTTGTGAAAATGTCAGAAAAGTATCATGCAAGTCTGTTTCTTCAATGTGCAACGATTTTGTCTTTGTGCTGTTAAAGGAACTTAGGCTGCCACATTCTAATTGAATGCTGTTTTCTAGATTTCTATTCATGAAAGCAGTACAAACTTGGCATATGGTGTCTTGATTGAGTGGTTGGGTGTGGCTGATGCATGGATACAGAAAGTTAAAAGTGGTATCATTTATGTAAGCCACTGTGGTTAGCGTACAGAAGGCATAACTAAACTTCTTATAAATAAAAATGGATGTTGTGGTTTAGTGTGAGCCTCTATCAATGGAATCATCAATAGAAGGTTCTGACAGAAAACTTCTGCTTCAAGAAATGCGATATGTTTGTGAACCATATGCAAAATTTTGTTATGAGGTTCTCATGCAAAATAGGGTTTTTATTTTGGGTGCAACAACATTATTTTTGTCAAAGTCCTAAAAGGTGAAAGAACATTGAGGTGCGACATAGAAGAGCTAGTCTCTGGAATATCTATATAGAAACCATACTGATGTTCATTGGGGGAGAAGAGACTCAGCATGATGATGGTGATTGTTTATTACTGTTTACATTATCTGTGTTCAACATTTACAGTATATACAGTAAATAATCTAGCAGTTTTTATAGTTTAAATATTTCTTAGATTATAACAATAAGAAGAATTCTGTGGAAACTGCAAACTTTTTGCATACTTCTGTTTTCTGTTTGTGATATTACTTAAGCAAAGTGCATTGAACTATTTTTCTCTTCTTATTTTTTCTCTTTTTTTTTTCTTTAAAAACGCTTCACTAATAGTAATTATCTAACTTGTAGTTTAGTAGTCTTCTCACAAAGAAATAGACAGCAATAATAACCTTTGAATTTATGACACTACTTTCTACCTGCTTAAGTAAAGGTTGGGAAAACTAAAGAGTGAGAAGGAGCGAACGGTTTAACATTAGCTGATTTAATGCTTCAATAAAAGATAGACAGACAAATTATAATATCAATAAATTTAGTTCATAGTTATGCCTATTAATTATCATTTTTGTTAGGTTGGTGGAGTTGGCAGAAGTGTAGAAAATGGTAAACCAAATGTTTTACAATGCTTAGTTGCATTTTTCTTAGATCCAAGTTAAAATCCTTTTTTACTTTTTGTTTGTAAAAGTTTATAAAATAAGTAACAGTGATATACTGAGGTTAATCTACCTAAATCTACTACTATCCATCATAATTTGACCTAATGTCTAATATATAAAAATGAGTTAGCTTCTATGTTGCAAAATATTCAGTTATTTCATTGCTTCCATTTCATTTTATTTGACAGTCTGACCTCATGATATAATCTCTCTCTTGTTATATGTGTCATAATGACAGCTCTTTATTGTGAGCTTTCAAGATGTGAATATCATTTCAGTTACACATACATACACACACGCACACACACACATATATATATATGTGTGTGTGTATATATATATGTATATATATATATATGTATATATATATATCTAATTGTATATATATATATATATGTGTGTGTGTGGAGTGTGTAAACCTGTTTGTTTTCTCTTACATTTCTGAAGAAACAGGAGAAAACACCATGTCTTGTCTAAAATTAACATTTATTTCTAATTTAAATAAAGGACTACAAATTTATGAGGAAGAGAAATGAGATTGTGTCATCTTCATACATTTCTCATTAGTGTCAAAAGTATAAGTGAAATAAATTGCTTTGACTGAGACATGAAACTTGGCTGCATGTGGCATTTGTTAGGAAATCAAAGGTTGTTTTGATGCCTCGTTTTTTTGCATTTTTGGTATTTTTACAGTTTAAACAACATTTCTTATTTCTTGTTAACATCTTTATCATTTCTCATGTCTTCTCCCAAAAATATTCATAATCTCTATATTTTGAGATCGCAGTAATAGTTGTTTTACAAGATGTTCAAAAAGGTTAATACAATTGACTATTTGCTCATGCGGCATCAGTTAGCACTCTGATGTCTTTCTTTACTCTATATTGCTTTGGTTTTCCTCAAGTGTCAGGAATGGAAACAGGATTAATCTGGTATTATCCCAAACTATATTCCCCTAACCAATCCAGGAAAAACTATCAGATCAATCTGGAAATATTTGACTTCAGTTGTTACAAACTGCTTTACCAATATATCTCAAGGCCAGTTTTGAATACATTTTATGTATGGTGGCTAATATTTGTAACAGTTTATTCTGCATTAAGCTCATTCCATGCAAGGACATATTCATTGGCCATGGACAACATTGCAAATAGTATTTTATTAATTAATTGTTTCTACTTTTGGCACAAGGCCAGCAATTACCCAGTGCATTACTGGTACTTTATTTTATCAACCCTGTAAGGATGAAAGGCAAAGTCAACCTCTGCGGGATTTGAACTCAGATCGTTAAGGGACGTAACTATGCTGGAAAGCATGGCGTCCGACCCCCTACCGATACTGCCAATCAATTAATATTAGGTGACAGAGTGATAGATTGACAAAATGCTTTGCAGTATTTAATTAGAGCTCATTACATGCTGAGTTCAAATCCCACTGAGGTCAATAAAATAAAATAAAGTACTGGGGCCAATATAATCAACTTTCCCACCCAACAAATTGTTGACCCCCTTGCCTAAATTAGAATCATTAATTAATATTAGGTTTATCATTTCTTTTGGGAAGTAGATTTTTTAAAAAGAGGAGACAAAAGAATCATAAAGTTCACTGACATTAATACTAAATTTCTACATACAAACTTACGTCATACAAACCTTCTACATACAAACTTACTTCATACTGAACTTCTACATACTAACTTTCTACATACTATCTTTCTAATACTATCTTTCTACATACTAACGTATTACATACTATCTTTCTACATACTAACGTATTACATACTATCTTTCTACATACTAACTTTCTACATACTATCTTTCTAAATACTATCTTTCTACATACTATCTTTCTACATACGTATTCCCGAAATACGCCAAAACTACACCTGATGTACCCCTTCCATACACATGCACACATGTGTGTATCATGACTCGTGCACTGTTCATTTTACTGATGTTTGTGCATTGCCCTATGTACTGTACATGCACTTTTTTTTTATGAGTTGTGGTGCACCTGGGCACTGTACACAATATTTCATTATTGTTATTATTATTATATAATGACTCATACACTGTTCATTTTCCTGACATTTGTACATTATTCTATGTACTATACATGCACCTTTGATGAGTTGTAGTGCACCTGAGCACTGTACACAATAATTTCATTATTATACTAACTTATTACATACTATATTTCTACATACTAACTTTCTACTTACTAACTTATGACATATACTCTTTCTACATACTAACTTTCTACATACTATCTTTCTACATACTAACTTTCTACATATTATCTTTCTACATACTAACTTTCTACATACTAACTTTCTACATACTATCTTTCTACATACTAACTTTCTACATACTATCTTTCTACATACTATCTTTCTACATACTATCTTTCTACATACTATCTTTCTACATACTAACTTTCTACATACTATCTTTCTACATACTATCTTTCTACATACTAACTTACTACATACTATCTTTCTACATACTATCTTTCTACATACTATCTTTCTACATACTAACTTTCTACATAGTAACTTTCTACATACTAACATTCTACATACTATCTTTCTACATACTAACTTTCTACATACTAACATTCTACATACTATCTTTCTACATACTATCTTTCTACATAGTATCTTTCTACATACTAACTTTCTACATACTATCTTTCTACATACTAACTTTCTACATACTATCTTTCTACATACTATCTTTCTACATAGTAACTTATTACATAGGAACTTTCTACATAGTAACTTTCTACATACTAACATTCTACATACTATCTTTCTACATACTAACTTTCTACATACTATTTTTCTACATACTATCTTTCTACATACTATCTTTCTACATACTATCTTTCTACATACTATCTTTCTACATACTAACTTTCTACATACTATCTTTCTACATACTATCTTTCTACATAGTAACTTATTACATAGGAACTTTCTACATAGTAACTTTCTACATACTATCTTTCTATATACTATCTTTCTACATACTAACTTTCTACATACTAACATTCTACATACTAACTTTCTACATACTATCTTTCTACATACTAACATTCTACATACTAACTTTCTACATACTAACTTTCTACATACTATCTTTCTACATACTATCTTTCTACATACTAACTTTCTACATACTATCTTTCTACATACTAACTTTCTACATATTATCTTTCTACATACTATCTTTCTATATACTATCTTTCTACATAGTAACTTATTACATAGGAACTTTCTACATACTAACTTTCTACATACTATCTTTCTACATACTAACATTCTACATACTATCTTCCTACATACTATCTTTCTACATACTATCTTTCTACATAGTAACTTATTACATAGGAACTTTCTACATACTAACTTTCTACATACTAACATTCTACATACTATCTTTCTACATACTAACTTTCTACATACTATCTTTCTACATACTATCTTTCAACATACTAACTTTCTACATACTATCTTTCTACATAGTAACTTATTACATAGGAACTTTCTACATACTAACTTTCTACATACTAACTTATTACATAGGAACTTTCTACATACTGACTTTCTACATACTATCTTTATACATACTATCTTTCTACATACTAACTTATTACATAATATCTTTCTACATACTATCTTTCTACATACTATCTTTCTACATACTAACTTATTACATATCTTTCTACATAATATCTTTCTACATACTAACTTTCTACGTACTAACTTTCTACATACTAACTTTCTACATACTAACTTTCTACATACTATCTTTCTACATACTATCTTTCTACATACTATCTTTCTACATACTATCTTTCTACATACTATCTTTCTACATACTATCTTTCTACATACTATCTTTCTACATACTAACTTTCTACATACTAACTTTCTACATACTAACTTTCTACATACTAACTTATTACATACTATCTTTCTACATACTAACTTATTACATACTAACTTTCTACATACTATCTTTCTACATACTTTCTTTCTACATACTATATTCCTACATACTAACTTTCTACATACTAACTTATTACGTAATATCTTTCTACATACTAACTTATTACATACTATCTTTCTACATACTAACTTATTACATAGGAACTTTCTACATACTAACTTTCTACATACTAACTTTCTACATACTAACTTATTACATAGGAACTTTCTACATACTAACTTTCTACATACTAAATTTCTACATACTAACTTTCTATATACTAACTTTCTACATACTATTTTTCTACCAACTATCTTTCTACATACTAACTTTCTACATACTAACTTTCTACATACTATCTTTCTACATACTAACTTATTACATACTATCTTTCTACATACTAACTTATTACATAGGAACTTTCTACATACTAACTTTCTAGGTACTAACTTTCTACATACTAACTTTCTATATACAAACTTTCTACATACTATTTTTCTACCAACTATCTTTCTACATACTATATTTCTACATACTAACTTTCTACATACTATCTTTCTACATACTAACTTTCTACATACTATCTTTCTACATACTATCTTTCTACATACTAACTTTCTACATACTAACATTCTACATACTAACTTTCTACATACTATCTTTCTACATACTATCTTTCTACATACTAACTTTCTACATACTAACATTCTACATACTAACTTTCTACATACTATCTTTCTACATACTAACTTTCTACATACTAACTTTCTACATACTATCTTTCTACATACTATCTTTCTACATACTAACTTTCTACATACTAACTTTCTACATACTATCTTTCTACATACTATCTTTCTACATACTAACTTTCTACATACTAACTTTCTACATACTAACTTTCTACATACTATCTTTCTACATACTAACATTCTACATACTAACTTTCTACATACTAACTTTCTACATACTAACTTTCTACATACTAACATTCTACATACTAAACTTCTACATACTATCTTTCTACATACTAACTTTCTACATACTAAACTTCTACATACTATCTTTCTACATACTAACTTTCTACATACTATCTTTCTACATACTATCTTTCTACATACTATCTTTCTACATACTAACTTTCTACATACTAACTTTCTACATACTAACTTTCTACATACTAACATTCTACATACTAAACTTCTACATACTATCTTTCTACATACTATCTTTCTACATACTAACTTTCTACATACTATCTTTCTACATACTAACATTCTACATACTAACTTTCTACATACTAACTTTCTACATACTAACTTTCTACATACTAACATTCTACATACTAAACTTCTACATACTAACTTTCTACATACTAACTTTCTACATACTAACTTATTACATACTATCTTTCTACATACTAACTTTCTACATACTAACATTCTACATACTAACTTTCTACATACTATCTTTCTACATACTAACTTTCTACATACTAACTTTCTACATACTATCTTTCTACATACTAACTTTCTACATACTAACTTTCTACATACTATCTTTCTACATACTATCTTTCTACATACTAACTTTCTACATACTAACTTTCTACATACTATCTTTCTACATACTAACTTTCTACATACTAACTTTCTACATACTATCTTTCTACATACTAACTTTCTACATACTAACTTTCTACATACTAACTTATTACATACTATCTTTCTACATACTAACTTTCTACATACTAACATTCTACATACTAACTTTCTACATACTATCTTTCTACATACTAACTTTCTACATACTATCTTTCTACATACTAACTTTCTACATACTATCTTTCTACATACTAACTTTCTACATACTAACTTTCTACATACTAACTTATTACATACTATCTTTCTACATACTAACTTTCTACATACTAACATTCTACATACTAACTTTCTACATACTATCTTTCTACATACTAACTTTCTACATACTATCTTTCTACATACTAACTTTCTACATACTAACATTCTACATACTAACTTTCTACATACTATCTTTCTACATACTAACTTTCTACATACTATCTTTCTACATACTAACTTTCTACATACTAACTTTCTACATACTAAATTTCTACATACTATCTTTCTACATACTAACTTTCTACATTCTAACATTCTACATACTAACATTCTACATACTAACGTTCTACATACTAACTTTCTACATACTAACTTTCTACATACTAACTTTCTACATACTAACTTTCTACATACTAACTTTCTACATACTAACTTTCTACATACTAACATTCTACATACTAACTTTCTACATACTATCTTTCTACATACTAACTTTCTACATACTAACTTTCTACATACTAACTTTCTACATACTAACATTCTACATACTAACTTTTTACATACTATCTTTCTACATACTAACTTATTACATACTATCTTTCTACATACTATCTTTCTACATACTAACTTATTACATGCTATCTTTCTATATACTATATTTCTACATGCTATCTTTCTGCATACTATGTTTCTACATACTAACTTTCTACATACTAACTTATTACATACTATCTTTCTACATACTATCTTATTACATACTATCTTTCTACATACTATCTTTCTACACACTAACTTTCTACATACTAACTTTCTACATACTATCATTCTACATACTAACTTTCTACATACTAACTTTATACATACTAACTTTCTACATACTAACATTCTACATACTATCTTTCTACATACTATCTTTCTACATACTAACTTTCTACATACTATCTTTCTACATACTATCTTTATACATACTAAGTTTCTACATACTATCTTTCTACATACTAACTTTCTACATACTAACTTATTACATACTATCTTTCTACATACTATATTTCTACATTCTAACATTCTACATACTATCTTTCTACATACTAACTTTCTACATACTAACTTTCTACATACTAACTTTCTACACACTATCTTTCTACATACTATCTTTCTACATACTAACTTTCTACATACTAACTTTCTACATACTAACATTCTACATACTAACTTATTACATACTATCTTTCTACATACTAACTTTCTACATACTAACTTTCTACATACTAACTTTCTACACACTATCTTTCTACATACTAACTTTCTACATACTATCTTTCTACATACTAACTTTCTACATACTAACTTTCTACATACTAAACTTCTACATACTATCTTTCTACATACTAACTTCCTACATACTAAACTTCTACATACTATCTTTCTACATACTAACTTTCTACATACTAAACTTCTACATACTATCTTTCTATATACTATCTTTCTACATACTAACTTTCTACATACTAACTTTCTACATACTAACTTATTACATACTATCTTTCTACATACTAACTTTCTACATACTAACATTCTACATACTAACTTTCTACATACTATCTTTCTACATACTAACTTTCTACATACTAACTTTCTACATACTAACTTTCTACATACTAACTTATTACATACTATCTTTCTACATACTAACTTTCTACATACTAACATTCTACATACTAACTTTCTACATACTAACTTTCTACATACTAACTTTCTACATACTAACTTATTACATACTATCTTTCTACATACTAACTTTCTACATACTAACATTCTACATACTAACTTTCTACATACTAACATTCTACATACTAAACTACTACATACTATCTTTCTATATACTATCTTTCTACATACTAACATTCTACATACTAACTTTCTACATACTAACTTTCTACATACTAACTTTCTACATACTAACTTTCTACATCCTAACATTCTACATACTAACATTCTACATACTAACTTTCTACATACTAACTTTCTACATACTATCTTTCTACATACTAACTTTCTACATACTAACTTTCTACATACTAACTTATTACATACTATCTTTCTACATACTATCTTTCTACATACTAACTTTCTACATACTAACTTTCTACATACTAACTTTCTACATACTAACATTCTACATACTAACATTCTACATACTAACTTTCTACATACTAACTTTCTACATACTAACTTTCTACATACTAACTTATTACATACTATCTTTCTACATACTAACTTATTACATACTAACTTTCTACATACTATCTTTCTACATACTTTCTTTCTACATACTATATTCCTACATACTAACTTTCTACATACTAACTTATTACATAATATCTTTCTACATACTAACTTATTACATACTATCTTTCTACATACTAACTTATTACATAGGAACTTTCTACATACTAACTTTCTACATACTAACTTTCTACATACTAACTTATTACATAGGAACTTTCTACATACTAACTTTCTACATACTAACATTCTACATACTAACTTTCTATATACTAACTTTCTACATACTATTTTTCTACCAACTATCTTTCTACATACTAACTTTCTACATACTAACTTTCTACATACTATCTTTCTACATACTAACTTATTACATACTAACTTTCTACATACTATCTTTCTACATACTATCTTTCTACATACTAACTTTCTACATACTAACTTTCTACATACTATCTTTCTACATACTATCTTTCTACATACTATCTTTCTACATACTAACTTATTACATACTAACTTTCTACATACTATCTTTCTACATACTAACTTATTACATAGGAACTTTCTACATACTAACTTTCTACGTACTAACTTTCTACATACTAACTTTCTATATACAAACTTTCTACATACTATTTTTCTACCAACTATCTTTCTACATACTATATTTCTACATACTATCTTTCTACATACTAACTTTCTACATACTAACTTTCTACATACTAACTTTCTACATACTATCTTTCTACATACTAACTTTCTACATACTATCTTTCTACATACTAACTTTCTACATACTATCTTTCTACATACTAACTTTCTACATACTAACTTTCTACATACTAACTTTCTACATACTATCTTTCTACATACTAACTTTCTACATACTAACTTTCTACATACTAACTTTCTACATACTATCTTTCTACATACTAACTTTCTACATACTATCTTTCTACATACTAACTTTCTACATACTATCTTTCTACATACTAACTTTCTACATACTATCTTTCTACATACTAACTTTCTACATACTATCTTTCTACATACTATCTTTCTACATACTAACTTTCTACATACTAACTTATTACATACTAACATTCTACATACTATCTTTCTACATACTATCTTTCTACACACTAACTTTCTACATACTAACTTTCTACATACTATCTTTCTACATACTAACATTCTACATACTAACTTTCTACATACTATCTTTCTACATACTAACTTTCTACATACTAACATTCTACATACTATCTTTCTACATACTATCTTTCTACATACTAACTTTCTACATACTAACTTTCTACATACTAACATTCTACATACTAACTTTCTACATACTATCTTTCTACATACTAACTTTCTACATACTAACTTTCTACATACTAACTTTCTACATACTAACATTCTACATACTAACATTCTACATACTAACTTTCTACATACTAACTTTCTACATACTATCTTTCTACATACTAACTTTCTACATACTATCTTTCTACATACTAACTTTCTACATACTAACTTTCTACATACTATCTTTCTACATACTAACTTTCTACATACTAACTTTCTACATACTATCTTTCTACATACTAACTTTCTACATACTAACATTCTACATACTAACATTCTACATACTAACTTTCTACATACTATCTTTCTACATACTAACTTTCTACATACTAACTTTCTACATACTAACTTTCTACATACTAACATTCTACATACTAACATTCTACATACTATCTTTCTACATACTATCTTTCTACATACTAACATTCTACATACTATCTTTCTACATACTAACATTCTACATACTATCTTTCTACATACTAACTTTCTACATACTATCTTTCTACATACTAACTTTCTACATACTATCTTTCTACATACTAACTTTCTACATACTAACTTTCTACATACTAACATTCTACATACTAACATTCTACATACTATCTTTCTACATACTATCTTTCTACATACTAACATTCTACATACTAACTTTCTATATACTAACTTTCTACATACTATTTTTCTACCAACTATCTTTCTACATACTAACTTTCTACATACTATCTTTCTACATACTAACTTTCTACATACTAACTTTCTACATACTAACTTTCTACATACTAACATTCTACATACTATCTTTCTACATACTATCTTTCTACATACTATCTACATACTAACATTCTACATACTAACTTTCTACATACTAACATTCTACATACTAAACTTCTACATAAAAAAAAACTTCTATAGAAGGATATTGTAAGATTTCTTAAATGTTAACTTTATATTTTTCTCTGTAAGGAAGAAACACAATATCACCTTAGTTGAATCTCATCATCATACATACATATCAATATATTGATTTTTCTTCACCTAAAGCATTGTTTCTAATATTGATGTGCCAACACGGCTGCAAGTATATAGTGGAAACTAGAACAAGCATATATATATATGAGTTCAAGACCGGCTGCCCATGGGAACTCCTATACGCAGATGATCTAACGCTCATAGCTGAATCAATGACCGAACTAGAGAAGAAATTCCAAACATGGAAGCACGGCCTAGAATCAAAAGGCCTTAAAATTAACCTGGCTAAGACTAAAGTTCTAGTTTGTAGGAAAGAAAATAAGGCGGCGGTCCCATCTGGGAAATGGCCATGCTCAGTGTGTAGGAAAGGCATAGGTAGAAACTCCATTTTATGTCCCAAATGCAAAGTATGGGTGCATAAAAGATGTAGTGGGATCACAGGTAAGCTAACTAAGAACATAGATTTTACATGTGGCCGGTGCTCTGGTGCAATAAGTAGCAGCAAGTGCCCACAAAATACTAGCTCCTTCAACTGCGCAGAGGGTTCTATAGAAATAGTGGACAGCTTCCGTTATCTGGGTGACAAAATCAGCAGTGGGGGAGGGTGCTCTGAAAGTACAGTAGCTAGAGTCAGAACTGGATGGAAAAAGTTCAGAGAGCTTATACCACTATTAGCCGCTAGAGGGTTCTCCCTAAAAATGAAAGGCAGGTTATACGATGCCTGCATACGAACAGCAATGCTGCATGGCAGTGAGACCTGGGCATTGTGTGCAGAGGATATACGCAGACTAGAGAGGAACGAAGCTTGCATGCTCCGCTGGATGTGCAATAGTAATATACGTGAACGGCAAAGCATAAACGAACTAAGGAAAAAATTAGAAATAAGAGGGATCAGATGTTGTTTACTCGAGAGAAGGCTACGTTGGTACGGTCACGTGATGCGCATGAAAGACGACAGCTGTATAACAAAGTGCAGGGCAATAAAGATAGACGATAGCCACGGAGTAGGCAGACCCAGAAAAACATGGGACGAGCTGATAAATTCCGACCTCACACGCTTACACCTCTCCAAGACAATGTCACTGGACCGAGACCTTTGGCGGTACTCAGTAATAGAGAAGACCCGCCTTACCTAAATACAAAGTCCCACCAACTCCACCCCACCTACACCGCCCCTTTCAATGTAAAGTTATGTTGGTCCCACAACATCCAGGCCGAAACAAATGAGATCGTGTAGGTGTCACGACAAAAAAACACACAGTCCACGCTGTAAATGTGGCCGTGTAGGCAACACGGTAAAAACCTCCCAGCCCCACACTGTAAATGTGGTTGGTGTTAGGAAGGGCATCCAGCTGTAGAAAACCCGCCAGACAGTCCACGCTGTAATGTGGCCGTGTAGGCAACACGGTAAAAACCTCCCAGCCCCACACTGTAAATGTGGTTGGTGTTAGGAAGGGCATCCAACTGTAGAAAACCCGCCAGACAGTCCTATGCGAGCAAGACAACCACTCTTGCCTCAAGTGGGAAAACCCCCCGTCCAAACCCATGCAAGCGTGGAACACGGACGCTAAACCTGATGATGATGATGATGATGATGATATATATATATATATATGTAAATGTATGTGGGTATACACAGACATGTATATATGTATATGCATGTATAGATGTATATATATATATGCACATGAATGCATAGATGTGCCCAAATATATACATATTTATATAAGCTGCTCTATGTATATGTGTGTATGTTTGGTTTAAAATATGAAAGTTTTATTTTCCCATCGGAAACTCGAGAGTATGACACTAAAATATGACCCTTATATTTACTGCTCTGTAAGAACTCATGAATGCCATATATTTTATTATTTTCAGAGTATAATCTCTCTTTTGTTCGCCTAAAGGCTTGATGGAGACCCTATATTTAATTGCTTTTGTTTTACAGAAAAGTTCCAGTGACAATTTAGAGGCTGCTCGATTAAACCAGGTTAGCTTGTGTGCACTGATGCTTTAAAACTAGTTCCAGGGATTTTGCCAATCTTTGTTCTTTCACAATATTGTGAAACCATTTGAGCAATATTTTAGCTGCTAAAACTTAGCACATACCTCCTGATTTGTTTTTCATTTAATATAATTTGTATTTTAAATATGGCTTTTACTTTTGAATATCTATCCAGTTTGCGTATTGCTTTTTCAGATAGCTAAGCACAATATTTCATGTCTAAGAATGTATAAATTTTGACACATTTTCGCTAGCTTTTCTATATTTCCAACTTTATTAAGACATTAAAATAGTTTTAATATCAACATTACAGTTGAAATTCCTAATGTTACACTTCTTATTTAAGTAAGACATTAAATTATATGTTGTCAAATCAATGGGCCCTAAAATAAGTTTTCATTCTTTGTGTGAGCCACATTACTTTAAATTATTATTATATTCCATGCATGCACAGCAACTGGACATTGCTTAAAACATAAACTAAAACATTGATAGCAATGTTCTCTTTTTATTGGCCTTCCCTTCAATTTGCTTATAATGATAAAGCATGAACTTTGAAATATTAAGTCTTCAATTCATTTCCATATTCTCCTTGCTTGTTTTCTTTGGCTTCAACCTATTTACACACACACACGCGCGTGCGTGCACACATGCACATGCACACACACACACAGACACACACACACACACACACACACACACACACACACACACACACACACACACACGCACACATTTACACACATACACTAAAATTTAGAATTAACTATACCCTGTCGACTTCAATGTATCTTTGGGTCACCTTTGTAGACTGTGTCAAAGATATGTCACCCTAGCACCTCCTGCCATCCTTCTCCAGTCTTTCTTTGATTAAGATCATAAATCACAAATGCAAGGATAATGTAATGTGATATCTCTCACCTAGGAATTGAACCTATGTCATATACTCAGTTTACTAGAAGTTCATCACAGTTCTTGCTGTTATATTTTCAGAAAATAACATTGTATAGTTGATGAAGTTGCCATGGAAGACTTGAAAAAGAACAAAGTAATTATTGAGTATCATTAATATGTTCAGACTGATAATTACCATGTTCTATTTCAGTTGACTAATTATTCTCTTCAATTCCTGCATTAGAGATAATGCAACACTATATTTTATATTGAAGTGTATTTATATTATAGGAATCTGGCCAAAAATAAAAGAACAAGTCTTGTTCTTGCTAAACTATAGATGATATTTTAGAGAATACCTGAAGCAATCTTAAGAGATAATTCTCACATGCTATTCACATCATTCTACAGATAAAAGTTATTGAACAGCTGTACATATTCAAATTGGCCTGCAGGACTTGGACAGAAGCTCCTACTTCAACCTTTGCCACAAAGATAGCTTCCTTAATAAATCATTGATATTTATATCTTATAGATTTTCATATTGATATTTATACCTTACACAGCATTTAGAATTGAAAGAAAAAGGGCAGTATTTATGGCAGCATGTAAATTCCTCATAAGCCTTGCTTATCTCCAGTTTCATTATTGTGAAGCAAACACGTGGGAGATTAAATTTTCCATAGAATAAGACAGGTGACATTCTTATAAGTCTAGCATCTCTTTCTGAAAATTAGATAAAGTGAAACCAATTCAAAATAAGGTGTACATAATAAGAAGTAGAATAAAATGCCTGCAGCCTGTTTGAACTTATGACCTATGAGCTGATTGTCCAGCAACTTATTCACATAGCAATTACACCTCTACATTTGAAAACATGCATCAGACATGTACAATGATTTAACTACCACATAAAATATGGCTGTTAGTTCCATGGCAGTTATTTGACATCTTACCATCTGATCAATATCTAAGGGTTTACAATTTCAAATTCTGATATTTCATTAAAGAGATGTATGAAGATAAGTAAAGTACTTTTGAGAACAAAATAAGTATAGTCTTTTATAGATTAACATGGCAGTTCCTAGAACAAAAAGACTGGTAACTTGAAAGAAATCAAAGATAAAATCTTAACTAGTAACATCAGTAACACTTTTTGTATACAAATTAGTCAGTCTGGCTTTTGAAATGTTACCAAATGGGAAAATAACTTGAATAGGTATTTCAAAATTGTACTTGAAAATTTGGCAGATACTCGCTTGAAAATGTTTGAAAATAGAAATACTGTGTGTGTGTGTGTGTGTGTGTGTGTGTGGTGTGTGTGTGTGTGTGTGTGTGTGTGTGTGTGTGTGTGTGTGTGTGTGTGTGTGTGTGTCAGAAACAGTAAGAGGGTAAGTATTGTAAAAGATTAGTTAATAATTGACTTCAATACTTGGAAGTAATGGTGGTGAAAGCAATATAGAAGTGGCTAGTGGAGTCAGAAAAGTTTGTTCTTATTTAAATGGAATTAGGGTCTCAATTTGTATTTTTCTCATGATTCTTGATAAATGTTCATTATGGAGAAGTGTATCAATCTGAAGAAGAACGAAAAGGAATTATCTTCATGTCCATACATATGAGAGAAAAAGATTGATCTCTAAACAAACCTGTAGGAATCTATAAGTCAACTAGCTACTATTTTTGATTTACATGATGTTAAACATTGTATACATCCAGTTGAGATAGAAAAGGGCAACCGGCACTTTGTAATGTAATTGGTACCACTGTTACTTAGTAATTGATAGACAGTGTTCAAGTCACATCTGTGAGCCTGTTTCTCATTTCTGTCTCAAATTGGTATTATAGAGTTACAAAGAGTATTCCCCGAGAGGCCCTACAAGCTATTAAACATAACAGCTATATGGTCAAAAGATACATTAAGGATATGAAGGCAGGAAAAACAGCTTGACCATCAGGGATAATATAGTCATGGAGATGCTGAAAATATGTAGCAAATTAGGACATGCACTAGTCATTCACATAGCTAGTCATGCAATTAATGAAGATGTCATGCCCAATGACTAACATAACTGTATCCTTGTCAACTGTTACAAGATGAAAGGGATGTTCAAAATGAGCAACTACAGAGGTATCAAACTGACAGACCAAATTATAAAAGTTTCAGCTAAATAGGAAACAGTTAGCTTAGATGAGATACAGGCATCTACAAGAGAATATTTTAGCCAAGTGAAAGCTACTCTAATTAGCTTTTGTTGACCTGAGGAAGACCTTTGTTAGAGTTACAGAAACTATAGTTGAGAGTCAGCAACAAATTCAGTAAGGAGCATGCAGATGTGTTTCCCTCAGGGGTTAGTTTTCTGCCAGCCCCTGTTTATTATAGTTCTCCAGGACATAACAAATATGTTCAAAACTGGCTGACTGTGAGAGCTCTTGTATACTAATGACCTAGCCCGCATAGGTGTGTCAGTTAAAGAATTACTGGAAACATTCGAAACATGGAATCAAAGCCTACAATCAATAATTCTAAAAGTAAACCTTGCAAGAAAATACAAAACCTTATTATCATCATGGAAGTGCACTCATGAAACAAATTCATTTCAATACCCAGAAGGCCTCCAAGAAATATTTGATAATTTCTGATCTAATTACCAATAAGTGTTCCAAAAGCAGATGGGTGGAGGGATGGGTGGAAATAGTTCAGATTCCTTCTATTGCCACCTCCAAATAATATTCAGATTGTAAAAAATGTGTATGAAATGCAATATTGTATGTAGTAAATATGAGCACTGAATGTAGAGAAGGTGCACAGGGTGGAAAGAAATAATATATAATGTTAGTGAGCATGAACAATAGAGCACAAATGAGCTGAGAAAAGAAACTAGTTATATGAGAACTTGAATTTAGTGTGCAAAATAGGAACATGATATATAAGAATGATGACAGTTTTGTAAAGAAGTGACAAAAAATCCAAAGAGGAAGATTGAAAAGACATGGAAGAAGTGGTGAAGGCTAATCTCTGATGGTTGAACATCATATAGGAGATATCAACAGACCAGGTCAAATGGTAATACGCTGTGCTGATGTAGCATCAAAAATGATATAAAATTTTGACAATGATGACAAAGTTAATGTCTCTCTAGAGGCGACAACTTCAACATAGGTGCTCACCCATTCTTCAACATTAACCTGCATGGATATTTTATTGTGTGACCACATAAACCTCTTATGTCCTTTCAAAAGGTTACCAATGTTCATCACTAATCTCTTAGCATTAACAGTTTGAATTTAAATACAAGGTTTGGACTATTTCTTATTGCATGTGTTTGTGTATGGGTTGTGTGTTGTGTGTGTGTGTGTGTTGTGTGTTGTGTGTGTGTGTGTTGTGTGTTGTGTGCTGTGATGTGTGTGTCTGCATTTCTGTAAGAAAATGTTCTTTTAACTCTAGATTTAACATTTTTAAAAATGCAACCAAGCCTGCAAGTTCCTATGCCACAGGTGTTGTCCAATAGAAAAGCAAGGTCATCACAACACATTTTTACCAGCTTATTGGACTGGAGCAACTTGAAATAAAGTGTCTTGCTCAAGAACACAATGCACTGCTCAATCCTGGAATTGAAATTACAACCTTATGATCATGAGCCCAACAATCTAACCACTAAACTGCACACCTTTATCATCACTGTTTAACGTCTATTTTCTATGCTTACATAGGTTAAAAAGACTATCATGTGCTGATGCTGGATGGGTCAGGTGACTAGGGCCTGGTCATAAGCATTGTTTTAGCTTGGTTTCTATGACTGGATGCCTATCCTAATACCAATCACTTTACAAGAATGTACCGGGAGCATAGATTCTATGGCTGGATGCCCGTCCTGATGCCAACTGCTTTATATATATATGTGTGTGTGTGTGTGTGTGTGTATGTGTGTGTGTGTGTGTGTGTGTGTGTGTGTGTGTGTGTGTGTGTGTGTGTGTGTGACATTTTCCAGGTGCCAGATATTAAATATGCAGGGAATTTAATTCATTTTTTAAATCTGAATTTGACAATAAGTAGATAGTGAATTTAAAGAAATATGTGAAATGTATATCACTTAATGTGTGTGGGTATGTGTGTGCATGCATGTGTGTGTGTGTGAATATGTATTTAAGTATATATATGTATATATATTTATATAAACCCACACAAAATCACATTCTATAACATACATAAAAATTACAATATAAAATAAACTTTTACATACTTTTTTACACTTTACATGTCTTCTGTATTTCAACTCTTTTTTCATCTTCTTCCCTGTTCTCTCATTATTACATCATTCATGATTAGATGTATGTGTTTTCATATATATGTTCCTGTTTTTTTTTTTTATGAAGGCATTCATTTTCCATGAATGACTGAAAATGATTTATTAATAAATAAATAAGGATAAATAGTCAGAGGGACGGACAAATGTGACCAATTTTGGTGTACTTTGGTTATTATTGCACATGTGTTACTGGTAGTCAAGACAGATATACACTCTTTTGAATATATATACATATATAGAGGGACCAGCAGTGTTAGTTGAAGGTAGTATAATAAGTAAGGCAATCAAAGATATGAAGACGGGTAAGGCGGCTGGGCCTTCGGAAATAGTCGCTGAGATGCTGAAGGCCTCTGGAACGGTGGGACACACCATGGTCACCCGGATAGTAAACCAAGTCATACAGAATGGGGTTGTTCCGAAGGACTGGCGTAGCAGCATCATCATTAACTGTTACAAGGGTAAAGGAGATGCCCTAGATAGGAGTAACTATAGAGGGATTAAATTAATCGACCAGGTCATGAAGGTCACGGAAAAAGTAATAGTGCAACTAATCAGAGAGAGAATCGATCTAGATGAAATGCAGTTCGGGTTTGTGTCAGGTAAAAGTACCACAGACGCTCTTTTTATTGTACGACAACTACAGGAGAAGTACCTAGCTAAAAGTAAACCCCTATACTTAGCCTTTGTCGACTTGGAGAAAGCCTTCGACAGAGTCCCCCGTTCCATTATCTGGTGGGCTCTTAGAAAACTAGGTGTTGACGAATGGCTTGTGAGAGCTATACAAGCCATGTATAAAGAAACAGTGAGCAAGGTTAGAATTAACAACGAATATAGTGAAGAGTTTAGCGTAAAAGTTGGTGTCCATCAGGGCTCTGTTCTTAGCCCCCTACTATTCATTATTGCTCTTCAGGCTATAACAGAGGAGTTCAAGACCGGCTGCCCATGGGAACTCCTATATGCAGATGACCTAACGCTCATAGTTGAATCAATGGCCGAGCTAGAGAAGAAATTCCAAACATGGAAGCACGGCCTAGAATCAAAAGGCCTTAAAATTAACATGGCTAAGACTAAAGTTCTAGTTTGTAGGAAACAAAATAAGGCGCCGGTCCCTTCCAGGAAATGGCCATGCTCAGTGTGTAGGAAAGACTAGAGAGGAACGAAGCTTGCATGCTCCGCTGGATGTGTAATAGTAATATACGCGAACGGCAAAGCATAAATGAACTAAGGAAAAAATTAGAAATAAGAGGGATCAGATGTTGTTTACTAGAGAGAAGGCTACGTTGGTATGGTCACGTGATGCGCATGAAGGACAACAGCTGTATAACAAAGTGCAGGGCAATAAAGATAGACAGTAGCCACGGAGTAGGCAGACCCAGAAAAACCTGGGACGAGCTGATAAATTCCGACCTCACACACTTACACCTCTCCAAGACAATGTCACTGGACCGAGAGCTTTGGCGGTACTCAGTAATAGAGAAGACCCGCGTTACCTAAATACAAAATAAAACCTACTACAGTCAGTAGGCATCTCTAACAAAATACACCCCCGTCCCACCACCCCCACCCCATCCACACCGCCCTTTCAATGTAAAGTTATGTTGGTGCCACAAAATCCAGGCCGAAACAAATGAGATCGTGTAGGTGTCACGACAAAAAAACACACAGTCCACGCTGTAATGTGGCTGTGTAGGCAACACGGTAAAAACCTCCCAGACCCACACTGTAAATGTGGTTGGTGTTAGGAAGGGCATCTAACTGTAGAAAACCCGCCAGACAGTCCTACGCGAGCAAGACAACCACTCTTGCCTCAAGTGGGAAAACTCCCGTCCAAACCCATGCAAGCATGGAACACGGACGTTAAACGATGATGATGATGATGATGATGATATATATATATATACACACACATATATCATCATCATTTTTACATCTGTTTTTCCATGCTTGCATGGGGTGGAAAAGTGCTTTTCAGTACAGCATCTCTCTGTGAGTGTTGGTGATTTGAGATCAGCTCTCACAACCTCCTCCCAGGTCTACTTGATCTACCTCTACCGTGGCCTCCTTCTACTGTGATTTCCTGGCACCCAGTGATCATCATCCATGCAGAGACATTTTCGTACACCACAACTCCTCCCTCCCCTACAAGGCCAAAATGGCCCATATTCAGAATGAGATCTCCTTGATATGCAACAGATGCAGCAAGGGTAACGACAGACATACCAGCATGGTGGAGTTCTCAATGAAAACAGCTACCCTACTTCCCTCACCAAATACTGAAATGCTAAGGCAGCAGCACGTAAAAGAACAAGAAGGATATGTTCCCCTAAGTAAAACATATGCTACCTAAGTCTGCCACATTTAAATGAGAAGACGATAGCTGCCATCAGACAAGCCATCTGTAGGAGGGACTGAATATATGGTTGACACACTCGGGATCTTCATTGAGGAGACTGTTCCACAGACACCAACTCACATACAGCAATATATGCACACTTCCTAATTGTCCAATCAACAACACAGAAAAGTGCATGAGAGCATATGTGGTCTCTAAGATCATGTGCAAAAAATATAGCTCTTCATACATTGGAAGTACCATAAGGAGACACATACAGATCAAGGAACATGTGACATTGAGAGCATCTTCCACTAAAAACATCTTGACAGATGCCACAACCAAGACATTGATATCACCATAGAAGCAAGTGAAAGGAATATGGGAAATTTAAAAATTAAGGAAGCCATTTTGTTTAGCTGATTAAAGCCAGAAATAAATAATAGGTGAGAAAGGCACGAGGCAGAATGGTTACTATAACAACTGTGCTCATTTTTCCAACATATAGGACCAATTTGCAGAAGAAATCACTCAATTGTTTTATCATTCAATTGTTTTATCTTGGACCATTTCTGCTCTGCATCTGAATAGTGGGGTATTAGCCCTGAAATATCATGCCATAATACACTGGGTAAAACATTACTTTGTTTTGTTTACCATCATTCCTACTACATTGTACTGGCTATGATAAACTTCTCGGACATTTACTACATATATGTATATATATATACAGTACACTTTATAAAGTAGAAGTGCTGGTGCCATGGTAAGATGTACTCAGTACATTCTTTAAATTGGTTGGCATTAGGATGAGCATCCAGCTGTAAAATCCATACAAAAAATGGAATGTATAAGCATGACATGGTCCCCTGACCCATCTAGCATAGAAAACAGGCATAACATTCTTTTGATGAGGATGATGATGAGGATATATAATCATAGCAATTATGCAATAAGTGAACCGTGACTTAATAAATAGTTTTCATACTAACACCAATGGTGCACTTGAATACATATGTTCTTGAACTTCCATCATTTCCAATGACACATGTTCCAGTTATTTGAAATATGGAACAGCCTGCTGATGAAGTTAACATGCAAGTAACTGAGCATTCCTCAGAAACATGTATCAATAATGCAGTTCTTAGGGAAACCCAGCCTATCACAATGCTGGACATGGCTGACCCTTTGAATTACAGGCACAACTCATTTTTGCCAGCTGAATGAACTAGATCAAAATGAAATAAAATGTTTTGCTCAAGGACAGAACATGCCAATGGAAATCAAACTTAACCTTATGATTGTCAGTCAAACAACTTAACCACTAAGTCACATGCCTTGACATAGATACAAATAAGCACTAAGTATATTTAGTACTTACTATAAAGTTGGAAGAAAGTTCTAGAAAATTCACACTGTCTGAATTGACAGCAGGGAAAGTTATCTCCCATGAGGTTTACAACTTCATCATATACATTATACTCATGTCTTAATTTAAACTGTTTTTAAAAATATATATTCTTGTCAGAGAAAGTTTCCACACTTATACTTCATATCTCTCTTTCATTTTGATAGTTCATCCTATTATCGTCACTATTATTATTATTTATGTTGTTAAGATTATTATCATTATTGGTATTTTTATTATCATCATCATCATTATCATCATTATCATCATCATCATAATCAACAGCAGCAACAGCAGCATCATAATCATCATCACCATTATTATTATTGTCATTATCAATATTATTGTTATTATTATTTATTGATTATTCATATGAAACACTTTCAGCATTCTCTCTCTCTCTCTCTCTATATATATATATATATATATATATATATATATCCCCTCTCTCTCTCTCTCTCTTTTCTGTTTTCCACATTCTGACATGTACTTGCCACAGTTATTCTACACTAGGTTTTGCCAATCACCTGCTGACTTCTCAATATTCACTCCCCTTAGCTGATTTGATGGGTCGACAGAAGGTGTAAAATGGGGTTGGTTTACAAATTATTGCACTGAGCACAGTTAGAGAAACTTATTATTTTAAAGAACAGATATGTAGCATGAATATCACACAGACTGCTTTCATGAAACTTGTTATATGCAATGTGTGTGTATGTATCTATATGTGTGTGTATATATATATATGTGTGTGTGTGTGCATACGTCTGTGTCTTTGTGTCTGTATATATGTATATAATACCTTACCATATTACATCCCATTCAATAAATAAAGACTGACTGATAAAATAAAGTCAATATATACAATTAAAAACCCTTGAAGGTGATGTCCAGAATAACCACCCTCTATAGAATGAAAGAGGATAAGTATATATATGCATAGTTTTTGCTTGCTTTTTTTACTGCTTTCAGTTATTGGACTGAAGCCAGGTTTGGGTACCACCTCCAAGGGTTTAGTCACTAATATCAACTCTATAACATATCTGTAAATCTGGTACTATTTCATTGATCTCTATTTCTTGAATTGGTAAGTTACAAGATATAACAAAACAACACCAGTTGTTAAGCTGTTAAACACATACACATACTCATATAAATATATATATATATATATCAAAGGTATATATTTAGTTAGAAACTCAAAATAGTCTCTTACAATAAAATAGCTCTAGGAAAGAGATTTTTCTGAGCCGTATATTATAATTGGATATAAAAGAAAAACAATCACAGATATATACATATATGTGTTCAAATCGTAAGGGACCAGATTCGGTAAGGTGAAAAGAATACTAAGTATAGACATCGAATCTGGTCCCTTACGATTTGAACACATATATGGATATATCTGTGTTTGTTTTTCTTTTATATTCAATTATAATATACGGCTCGGAAAAACCTCTTTCCTAGAGATATTTTATTGTAAGAGACTATTTTGAGTTTCTAACTCAATATATACCTTTGATATATGAGTGTGTGTGTTTAACAGCTTGACCCTCCCAAAGCATAACAATATATATATATATATATATATATATATATATATATATATATTGAGAGAGAGACTGAGCATAAGAGGAATCAAATGCTGCGTGCAGGAGAGGCGGTTACGCTGGTATGGACATGTGATGCGTATGAAGGATGACAGCTGCATAAAAAGGTGCAGAGCACTAGAAGTTGATGGAAACCGCGGAGTGGGGAGACCCAAGATGACTTGGGATGAGGTGATAAAAGCCGACCTTACCCAACTACACCTCTCAAAGTCAATGACACACGACCGTGACTTCTGGCGTCACGCAGTAATACAGGGTACCCGACCTCCCATGGGTACATGCTGAAGCATATAAACAATATGCCCCCCCCCCCCACCGCAAGGTGGTCGTGGAGGTGCCACGGCAAAAAAGCACCCAGCCCACACTGTAAAGTGGACGTGTAGGCGCCACGAAAAAGCACCCAGCACTCACTGTAAATGAGGTTGGTGTTAGGAAGGGCATCCAGCTGTAGAAATCAAGCCAGATCAGTTCCTGTATGAGCAAGGCATGGTCAGCCGACCAGACACTGCCCACAACAGGACAACCCGTCTAACCCATGCTAGCGTGGAAGAACGGACGTAAAACGGTGATGATGATGATGATGATACATGTATATATATATAATTACAGCATAGAAGAGTCATTTTAGCTATATGAAAACACATAAAAAGTGTAAAACTGCTTTATATTTAGCAGTTTTTGTGTTTTTAACTAGCTAAAATAAGTCTTCCACATTGCAATTGTTTTAGTTTCAACACACAGTTTCAGAACAAATTACTTGCTAGACAAGTGCAACTGTAAATAGAAATTAATCAGGGATGATGATGATGATGATATATCTTTGAAAATTGAATTGAATTAGCAGCTTTCATCATAGTCTAAGAATGAGTGTTAGCATGCTCGTTATAGGGGCATATACACTGTTATTAAACTATTTTCTGTAGTAAAAAAAATATGGTTTCAATTTAGCACCATTTAGCCAAACACAAATACTTGGGCATTTGTATAGAGACATCAGAGCAATAAGAAGCTATCCATCAATCCCATACGCCTGCAGAACTTTCCATGGAAAGTAGCCGTATGCCTTTTCAAGGTCTACAAATCAAGATTACACCTCTTGGCAGTACTCCCACAATTTTTCCAAGACCTACCGCAGTGTGAATATTTGGTCAGCTGTGATGTGTCTGGAATCAAGCTAGATTGGAATCAGCTAGATTGGGCTCAACAATCTCTCTACCTCTTTGCCAGATGGCATCTTTGACCTCTTGATTGAACCAAGGGGTACTCCTGCCACCTGGGACCACACAAAGCTGCTTTCACCAGCAGCATTTAACAGGGAGGTCTCTGAATCGATGTAATATTATCTGCATACCTGATCTTGACTTCCTTATCCACCACACTTCTCAAGCTGCAGATAACTAGATGGTGATCAGTTAACAGCCCAGCCCCTCACTTAACATGAACATGCAGCACAGAATCAAAGAGACCAGAGACAATCACAAAATTAATTATTTATCTCTGTCCCTGATTCCCCTATACTATGTATATTTATGGATGTCTCTGTGATGGAAGAAGGTATCCATAATAGAGAGTCCATTGTTAGAACAGAAGTTTAATAAAGCCTCTCCATTCATATTTAGATTGGGATTGCCATCCCTTCCAATCACTCCTTTCCATGTCAAGTGATCAGTGTCAACATGTGCATTGAAGTCTCCCATCAGGAAACATGATTCAGTCTTAACTACATCTAACACTGCAGTGACTTCATCAAGGAAGAATCTGTATTCAGACTTCATGGTTGGTGGATAAATTTACACCACCCACAGAGACTTACCTTTCACTCTAACCTTCAAGAGACAAATTCCCCCTCCTAATGGGATCCGGTCCATAACCTCTTCAGACATCCAGAGGCTAGTGAATATCCCCACTCCTGCCTGTGCAGTCATTTCTGGTGCCACATCTGAATAATGGAATTTCCATCCTTCATCCAAATCTACAGTATCAGAGCCATGGATCTTTGTTGATGAAACCCCAACTATATCTAGCTGGTAGCATCTAGCCTCCTATACTAGTTGCTGCTCCTTACCTGTAAGGGTTGTGATGTTCCAGGTTATAATTATTAGGATTTGCTCCCTTCTGAACACTCTTTGGAGTCTCAACATATGCAATCTTTGTGCGTCCATCCCATGCCTCCCAGGACAGGTTGCAGACTCATCACCAGTTTTTACTGCATGAAATGGAGACTGCAATATATTTTTCAAACAGGCCCCTCTACCTAAGGCCTGACTGCACCCCTTGTTAATCCACTTGAAGGATGATTCTTTTTATTATCTCTCTTCAAATATATTAATGGTCTATCTATGAAATTGTCACATAGAAAGTGATCTCCATTGCTAAGCCTTTCCATTTCTAATGATGGTAGGGTAGTTGCTGTTTCTAGCAGGTTAAACAGCTATGTAAAGACTGTCATTGGCATATTGTTGCTATTGTGTGTGGAGCTGATGGTTTGACTAAGGGAATGGAAACATATTCCAAAGAATCATATGTCAATTCACCTACTACTGGTAGACTTAATCTGCTGGCTCTTGGAGGCCTTTGGCAAAACCCACTCTGTTGCAAGCATTTGGACCAGATCTTTGGTTTGAAGATATCTTTCACCTTCCCCAAAGTCTCAGGAATCTTAAAAAGAGTCATGCGTACTGCCATTTCATTTCTGAGTAAACAACCTGTGCAATTCTTGTATAATTTCATCAAACAAAATGGGAAGCTAGCACAGTTGTATTTAAGTAACTGCTAGTAAAAGGTTTTTAACAAACACCTAAATAGATCTCTTTCTCTCACCTCTCCTGTATTAGTTATCAGCACTAGACTATAAACAGGATACAATAATAGAAAAATTGATATAAACATTAGAGGAAATATTTAAGCTTCCAAGGTAGGACACAGCAACAATAGAGGGTGAAGAAGATATAACAGTTTGACATAGGCATAGTGTTACACAGTTTACAAATTTAGAGAAGGAAGTGTTGTAATTGTGGTCACAGTTGAAGAAACAGATGTAATGTGTTAATGCATCAATGTGCTAGATGTAATATCTCAAGTGAATTTGTATCTGTCAGATAGATGTTGCCTTTCTTTGAGCGTGCTCTTGAATATCTTTTTAGTACACAGCCACGATGTGTGAGCAGTATTCTAATAAAAAAATAACCTTGATTACACAAAATCAGTGGAGTGAAATCAGTGGTACATCACTTTCAAATAAGCAGACACTCGTGGAATAAACCAATATTATAATGAAAACATTAAAAGTAGAAAACCTCTAAAATAAAATGTGGTATATATGCAGTGATGCTCCAGCATGACCATAATCACAATAGTATGAATCAACTAACGAAGTAAAGTAACTCAAGTCTGCTATCATGCAAAAAATAATTGAACAAGTATTTCCTGTGACACTTGATGAAGATAAGATTTGTACTTAAATATTTGATAGTCACCTCTTCTAGATATAATCTCAGTAACATAATATTGCCTTATTAATGGTTATAGAGAAAGCACTAACATGATATAAAATGGTTTAGTACATATTACTATTGTAAGGTGGTCTGAAAACTTCTATTGTTTTTTTAGTTTAGAATTTGCTATTGTACTTTGTTTCTCTGTTGCTTTTAAAATGAATTCCAAAAATTTAGAAATAAATGTCTAAAATCTAAAATGACTTTCAAGTCAAAGAATTCACTAATATCAGACATCATTTCAAAGATAATACTAAAAATTTCAATTTTATTATGTGAGGCAGACTTTAGGAATAGATTTCTAGTTTCTTCATTTTTCTAACAAAATAGTATTGTATTGTAAGTTGTTTACTGTTATAACTCACATTGGATATTATGAAATAGCAAATGATTAAACTATAACTGATTCATTGCAGACATTTCTTTCGGTATTCTTCAATTCACCAAGCTGTTAAGAATAGTTAACAACACTTCTATTACTGCTGTCAGTTATGGGTCAATGACCAAACCAGGTTTCTTACTACTACAGAAACCAAAATTATGTACCAGTCCCATGGACACCCATGAGTCTTAAGAAGATGAACTATTAACTTTTGATTCACATAATTAAAGATTGTATCTATATTCACACTTGATCCACAGATTTTGAAACAACTGCAATACTTACAGCATTATTCTAATTTTACAACTCATGATATAATATTGCTATTACCTTTTTTTTTTTACTTAATAAACAAGATTTGGATATCTTATCTAAAATTAACATCTATATTTTTAACTCCTGGAAAAGTTATAGATTTATCATACCTCCTTCATAGAATTCTTTTCTTTTCACAATCATCATATTCTCTATATCAGTTTATGAGATCAGAGATATATATAGTTCAAAACTGATATGATCAATATATTACATGTTCATCTCTGTTGTCTCTTCTTCATCATATATTTGTTTCTAATTAACTCCACATCATACAGATATATATATATATATGTGTACATATTCATACACATAAATATATACATACATGCACACACGGATGCATACATATGTACATATGTATATACAGATATATGTTAGTTATCTTGCAGCTAAATCAATGTTATATGCTATTTTCATACAATATTTTGTAATCATTTCAGTATTAACATAGCTATATGATGTGTGTTCCCAGTCGAATGATGTGTACATGTTATATAAGTTGTAATAAAAAAAGAAAAAAAGGCACATACACATGTAAGATATAATCACCTCAATCTTATGTGTATGTGCATATAATCTTTGTCATTCTATATATATATATCAAATCAATGTTTATATGGTTGAGGCACTGTAATCAATTCAATATGTTTGTTGTAATCAACTTAGCATCCCACTTATAAGTGTTATATATATGTGTGTATGTGTTGCAATCATTTGAATAATAGTAGGGTGGAAGTTGAGCTTTAGATGGTCTGTTTGTTGCCCTACAGAACTACAGATTTCTTTTCTTCAACATTGTTTTACAATAATAAATGTTTTGAATTGTTACTTGTGGTTTAGCACATTTTATCAATGAATTTAAGAGCATATGAGGGAGGAGGAGAAATAGAGAGAGGGTGATAAAGATGGAAAGAAGAAAGATGGTATATTATAAGGAATTCTATAGATAGTAATACCAAGTAGAGTAGAAGAGGGTTGATGATTGGTTTTATATGGCTTAGTCAGGAGAAAGGGTTAACACCAATAGTCTTTTCCATGCCTTCTGAGACTGGTTAGCTTGAACATCTCTAAGTTTGTGTCTGCCGAAAACAAACAAACATGGGTTATAAGACACTTCAAGATGGTTAACTCAAAAGACAAAGGGTTGGGGAAAATGGTTATGTAGAATCAAAGTCTTGAATAAGACTTCTAATCTTTGATATGCAGATTTGGATGAGAGGGCAATGAGAGCATCATCTGTCAGTGATGATAGTGTGTTAAATATGAAACTTTATCAATCAACTATGATATTTATGTGTGTAGCAACAACAGCACTATACCATGTATATGTGAGCAGCATTCTACTGTGAATTGTTGAGATTGTTGCCTATTAATATTATTTGGACTGCTCCTCATTTGTTCACGTGAACTTATGTACCACCCTTCTTACTTTATTGCTGTGTAACTATACATAAATACATACCTCATTAAATATAGGCTGGGTTTGATTGCTTGTACTTAACACTACAAATTTATACATAAATTAACAAATTCTATTATTCCAGTATATCTTGTTTGTAATTAGGCATTACAAGCCCAATACAATGCAATTATATTAACAACAAAATCAATACATACATTAATTCTAATTTCAATATTCTTATATGAGCTTTGCAGAGTGTCAGTAACTAACTGATCAGAGCTGAAGACTTTCTGTAGCAGTTGCTGTATCTACAACAGGGTGTGAAATGTATGACTGCAGATGATATATTTGACAATAAAATTTTCATGAAACTGTTTTTTTTTTTCTTTTCTTTAGGTGTTGGAGTCAGTTTGGCTGGTGTTGAAAGGCAACGTCAATTTAGCCTTTTCTTTTGTCACTGCTGTTTTATCTTTGTTATTTGGTGGTGGTACTGCCCTATTGAATTTCATCATCTCAGCTGTAAGTACAATTTTTCTATTCTTTTTTTTCTCACTCTCTCCTATTCTACTTCTTTTCCCTTTCTCTTCTGCCTCCTTCTTTTTCTATCTCCTCTCCCTCTCTCGTTCCTTCTAGTAGTTTCTGAAGAGGAGGACAAAAATATTTCCAAATTTGCAGAAAAGTTGACCACTACTCACTCAGTAGAAAATCTAAATGGGAAGTAAACTCAATAAGAAATAGAATTATAAATGACCTCCTGGGTAGAATCGGTCATTCTGCAATGTTAATTATGATGTAATGGTAGGAAAGCACTCAACCTTATGCAACTCATCCATCTTTGATGTTGAATCCTGCTGGTGGTGCAGGAATGGAGTTAAATATATTATAAAGTAAAATGACTGGAGGCTGGGCAGTTTGAATTCCCTTAATTATTTATTTCTGCAAACACTATGCACATTTCAGTGGCCAGGTTACAAAACAACCTGGTGACATCTTTGGGTGTATATTGCATAATAGTTGTATACCACAGGAATGATGATAAACACATTCCAAGAGGCTTTAAGGAAAAAAGCAAAGAAAAAACAGAGAAGAACAAAAGTGCGTTTTTGTTTTTGAATCAGAGACAATCATGGTTGCCTATCTTCAGCAAGTGTCATTTATGATAGCTTCAGGTCAGCCCGTGAATTGTGAGTGAAATTGGAAAGACAGAAATTGCTTTGAAACCCAACAGATGAACTGTAGCTGTAATTCAAAGGTTCAGTCTTGTCATACACTGTCTCATGCTGGATCTCCCAGAGAATTATTTTAAGGGTATATGTGTCTGTAGAATGCTGAGCTACTTAATGTTAAATTGATGAGCAAACTGTTCACTTCATCAAACAACTAGAACACTCATCATCAAAACCAACTGAGGTCCATTACCCTTCTTTTCCTTTGTAATAAATTTTGCTTGTCTCTATAATTTTAAGATATAACACCTGTTACTATACATAGAGAGAAAAAAAGAGAAGATGGTGGAGGTGAGTCGACAATGCGATTACTGAGAGGAAATAAACATTTAAATTTTTCTAAATTAACAAAAAAAAAAGAACCTTTAAAACTGAAAGATTTTAAAACAGATAAATGAAAAAGGTCTATATAGAAAAATATATATATGTTTCTGTACAGAATAGTATAGTTTATTTGAAGCATTATGAGATATAAAGTTGATATTGTTTTAGGAAAGCTAGTACAATGCAAGTTAGAAATAAAATAGTAAAAATGGAAGTGAAGTAAATTATAACAACAGTTTACACTTATATTTCAAAAGAAAAGGAAAATGGAGGGTGGTGGTGGTGGTGAGTTAGATTCCTTTACACTAATATATAGGGACAGAGAGGTGGTGTCATGTGCAGACTGATATAGTTATTATATTTTATAAGCTTCATATGACTAGCACCTGCTATTAATAGAATGATTTAATCTATTGATAAGAATAGCGTCTTTGATTCTTAAAAATACAAATTTCATCTAGTGGCTTTGATGATGACTTTGATATTTTGGGTGCAACATTTCTGTAGATTTTTGTTATCAGAGAAAACACTTGTGTGGACCATGTTCTTTAATCTGGATATATAGTTTGATTTTGATGGCATCCTCATGAAAAGTCAGCATAATTATATAGTTCACATACCTATAAAATATTAAATATTTATATATCGACAGTCGATTGGACCAAGGAAACAATGTTTCCTTGGTCTTTCCAATTGCTAATACTTTTTATTGGTCGCAACTCCAGGTAGAAGGAACAACATGAAATAAAGTGTCTTGCCCAAGGACATAACACATCACCCAGTCCAGGAATCAAACTGACAACCTCACGATTAAGAGTCCAATTCTCTAACCACTCAGCCACGTGCCTTCACAATATATATGTATATAGATACTATGTGTGTATATATTATCTATATAAATATATATAATAATATATACACACATATGTGCATATATGTGTGTATATATATGCATTTATCCTCACCTACCTTCAGGGCCAAGTGAGGCAAGTATGGCACACACCAAGGCCCATGCCAGACAACATAAACCAAAGATCCTCAGTCCCCAATAGCTCTAAAGTCACCATCATTATCACCTTCATCAGTTTTACATCCATTTTTCATGCTGAGATGATTTGAACTAAACTTCTCTGAGACAGAATTCTATGGTTGATCAGATGCCCTTCTTTATACCAACTCTTATTTGTTTCTGAATCTTGATACATCTAATTGTTGAGGAGTGGAGTTTCAGTTCATAATACCAGTTGCAATATCGAATGCAATATGAAATGAAGAGATAAACAAGCATATACACACATATATTCATATATAAATATATATATTATGATCAAATTTCATTCACAAAGTATCAGTCTGCCTAAGGCTATGATAAAAGACACTTGGGTTTACTTTTAGCTAGGTATTTCTTCTACAGTTGCCTCACAAGGAAGAGAGCATCAGTGGTGCATTTAGCCGGCACAAATCTGAACTGCATTTCATCTAGGTTAATTTTGTCTCTGATCAGCTGTGCTATAAATCTTTCTGTGACCTTCATGACCTTGTCTATCAACTTAATACCTCTATAGTTTTCTCTGCCTAGTGCATCTACTTTGCCTTTGTCACAGATGATGATGCTGCTGCTATGTCCCCATTTTGTATTACTTGGTTTACAATAAGGGAAGTTAAGGTGTGACCCACCATCCCAGATGCTTTCCGCATCTGAGCAACTATCTCCGAAGATCCAGTTGCTTTGCCTGTCTTGATTGCCTCACTTAATATATAACTGCTGACCTGTACAGTCGGTCCCTCTTTTTGATTTACTTGAAACTAACTATCTTTTTCCCATGCATTCTCCTCAATCAGTAATCTTTCACAGTGGCATTTACATGCTACTTTCTTTTCAACATCAGTTAAAACCAGGATAACAATAATGAACAGCAGTGGCCTAAGAACTGAACCTTGATGAACTCCTACCTGTACTATGCATTTCTCACTAAACTCACTTCCTACTCGCACTTTACTAACAGCTCCTCTTTATATGGCTTGCACTGCCCACACAAGCCATTCATCTACACCTAATTTCCTTAAGGGCCACCAGATAATAGAACAAGGTATCTGTCAAAGGTTTTTTTCTAGATCAACAAAAGCTAAATATATCAGCTTATTCTTGGGTAGGAACTTCTCTTGTTGTTGCCTCACTAAGGAGAGAGCATCTCTAGTACTTTTCCCATGCACAAAGCTGAACTGCAGCCCATCTAATTTGACACTTTCATAACTTGATCTATTAGTTTTATTCCTCTACAGTTTCTCCTTTCCAGGGCATCACCTTTGCCCTTGTAGCAATTTATGATTATACTTCTGCACCAGCCATTGGGTATGACTCTGTCCTGTATTACCTGATTGATTATGTGGGTTACTAGTTTGACACCTACTTCTGCCAATGATTTTAGCATCTCAGCAACTATCTCTGATAGTCCCACAACTTTATCATTCTTCATCTCTTTGATTGCTTCTTTGACCCTATACCTGTCAACTTCAATAGCTTGTCCTTCTGTTGAGTAAGTTGGATGTAGTCTCTCCTCCTTCCATTCATTTTCTACATTCACCAATCTTTCATAGTAACATTTCCAGGCCTCTTTTTCTTTAACATCAGTGGTGCACCAGTGTCATTTCTAACACACTTTTCCCCCAACAACATCCCAATTTACACTGACACACTGCCTTGTAATGCAGAACTCTTCATGTCTCAAGACATTGGCAAACTTTCTTTTTTTTCAGCCTCCCTCTGAGCTGTATATACATGTTGTCTAGCTTCTCTCTTAGCTACCTGGTACTGGTCTCATCAACCCCCATTTTTCCTGTCTTTCCATGCCTGTCTCTTGGCTTTTGTGGCTCTATCCATATATATATTTATTTATTTCACCGTAACTTTGACTAAATAATAATCTAATAAAAATGGGGCATATAAATGCATTAGTCAAAATTACGGCAAAATCTTTTAATTCAATTTGAAAATTTCATTTGTCATTTTCTAAACATACATTCTCTCTCTCTCTCTCTCTCTCTATATATATATATATATATATATATATATATATATGTAGATAAATCTACCAAAAGTTTACGGTAGTGTCCAATCCGTATGAAGAACTCAATGTAATCCGGATATCATGAAAGGAGAAGATGCATTCAAAAACTACTTTCGGTGAAAAATAAACGGAAAACAGAGTCAAGATAAATTATTAAAAAAATAATGAATAAACAAAGAAACAGTTCCTTATATTAAACAAAAAAAGTTCATTATTTTACGATCGTTTCTAGGATATATATGTGTTAGAATTGGTATGCATATTCTATAGATCTATGTACAATATTTATACAAACTATCAGAGGGAATATACATACCTTCACATATATATGCTGTCTTCAGAAATAATTATTTCTGAAGACAGCATATATATGTGAAGGTATGTATATTCCCTCTGATAGTTTGTATAAATATTGTACATAGATCTATAGAATATGCATACCAATTCTAACACATATATATCCTAGAAACGATCGTAAAATAATGAACTTTTTTTGTTTAATATAAGGAACTGTTTCTTTGTTTATTCATTATTTTTTTAATAGTTTATATATATATATATATATATATATAATGAGGCCCGCCCTCCAGTGGTCGACTGATGAGGGGGATTATTCTATGTTTTGTCGATTTTTCTTTTGTTTTTGCCCAACTTTTTTATTCATTTTGTATGATCTTAGCGATGTGAGACTGTACATAGGCAAGATGCAGATCCCCAGCTTGTCTGGGAGGTCAGTAAACCTGCTGCAGTATTGACATGGTCTATGAAGGCATGTCCAATCCTTGCTAGCAGAGAAAGCAGATGTTAAACGATGATGATGATGATGATGATGATGATGATAAATATATAGTTTTAATTCTCTATAGAGTTACTCTGGTGGAATATAAATATTGAAACCTGTATGCACATTGGGACATTCAATTTTTATTTTCACATCAGGCTTAATAGTTGACATTAATTATCTGTATTCTGGAAATAAAAGTTTAAAAAGAAACTGAAATGAAAAACAGGACAAAATATATCTATGAGAAGATAGAAACAGAAGAAGTGTAGAAAAATGATACTACAACACTGCTACTGAATCATAAGAAATAATTGTATGAAGATGTTTGTCGCCATATTTATATGCTTGACAAATTGAGAAGAATATCAGACAGTAGCTACCCTGCAGTAGCATAATGCTTCTACATATCAGGTGTTGATTTGAGTATAGCCAGACATCACTTCTTCAGTATAGAAGATATTCTCTCTCTCTCTCTCTCTCTCTCTCTCTCTCTCTCTCTCTCTCTCTCTCTCTCTCTCTCTCTCTCTCTCTCATATATATATATATATATATGTATATACATAAACAACGGAAAAAATGTCATTAATATACAAAACATCTCAATGAATAAGACAGCTAAAATGTCTATGCCAAAATTGGGGAAGATGCTAGCCAAATAAATTATTAGAAAAAAATGCAGTTAGGGATATGATGCAAGCGAAAGTTTCTTCTATTAGTTTATTTGGCCAGTGTCTTTCCACTTTTTGGAGACTTTGGCAATTGTGTCTCTCTCTCTATATATATATATATATATATTTGTGTGAGAAAGAGTTAGAGAAAGGAGGGGGAATTTTGACCTCTCTGTAATCTTCCCAAGAATTGCAACTTGATGGATTTCCTCTCCATGTTTTTCTCTGCAGACCTCAATATTCTAAAGTTCAAACTAAACATTAACCATATTGATCACACCAGCCCAAGAGTGTGTTATAGTCTTTAGAATTCATATTCTCCAACTAAATATATATATATATAATTCATTTCTGAATTTGTTATTTTTGCGAGATTTCTTATTTGAAAACGTGTGTTGAAACATATATTGTTATATTTTTGGAGGGTCATGCTGCCAATAAAAATTTATTATAAGAGATAAAAATTATATCCACACACAGAAAAGATGCAATGCTCAGACAAATCACAGAGGCAACAAATATAAATGAACTCCAACCAAAATTAAACAGAAAACATGAGTGGAATAGCAACATCACAACTAGTCATTAAGAAAAAAAGGAAAACATACAGACGCACACAAAAACCAAACTAACAAAACAAATCAGACACACACAGGTAGAACAAACAAACACATAAATAAATAAAAGCACACACACACCCAGATGTAATGCATGTGCAAACTAAGCACACAACACACAACATACAAAAACAAGATGGTGTAGGTCACAAAATAAAAACCTCGTCACTGGGGAAGTCACAGAATGTGTGACGAAAGAGCTTTGATAATATATGAACAACCTTCTGGTTGTCAAACCAATCAACCAACCGGAAACTTATAAAAAATTGAAGTGAAAACCAACAGGTGCTTGTGTTTTTATTGGCAGCATGACCCTCTCAAAGTATAACAATTTCTGTTTCAACACACGTTTTCTGATAAAAAATCTCGCAAAACAAATTATATATATATATATATATATATAAGTAGTTCCACAACAGTTAATTCACTATTTCTGCGAACAATTGTTTCACCTTAGTCGGATCATCAGCTCGGCTTAAATGAGAATATACGGAAAAGGAAAAACAATTGTACGAATGCATACAATTGTTTTTCTTTTTCCTTATATTCCCATTTAAACTGAGCTGATGATCCGACTAAGGTGAAACAATTGTTCTTGGAAATAGTGAATTAACTGTTGTGGAACTACTTGTACCAAACTCATCCTGTGGACTGAGTGATCTACTACTACTGATATAACCCACCAGTGTACTATTATATATATATATATCTAAAGTCTAAAGTCTGTCTTAAGCCAGAAGGCTCATTTGGCCGGTGCTTATCCTGGTTTCATGGCATGAAGCGACTGAGAGTACAAGACTCCCCACTGGACAGGACGCCAGTCCATCGCAGGGTTAAACCTCCAGTTATTGCTGGTACTCATTTTCAGGTGAGTATACTGGAGCAACGTGAAATTAAGTGTTTTGCTCAAGAACACACACGCAACCCAGGAATTGAGCCCTCAACATTATGATCGTAAATCCAACACCCTTACCACTAGGCCACGTGCCTCCACTATATATATATATATATAACAACGTAAGTGTGGTAAGGAACCAGGTGGACCATAATGCACCAGAGTACTCGATACTTTGGACTGAAATAGCCAGAAATAGCTGTCGAAACGGCTTGAGCTCTGCCGTCAGGGTCTGACTC
>OZ024743.1:367175697-367385697 GCA_964016885.1 Eledone cirrhosa | reverse complement strand
GTATATATATATATATTACACACACAGAAATGTATATATATTTCTGTGTGTATATATATATATTACACACACAGAAATGTATATATATTTCTTAGAACAAAATTATTATTAATGTTTTGCTGTTCATAACAATTGGAATTGAAAAATTACTTTTGAAATTATTAGTTATTTTACTAATGCTTAGATATGTAAAAATGAAGCAATGTTTCTAATAATTGTTTCTACTTTTGGCACAAGGCCAGCAATTACCCAGTACATTACTGGTACTTTATTTTATCGACCCCGTGAGGATGAAAGGCAAAGTTAACCTCGGCGATATTTGAACTCAGACCGTAAAGGGACGTAACTCCATGCTATGAAGCATGGTGTCCGACTCTCTACAGATTCTGCCAATCCACCGCCCTAATGTCTGTACATAATGAGGGAGTGAGAGGGGAGAGAAAGAAAGGCAGAGGTGAAGTGACGAAGTAACTCTCTCCTCCTCCTCCATCTCCCCATTCGTCACAGCGATAGAGGGGAGGAATGCTAGTGTGTTACAAAGAGAAAGAGTGAGAGTGAGAGAAACAGACAGACTAAAAGAGAGGGATAGCTGGAGAGAGAGAGAGAGATAGCAACCATGCGCGCACGTGTTTCCACTGCCGGACAGACAGACAGAGAAATTGCTGGTTATATATTATAAGGAGATAAGTCTAGATGTTGAATAGTGAGATTGTATCTCCAGTAATGAAATATAGAAAAGATCTAAACAAGGGCATGTAATTAGTATCTCGTCTGACTGGGATATATTCCATGATTCCCACTTACAAGATCTGTGAAATAAAGCTCCTCATTGGAACATGAGTGAATAGCCAAAAATAAACTTGTGCTTTTCAGTGAACAAATACTGGACTTACACAATGAGAATAACTGCTGGCTACACCTGTTATTCCTGAGTTGACTAGGGGCTAAATAACAACAACCAGATTGATCAGTGTGTTTTCATCAAGCTTCTAATACAGGACCAACCAAAGGCATCACTTATGGGAAAGGGTGTTATCAATTATATCGACCCCAGTACCTAACAGCTCCTTATTTTATTGGCCCTAGAAGGCTGGAAAGCAAAGTTGATATCAGTGGGATTCAAACTCGGAATGTAATGGGATGTAACTAAATACTACTAAGTGTTTTCTTTAACACTACTATTTCTGTCAATCCACCACACTCATTAAACAACAAATAATTGTTTGTGTTTTTTTTATTCTTTCACTGGTTTCATTCATTAGTCTCTGTCCATGCTGGAGCAGTCTTGAAAATATAGTATCTATACATTCTAAATAATAACAATGAATTTTTATGAATCTTTGACATGATGTCTTTACAATTTTTTCTGTTATCCAGGCCATATTTTTGACAACACTCTTTTACCTACTCGCATCCAGTGGTGACCAGTATAAACCAGTTCAATGGTTTACCGCGTTTGGCTCGCCCATACAAGGTGGTAACAACATTGGTCAAGCAGTTGAAGATGCTGTTGGGTAGGTAACTTCTAACATTTATCATCACCATCATTGTTATTATCTTATTTACATACTTTTTTTCGATGCTTGCCTTAAACGATACTATGTCTTTTGCGAGAAAAATATCCTCATCTTAATTTTATGAGTTTCTTTTTTGGGGAGTGAGGGCAAATGATATGAAGGGAAGGACTCTCCCCCATGACTTTTGTAGGGTCTTAGAGACTGTTGAACTTGACTAAGTTAATACCTTTAACAGTTGCAGGTTGACAGCTGCAGGAAAAAGATGTGCCAGGTGGGTATTTCAATGGGAAAGAAAGAATGAGCAAATAGTTAGTGGGGGGTATGGAGATAGTGTGGGTGGTGAGGGAGGAGAAAGGAGTATGTCAGGAGTGCTTGAGTGGAGATGGTACAAACCAGCCTGCACAGAGGAGCAGAAACCACAGTAGTATCAATAGAAAAAGTAGAGATTTAGTCTTTGTACTGACGGAGGCAAGAATAGCATGATGCTATTGGAGAATGTTTTCAAGATCTCTGTTTATGGAGTCAGTACAGATTTGACATGATGTGTCTAGGTTGCATGTATATGATGCTTGGATGCAAAAGATTAAGAAGAAATGAAGGGTGGTATCATCTATATAGGAGTGGGAATTGCAGGAGATGATGGCATGTAAGTTCCCGCATCAAATGGAACAAAACCGTCTAACCCATGCTAGCGTGGAAGATGGACGTTAAACAATGAGGATGATGATATATATATATACATTTAATTATATAATAAACAACACAATAGAATTATTCCATTACCAAAGGTTTCAGGAAACTACACAATCCTTACAGAAATGTCCAGTTCATCAGATGAAATAGTTATATTTTGGATATAAGATTTGAAATTAATATCTATCAAAAATGAAAGTGAGGCTGAGATAAAATATCATCTTATAACGGAAAAAAATATATATACATGTACACACACATTTAAATATACATTCACATACACACACATAAAAATACATTCTTACATAAGTGCTTGATGCTCTTATTTACTTATGTAAGAATGTAATTGGGTGTACGTATAGATGAGTGCATGTATTTTTATGTGTGTGTACGTGTATGTATATTGAAATGTGTGTGTACATGTATATATAAGTACATACACATACATACATATATATATATTTGATAAAAAGTCAAAAATAAGAAATACAAATAAGGAGACAAAACGTAAGATACAGTAATTGGCCAGACAATCACATGCACACATATATATACATACAATTATAGAAACACACATATATATACATATATGTATATATATATATATATATATATATATATATATATATATATATATATATATATATATATATATGGAGGCACATGGCTTAGTGGTTAGAGCATTGGTCTTGCAATCGAAAGGTTGTGAGTTCAATTCTCAGACCAGGTGATGTGTTGTTTCCTTGAGCAAGACACTTTATTTCACATTGCTCCAGTTTACTCAGCTGTAGAAATGAGATGGTAGGGACTGGGGTCCCTATCATTCCACTGCAAAGTGGTCGTGGAGGTGCCACGACAAAAAAGCACCCAGCACTCACTGTAAATGAGGTTGGTGTTAGGAAGGGCATCCAGCTGTAGAAATCAAGCCAGCATCAGTTCCCGTCCCACCCTTGCAAGCAGGGAAAAGCGGACGTAAAATGAATGATGATGATGATGATGATATATATATATATAAACACACATAAGCATATGAAAACACATATGCATATATAAGCACATACATACAATTATATACACACACATACATACATAAATATAAAAACAATTACATATATAGACATATACACACGTACACACATATACACATATGCGCGCTCCATCATCCACTTTTCTAAAAAAATATATCATACACAAAACGCCAGCATCAACAGTTTTCCAAGAGATGTCAACATGAATGCACCTGTTATTTTTGTTTAAAAACATTTTTTCCAATTCCGCCCGCCCATCCCTTCAATCTATCTAATTTCTCATTGTTTCTTCTGATGAAGGACTAGTGTCCAAAACGTTAAGACCCTCTTCCTGCTATTTCAAGCATTAACCTAATATATTCCTTCCATGTACTGTACCAATTGTGTTGTTATTTCTGTTTACTTTTTACATAGATATACATATATATCATCATCATCATCATCATTTTTACGTCCGCTTTTCCCTGCTTGCAAGGGTGGGACGGGAACTGATTCTGGCTTGATTTCTACAGCTGGATGCCCTTCCTAACACCAACCTCATTTACAGTGAGTGCTGGGTGCTTTTTTGCCGTGGTGCCTCCACGTCCACTTTGCAGTGGAATGATATGGACCCCAGTCCCTATCATCTCATTTTTACAGCTGAGTAAACTGGAGCAATGTGAAAGAAAGTGTCTTGCTCAAGGAAACAACACATCACCCGGTCTGAGAATTGAACTCACAGCCTTTCGATTGCAAGGTCAATGCTCTAACCACTAAGCCATGAGACATACAAATACCCACATATATACATATATGTATATAAATATATATATATATATATAAGTATAAGTATATATACACAACACACATACATACATATGCATGCTTACACATCAGATATGTACACATACACACACATATACATATATATATATATATATATATATAAATATATATATATATATATATATATATATATAGAGAGAGAGAGAGAGAGAGAGAGAGAGAGAGAGAGAGAGGGGGGGAGAGAAAAGGTGAAATTGGAAATAGAACAGAAAATATATTTAGGGGTGTGTTTTTTGTTTTTTTTCATTTCTTTGATTCATCAAAATGACATTATTGAAAAAATGAAAGGGACAATTCTTTTAAAAAAAGAGTTTTATAATGTATATAAAGTATATTAAGTATAACTGGTTTTGATGTATTAGTAAAATTCATCTTATGGGGGTGGCGAAGAAGGGAATTGTAAGCTAGAGACAGATTCTATGGGATTGGCAAACGTAGGGTTGTAAAAGGAATTCTATTTTTGGAATATGGTTTTAGAGAGTGTGAGTGTATACATAAAAATACACACATGGGGGGGACTTCAGCCTGTCTATCACAGATCCCTTTGTGGTGGGAAATTATATATACATGTAAATGAAATTATATATATGTGTGTGTGTATATATATATATATACACTTATATGATTTTTTTTGTGGATATATTCACATTGTGTGTATATGTGTATATATATTTATGTGTATATGTATGTATGTGTGTGTATTGTGTATGTATGTGTATATATAAACATGGAAGCATGGCCTAGAATCAAAAGGCCTTAAAGTTAACTTGTATAAGACTAAAGTTCTAGTTTATAGGAAGGAAAATAGGGCACCGGTCCCATCTGGGAAATGGGTATGCTCAGTGTGTAGGAAAGGAGAAGGCAGAAACTCCATTTTATATCCCAAATGCAAAGTATGGGTGCATAAAAGATGTAGTGGGATCACAGGTAAGCTAACTAAGAATATAGATTTTATATGTGGCCGGTGCTCTGGTGCAATAAGTAGCAGCAAGTGCCTACAGAATACTAGCTCATTCCATTGCACAGATGGTTCTATAGAAATAGTGGACACTTTGCGTTACCTGGGTGACAAAATCAGCAGTGGGGGAGGGTGCTCTGAAAGTACAGTAGCTAGAGTCAGGACAGGATGGAAAAAGTTCAGAGAGCTTATACCACTATTGGCCGCTAAAGGGTTCTTACTAAAAATAAAAGGCAGGCTGTATGATGCCTGCATACGAACAGCAATGTTACATGGCAGTGAGACCTGGGCATTGTGTGCAGAGGATATACGCAGACTGTAGAGAAACGAAGCTTGCATGCTCCGCTGGATGTGTAATAGTAATATACGTGAACGGCAAAGCATAAACGAACTAAGTGAGAAATTCGGAATAAGAGGGATCAGATGTTGTTTACTCGAGAGAAGACTACGTTGGTACGGTTACGTGATGCGCATGAAAGACGACATCTGTATAAAAAATTGCAGGGCGATCAAAATAGACGGTAGCCACGGAGTAGGCAGACCCAGAAAAACCTGGGACAACTTGATAAATTCCGACCTCACACACTTACACCTCTCCAAGACAATGTCATTGGATTGAGATCTTTGGCGCTACACAGTCATACAGAAGACCCACCTTGCCTAAGTACAAAGCGAAACCTACAGTCAATAGGCACCTCTAACAAAATACATCCCCCCCCGTCCCACTACCCCCACCCCATCCACACCACACCCTTAAATGTGAAGTTATGTTGGTACCATAACATCAAGTCCGAAACAAATGAGGTTGTGTAGGTGTCACAACAAAAAAAACACACAGTCCACGCTGTAATGTGGCCGTGTAGGTAACACGGTAAAAACCTCCCAGTCCACAATGTAAACGTGGTTGGTGTTAGGAAGGGCATCCAGCCGTAGAAAACCCGCCAGAAAACGAGCAGGCCATCAAATCTTGCCTCAAGTGGGAAAACTCCCGTCCAAACCCATGCAAGCGTGGAAGATGGACGTTAAACGATGATGATGATGATGATGATGATGATGATGATGATATATATATATATGTGTGTGTATGTATATATATATATATATATATATATATATATATATATATATATATTGGATTGGCAGTATCGGTAGGTCTGACGCCATGCTTTGCAGCTAAGAGTTACGGCCCTTTATGGTCTCAGATCAAATCCCGCCGATGTAAACTTTGCCTTTCATTCTTACGGCGTTGATAAAATAAAGTACCAGTGAGCGCTGCATGAGCTTACGAAAGCCATTTGCAGAATGTTCTCCCAGTTGCTGACCCTCCATTCTATTTTGCTTCTTGCTATACTGTTCTATAATATTTCTAAGTTTAGATCTAGCTATACTAAATTGTGTTTCTGTTTGTTCATCAACGTGCGATGGCAATTGCATGCGTTTGTTAAAAGCTAAAGTCGTGACGTGGACTCGTCGTAGGTCGAAGGACATATCGGAAGGATTATAAAAAGTAGAGTTCCAGGTTGCTGCTTTATGTGTACTATTGCTATTGTTATTGTTAGTTGTGTTGTTTCTATTTCTATTTCCACTAACAGCCTCATGGTTGTTTCTATGTCTCTCATTATTACTCCTGTCTCTTTCTTCTGGCTCATTGTTATTATCTACTCTATTTTGTGAGTCTGTGTGTTTGTTAAGATTGTGGTGGTGGTGGTGAGAGGCATAGAATGTGTGTGTGTTGTTGTTGTTGTTGATGATGTGTGCTGTTGTTGATGTGTGTTGTTGTTGTTGTCTCCCTGTATGTTATTATTGTTATGTGTGTTGTTGTTTGTGTCTGTGTGTCAGTTGTTGTTGTTTCTGAGTATGTTATTATTGTTGATGTGAGTGTTGTTGTTATCGTTGTTTATGTCTGGAGAGATTGCATGCTTTCCAACAGACAAGTCTGGCAGAATGTCGGTTGACAGTCTGTCAAACTACATCCAGGCAATGCAACCCCACATCACTAACACAAGAGAAGTAACACAAGAGCATGAGGATAGGGAGAAAACCCTCAATGCCCATATGATGATGTGGACAAACATAATGCAGCCCAATAAAAGGACTGCCAACAACTTCCAGGCCTGGAACAATGACGTGCCAGCGTTGTATGGGCTTCGAAAAGACCATAAAACGAGCAGTGACCCTATCACATGACCACCAACACGGCCAGTCTGTGGAGCTAACATTGCTAGTAACTACAGACTTTCCTACTTCCTCTCCCTGATCATACGCCTCATCATTTAAATGTCCCCAGATATATGTGACAGCATGGAGGACCTCCTCAGCAGAATCAGCGAAAGTAACCGATCTAGGGACTTAACAAACTGTATAATAAGTAGTATGGATGTTGTGTCCCTATATCCATCCATTGACGTGGATTTTGCTGTGGAGAAATGCGTAGAAATGATCAGTGAGAGCAATGTTGAATTCCGTGGGATTGATACCAGTGAGCTGGGACTCCTACTTATAGTAATGATTATCTAGATACATATGACCTTAGCAACCTGTGCCCTACAAGACCAGTGAGAGGCAGACCACCTACCATTACCTCAATGGCCAAGAAAACCCACACAGAAAGATGGAACGAGTGGACCAGAGCCATACGGACCCCCGAAAATCACGATGAACTAAAGAAAATGATTGCACATGTGGTGGGGCCAGTATAAAACTAACCCTTAAGGAACATATGTTCAAATTTAATGGAAAAACATATGCCCAAGAGGAGGGAGCAGCCATTGGTGTTAGCATTGCAGGCGACATAGCTAACCTATTCATGGTAAGGTGGGACAATAAACTTAAAGTTAAACTTAAATAACAATTAGAAGACAGCAACCTCTTAACCCTCATAATGTACTCCCGCTACGTTGATGATATAAACATCGTAGTAAAAACAACCCCACTAGAGAACAGTCAGGAATTAGAGAAAAACACCACGGAAAGCATTCAGCAAATAGCTAACCCCATCCACCAGAGTATTAGAGTTACTATAGACTACCCAAGCAAACACTCCAACCATCGATTACCTGTACTAGACACAGAGCTCTGGTTAGAAACCATTAATAACAAAAAAACAAATCCTCCATTCCCATTATGCCAAACCCATGACTTCCAAATATCTGATCCACCGAAACTCAGCTGTTTCGGATCACACCAAAATCAACATACTGATTGCGGATTTGGTACGGGTGATGAGAAACGTGTCCCGCATGTGCAACCCCAAAGAACTAAAGAGACACATACAACACTTCATCCACCGTATGCAGTTCTCTGGTTACAATCAGAGAGATAAAATCAGAGTATATAGAGGAGCCAGAACCAAATGGGAAAAAATGGTAAATAATGATACAAATGGGACCTGCCCCTTGTATAGGAGAAAATTTTGGAATAGAATAGAAAGAACTAGGAATAAGGTTAATAGAATAAACTCATGGTTTGATAGCAATAAATACCAGAGTGTAATGTTCATCAATACAACCCCTAGAGGTGAATTAGCTTACAAATTTAGAAGGGCCCTAGATAAACATAAACTTAATATTAAGATAGTAGAAAGACCAGGTACCTCCATAAAAACACTTATTAGCAATACATACCCTTTTCAAAGACCTCCTTGTATAGATAAGAAATTCATAATCTGTAAACTAAGCCCCCATATTAACTGTAAAACTAGAAATGTAGTATATAGCATAAGATGTACTGAAGGACAATGTAAAGATAAGAATATAGTGTACATAGGTGAGACAGCTCGTAGTATAGGAGAACACTGGCGAGAACTTCAAGATAAAAAAGAATCATCAATACTCCACTAACATGCTAAAATAGAACATAAGGGCAAATTAGAGAACATAAAAATTAAAATAGAATCTACACACAGAAAAGACGCAATGTTTAGACAAATCACAGAGGCAATAAACATAAATGAACTCCAACCAAAATGAAATAGAAAACATGAATGGAATAGCAACATCACAACTTACAATTAAGGACAAAATGAAAACAAACACACACATAGAACAAACAACCAACCAGTAACATGTAAATAAACAAATAAATAAACAAATATAAACACACACAGATACCCGGATGTAACACATGTGCAAACTAAGCACGCAACACACACAAAAACAAGATGGTGTAGGACAGAACAAAGGAGAGGCACAAAAACAAAGAAAAGAATCCCCAGTCACTGAAGAGGTCACAGAATGTGTGACGAAAGAACTTTGACAATATATGAACAATCGTCTGGTTGTGGAACCAACCAACCAACCGGAAATTTATAAATTCTTAAATTTATTAATTTAATTTATAATCAATTGGAGTGAAAGCAACTTGTGCGTGTGTTTCTTATTAGCAACATGACCCTCCCAAAGCATAACAATATCGGTTTCAACACACGTTTTCAGATAAAGAATCTTGCTAAACAAATTCAGAAACGAAATATATATATATATATATATACATATATACGTGACGTATTCTATTCTATAGCGATTAGGTCTTCAAAATGTTTATTATAAACATACAGAATATTTTCGAATATTCTATGTCTATATTCACATATATATCGCTATTTCAGAGCATTTATTCCAATTTCTAATTTCTGCCGGACCGGCAACCGCTCTTTCAAACCAGTTCCTGTACACAGCTAAGTATTCTATAAGTCTCTAGCTGTGTCATTCTCGATAAAAGCACTGGATATGTAGTCCTGATGAATTCTAACAAGAATGAAACGCGTAGATTACTTCCCTTGCTTTTATCGAGTATCTAATTGTAATACGTGACGTATTCTATTCTATAGCGATTAGGTCTTCAAAATGTTTATTATAAACATACAGAATATTTTCGAATATTCTATGTCTATATTCACATATATATCGCTATTTCAGAGCATTTATTCCAATTTCTAATTTCTGCCGGACCGGCAACCGCTCTTTCAAACCAGTTCCTGTACACAGCTAAGTATTCTATAAGTCTCTAGCTGTGTCATTCTCGATAAAAGCACTGGATATGTAGTCCTGATGAATTCTAACAAGAATGAAACGCGTAGATTACTTCCCTTGCTTTTATCGAGAATCTAATTGTAATACGTGACGTATTCTATTCTATAGCGATTAGGTCTTCAAAATGTTTATTATAAACATACAGAATATTTTCGAATATTCTATGTCTATATTCACATATATATCGCTATTTCAGAGCATTTATTCCAATTTCTAATTTCTGCCGGACCGGCAACCGCTCTTTCAAACCAGTTCCTGTACACAGCTAAGTATTCTATAAGTCTCTAGCTGTGTCATTCTCGATAAAAGCACTGGATATGTAGTCCTGATGAATTCTAACAAGAATGAAACGCGTAGATTACTTCCCTTGCTTTTATCGAGAATCTAATTGTAATACGTGACGTATTCTATTCTATAGCGATTAGGTCTTCAAAATGTTTATTATAAACATACAGAATATTTTCGAATATTCTATGTCTATATTCACATATATATCGCTATTTCAGAGCATTTATTCCAATTTCTATATACATATATGTATATATGTGTGTGTGTTTTTATAATTGTATGTGTATATATGTGTGCCTGTGATTGTCTGGCCAACTACTGTGTATTATATTTTTATATGTTGTTAATTTATGTGTATGCTTGTATATATGTATGTATGTGAGTGTATGTACATACATGTGTGTATATATGCGTGTATATCGTATATATATATATATATGTGTGTGTGTATGTGTGTCTGTCTGTAAGTGTGTGTGTGCTGTGTATGTATGTATATATGTGTGGATGTATGTGTGTGTATATGTGGTTATTGCTTTTATTTACTTATGTAAGAATGTAATTAGATGTACATATAGATGTGCGCAAGTGTTCTTATGTGTGTGCACATGTATATATATTTTTTCCATTATAAGATGTTATTTTAACTCAGCCTCACTTACATTTTTGATAGATATTAATTTCAAATCTTATATCCAAAACATGACTATTTCATCTGATGAACGAGCTAACGTTTCTGTAAGGATCGTCTAGTCTCCTGAAACCTTTGGTAATGGAATAATTATATTGTGTTGTTTATTATATAATTAAATAGCTCTATACTTTACATAGAGCACTCTTCTTACCTTTACCTTTTCTATGGAATTACTTAACACCGGGAATGATTGAAGCAAATTCTGCATCTTGTAAATGTGATTCGTATCTTCCAGCCCAATAAGTTGAGCACTCTACAGTTTAAAGGAAATTAACCAACATAAATTATGGATATATATGAAATGGATTACTCTATTAAAACTATTCCAACACCTTCTAATGCATCTTACACCAAAATGTTAATTGATAAAGTTGAAAGAGTTATACAAAGAATGAGATGGAAAGCTATGATATTTGACGGACAGTTCAGTACAAACTCAGTGGATTACTTTGACATTAAGTCATACAAATACCCACCAATGGTTAAAGATATATCCCCCTTTGAATTAGACTTAGCTAACATTTCGTAAGTACAATAATAATTTTCAAACTAAACTTTCTAATGGTATTTTTAATATTAATTCCTTTAATAATACATTTGTACTTTCCGATAAAGCTAAAAATTTATATGAAGTTAATAACCAATTATATAACCAACTTTTAACATAGTAATACTAGTAAATATCAAAAAGCTAAAAGTAACACCTATGATAATATAAATAATGAAGCTAAAGATATAGCAAGAAAATTAAGAATAGATAATAAAACTGAAAGCCGAGCAAAATGTAAAGCCTATATTAGACTTAAAGACCATAAAATAGATTTCAATAACCAACCTAGTTTTAGACTTATTAACCCTGCTAAATAAGAAATTTGTCTTGATAGTAAAATAACTTAAGAAATATCATTGAATAAATAAGAAGTAAAACAGAATTATTTCAATGGTTAAATAACTCCTCAGTTATATCTTGGTTTAATAATATACAAGAGAAAAATATGTCTAGATTTACCCTATTTGATATAGTAGATTTCTACCCTTCTATTACTCACTCCCTATTAGCCAAAGCATTAGATTTTGTTAGACAATTTACTGATATATCAGACCTAGAGGAAGATGTAATTTTGCATGCCAGAAAAACATCACTTTTTGCCAAAGACGAAACCTGGGTAAAAAAATCCAACCCAGAAAATCCTTTAGATGTGTCAATGGGTTCTTTCTATAGTGCTGATGTATGTGATTTAGTTGGCTTATTCCTCCTCCACACACTTAAAGAGAAATTCCCCAATTCACTATCGGATTATATCGAGATGATGGACTAGCAGTCTCTCATATCACCAATGGCAATGATCTTGACAAATTTCGTAAAGATTTGATAAAAACCTTCTCTAATCTAAATCTTAAAATCACAATAGATACAAATCTAACTAATGCTAACTTACTCGATATTAATCTTGATTTACTTACTGATTCTTTTAAACCATATCATAAACCTATTGAAAATTTAAGATATATAAATAAAGGGTCATGCCATCTCCCCCCCCCCCCCCTAGCATATTAAAACCTTATCTCGAATATTAGTCGTAGGGTATTGACCCTCTCTTCCTCTGAAAAAAATATTTAATAAAACAGCCCCTTATTATAATAAGGCTCTTAAAAATAGTGGTTTTAATGAATCAATTAAATATATACCTATTCCTGCTAATACTATTAAACATAATAATAGAAAAATAAAAATAATTTGGTTTACGCCACCCTTTTCATTAGCAGTAAAAACAGAAAGTTCCTTGGTTTCTGAGATAAGCATTTCCCCCTACAGCATATAATATTTAATAGAAATTTATTGAAGCTTAGCTATTCATGAAGTCCTTCTATGAAATCCAAGATTACTAATGGGAAAATACACAGAGAAAATCCAGGATGTTCATGTAGAAATGCAAACGTAAGTCCTCTACAGGGCAAATGTAACATAAAATCTATTGTATATGAGGCTAAAATTACACCTGTAAACACCAACCAACGTGCTACAGGTGAGCAATATGTTGGTTTGACTCAAGGTAAATTCAAACAAAGATATTACTGACAAACAGAGCCTGGGAGATGAAAGAACGTGGAATACCATATGTAATTGATTGGTCCATTTTAGACCAATCAAAAGAATATGCAAAAGGTACAAAAAAATGTATTTTATGCATAAGTGAGAAATATAAAATTCTACAAAACCTGAAATCTCCAAATACTTGTCTTAACTCTAAAACTGAGAATTTCTGAAGTTGCCCACATATAACATCCCATCTGTTTTCCTGTTGGAATAAACATAGCCTCACAACTGCCCTGGACATCATCATCATTTTACGTCCGCTTTTCCCTGCTTGCAAGGGTGGGACGGGTCCTATTCAGCACGGAATCTCTCCACTTGCCACTGTCCTTCGTCATCTCCACTGTGAGCTTCAGCGATCTGAGGTCTGCTCTCCCCACTTCCGCCCAGGTTTTTCGTGGTCTTCCTCTACTTTGTCTTCCTTCAACTGGCATTTATTGGCACTTCTTTACCAAGCGGTCATCCTCCATGCACATCACATGTCCATACCATCACAGTCTTCTCTCCCGCACACTACAACTTATCCCTCTTAAAAACAGTTTCTCTCTCAACACATCCATGCTCGGTCGTTTACGCACATTGACATTGCACATTCAACGGAGCATGCTTGCCTCATTTCTCTCCAGCCGTCGCAAATCCTCTGCAGTTGCTGCCCATGTCTCACTACCATACAGCATCGCGCACTTCACACAGGCATCATATAACCGGCCTTTCGTACGCAGGGAGAAACCCTTCTTCGTCAGCAGAGGAAGAAGCTCCCTAAACTCCTTCCAACCCGTCCTTATTCTAGATACTATGGCCTCGGAACACCCTCCCCCTCCCCTCCCATGCTAATCTATTCTCCTAGGTACCAGAAGCTATCCGCCACTTCTATAGCACCCGCCTGCATTGGAAAAATATGTCTATCAATGCGACTTCTACTGTCTAATTTCCCTGGACATCTACTGCATACATATTTCTCCCTACCTGTTAGTTTGCCTGCTATCCCGCTACATCTCTTGTGTACCCAGGATCTGTATTGTGTGCATTTTATAGAATTTATGCCAGTTCCTTTTCTGCATATTGAACATGGCCATTTTCCTGATGGAATCAGAGTTTTGTCCTCTTTTCTACTTATCAACACTTTTGTCTTAGCTATGTTCACTCTCAGTCCTCTTGATTCCAACTGCTGTTTCAATAGCCAGAATTTATTCTCTAGCTCCTCTACTGATTCTGCTATAAGAACCAGATCATCAGCATAGAGAAGCTCCCATAGACAGTCAGTCTTAAACTCCTCTGTTATGGCTTGGAGGACTATAATGAACAAGAGCAGGCTGAGGACCAAACCCTGATGTACTCCTACTTGTATCTGGAATTCCTCACTAAACTCCATTCCTACCCTCACTTTACTGACAACACCTCTGTACAAAGCTTGCACTGTCCTCACAAGCCATTCCTCAACACCTAGTTTCCTTAGGGACCACCAGATGACAGATTGGGGTACCCTAACATATATTTTAATTATCAAATTAACACTAACTACTCTGAACTTATATTCAATATGAACACATACATTTAGTTATACCCATTACACATAAACAACAATCACATATTGACTATGATTACATGCTTTTTGTTATACCTATAACACTCACTTATTGGTTATTCTCATTTTTTTCACTAAGTGTACTCTATAAGATGCATTGAGCACTCCCTCTTTCTAATGATATATTTGACACACATATATAATTTCATTTACTTATAACACTTACATATATTTTTATCCAATCTTACTTCATCCCTAATTATAGCACCGAATACTTCTCTCTGCAAATAGACTTAACATATTCATAGATATGTATAAAAAGTTTTGGGTGCTAATATATTTATTTTTTCTATGTATGTATGTATATGTATATGTGTGTGTTTATATGTATGTGATTATATATAATTTTTTGCATATGGTTTTATGTGTATATATGTATGTTTTGTATACATATATGCTTAATATATATATATATATATATATCTATACAAGTAAAAATTAGCGAGAATCGAATTTCAGCCTATGAAATAACGAAAAGACACTTTCGAATTGTGAGGCAAGCGCTCAATAATTCAAAAAATTAGAGCTTACAACTTACGTTAAAGGCCAAACACACTGAGATGGTGGTTAAACTAATTATCCACACAGCGAAGATTCGATCTCCTATTTCGGGTCAAACAGATATATATATATATATATATACCCATATAATATGGGTGTGTATATATATATCGTATAGATGTGTGTGTATATATGTTTTTACGTATGTGTATATATGTGTATGTGTATGCATATGTATATGTGTATGTCTATATATATATATGTTTGTGTGTCTGTATGTATGTGTATGTACATATGTTATGTGTATGCATGCATATGTATGTATGTGTGTTGTGTATATATACTTATATGTATATATATAGATGTGTGTGTGTGTATCTGTATGTGTGTATGTATGTGTATATGTGTGTGCATATCATCATCATCATCACCGTTTTACGTCCGTTCTTCCACGCTAGCACGGGTTAGACGGTTTGTCCTGTTGCGGGCAGTAGTCAATCGGCTGACCTTGTCTTGCTCATACAGGAACTGATTCTGGCTTGATTTCTACAGCTGGATGCCCTTCCTAACATCAACCTCATTTACAGTGAGTGCTGGGTGCTTTTTTTCCATTGTCTACACGTCCACTTTACAGTGTGGGCTGGATGCTTTTTTTCCGTGACACCTCCACGACCACTTTGCAGTAGGAGGGTGTGGGGACATATTGTCTATATGCTTCAGCTTCAGCTTGTACCCGTGGGGAGTCGGGTCTTCTGTATTACTGTGTGACGCCAGAGATCACAGTCATATGTCATCGTCTTTGATAGGTGTCATTGGGTAAGGTCGGCTTTTATCACCTCATCCCAGGTCATCTTGGGTCTCCCCACTCCAAGGCTTCTAGTGCTCTGCACCTTTTTATGCAGCTGTCATCCTTCATACGCATCACATGTCCATACCAATGTAACCTTCTCTCCTGCACACAGCATTTGATTCCTCTTATGCTCAGTCTCTCTCTCAATTTATTTATGCTTTGCCATTCGTGTATATTACAATTACTCATCCATCGGCGCATGCAGGCTTCGTTTCTTTCTAATCTATGCAAGTCTTCTACAGACAGCGCCCAGGTCTCACTACAATGTAACATTGCTGTTCGTATACACGCATCATACAGTCTGCCTTTCATTTTGAGAGAAAAGCCTTTTGCAGCTAGCAGTGGCAGTAGCTCCCTGAACTTCTTCCATCCCGCTCTTACCCTAGTTATTGTACTTTCTGAACACCCACCTCTGCTGCTAATTCAGTCACCTAGGTAGCAGAAGCTGTCTACTGTTTCTACAGAGCCCTCCCAGAGTTTGGTGGTGCTTGTTTTCTGTGGCTGTTTGCTGCTTGCTGTCCCACATGTAAGGCCTACATTCTTAGTTAAGCTCCCTGAGATCCTACTACATCTCTTGTGTACCCATTGTTTGCATTTGGGGCAGAGGATATAGTTCCTACCTACACCTTTCCTACATACTGAGCAAGGCCATTTCCCTGAGGCGATCTGGGTTCTGTTTTCTCGTCTACATACAAGGACCTTAGTCTTTGTCAGGTTGACTTTAAGACCCTTTCTTTCTAGTCTCTGCTTCCATGTTTGGAATTTCTTCTCTAGTTCTACCATAGATTCAGCTATAAGTTCGAGGTCATCTGCATACAGGAGTTCCCATGGGCATCCGGTCTGAAACTCCTCCGTTATTGCCCACCAGATTATAGCACGGGGAACTCTATCAAAGGCTTTCTCTAGATTGACGAATGCTAGGTAGAGCGGTTTACTTTTAGCTAGGTACTTTTCCTGTAACTGCCTCACAAGGAAGAGAGCATCAGTGGTGCCTTTTCTTGGCACAAACCAAAATTGCATCTCATCTAGTTTCACCCAGTCCCTAATCAACTGTGCTATAGCTCTTTCTGTGACTTTCATGACCTGGTCCATCAGCTTTATACCTTTATAGTTTCCTCTATCTAGTGCACCACCTTTACCCTTGTAGCAGTTGACAATGATGCTGCTGCACCAATCCTTTGGTATGACACCTTCTAGCATTACCTGGTTAACAATACGTGTGATTATGGTGTGACCTACCGACCCAGATGCCTTCAGCATCTCAGCAGCTATACCCGATGGGCCAGTTGCCTTCCCCGTCTTCATATCTTTGATTGCCTTACTTACTACATAACTTACTTACTACATATATATATATGCGTGGGGGGGGGGGCTATTTATATGTCTATGTATATGTGTATATGTGTGTATATGTATACATATGTAATTGTTTTTATATTTATGTATGTATGTGTCTGTATATAATTGTATGTATGTGCTTATATATGCGTATGTGTTTTTATGTGTATGTGTGTTTATAGATATATATATATGTGTCTGTCTTTATAATTGTATGTATATATATGTGTGCATGTGATTGTCTGACCAATTACTGTATCTTACGTTTTATGTATCCTTATTTCTATTTTTTTTTTTTTTTTTATCATATATATATATATAATATATATATGTATATATTATATATTATTTTTCTATACGTGAAAAGGGTTTAGCAGGGTAGATGATTGAAGGTTTTTAGCCGAAAATCGTAAACGCAGATTTTTAGCCGAAAATCGTAAACGAAGAAGCCAAGGACCCACAAGGAAGTCGATATAGATTATTGAATCAGCAAGAACAAATGCTGAAAGAGCACATCAGTGAAAAAATAATTGAGCAGAAGGCTGCATGCAAGAAAAAAAATGAGGCGCTACGGACCGTGTTGAGCCGCTATGTCAAATGACCAGTTGTTCTGTTATTTATACGTGACCAGTAAAGGTCTAACAAAAACAGATAAAGTCTGACATGGGCGAAGTTGCTGTTCTTGCATTTAATGTTAATGGTAAGTGCTGTACCAGTAGCTGTGGACGAAGCTATTATGGTAGTTTACCAGTGCTGGCAAGAAGATGATGGGTAGGCGAGAAAATGTTGGCCTCCCAGTTGTATTGCCGAATGTGCTAGGGAGCCAGGAAAAAATGGCTGGTTGCTTTGAAAAGAAATAAAAGCAAGTTTAATCTGTAGGTGGGTTGCAGTGTAAATTCCATAATTCGGGCGAATCCACAGAAGTGGCTGAAATGCTGACAAGTCCAGTTCAATTTGTTGCTTTCCCAGCGAGTCGGGCAAAAACAACAAGACGGATGGCCGTCATGGACGATCAGTGTGCAACGAGATGCGAAGCTGTTTAAGTTCAGCTGCAATTAGTATTCTCGTGTTGCGGTGCCTGTTTGAATCCAGTGGATTAAGCTCTGTGAGCTGCTAGCATGTGACAGCACCTCAACCAGGTGAAAAGGGACTCGCAGAATATTACGTTTGAAGAACATATACCAAGAACAACATGTTGGTGTGTGACAAAAAAATGTGTGCATATGCAGGCATGTAAAACAGCAAAGTTTGTGAATGAACAAAAACCATTAGCAAGCAAATAGCAAAAGAGCACAAAACAAGTAAATGCATTCCACAAAGAAATATGTGAATGTAACAAACTGATAATTCAAAGTCAATCTAAGGGAGCAGAGAAATTGCTCAATGAAAAGTTGAAAGTTTTTCAAAGTCAAATAGTTCACACATCACCAGTGTACAGACACTAGTTCTATCTGAAAACTGAAAAAGAAGTTTGTTAATGCCGTTAGGGGTTAGATGTATGGTGTTTTTGTGAGTTTTCGTGGCCATTTTACCGTCCTGCCACCTTGTGTGGCATAAGGTTGTGTTGCTTATTGTTAAAGCAAAGTCAAAGAATCTGCTGTAGAGTAGCAGTCACCAAACATGGCAGCCACGTCTGACGCCATAATGGTGAGAAAACTACTGTCTCAATTTCTCGAGTCCCTGTGGTAACGAGACAGAAGGTATGGTGGTTGCATCGGTAAAGTTACAAGCCGTTTTGAAATTTCCGATGTGTGGTGGTTTGCGTCGGTAAGGCTATGAAGCTGCCATCTCACTATTCCCTGTCGTTGGTCAGTGGTTAAACAATGCTGTCGCTGCCGCTGCTGCTGCTGTGGTTGTTGTTGTCGAGTGTAGCCAGGACTTGTCGGTAGCCATCTTGAAATTTCCTTGTGGCGAAAAGTTTTTGAAATACTGCTAATTTTTCAAAAAAAAACTTTGAAAGGAATATATTGTATTTTCGCAAGTTGCGAAAAGGTTGGCAACGTGGCAATAAAAGTTCAACTGAATAAAAAAGAAGGGCTGCGTTAAATTCTTACGTCGATCACCACTTTAGCAGGGTAGATGATTGAAGGTCGTTAGTGTGGCAAAGTGATTGTATCCTCGTTGGATTGTCTTGTCGACATAGACGTGAGGGAAGGTCCCTCGATCTATTTACCATCTTTGTATTTACAATATTCCTTTCGTCAGGTCACCAATTCCAGCAGCATGGATTATAGATGTTATTGAGACACGAGTAACATAATAATGATTTCAACAGCAGAAATTAGAGATGAAATGTATGTTTATTTTTGGTGTAGCACAAACAATGTTTGTTAACTTATATGGTTGAAGTTACATATGAAAAGAGGTTACAAAAGGAATGTGCCATTGCGCCGGAAAGCCGGCGAGGCTAGGGTGCAAAATCTCACCGTTACATTATGCGTGTTGCTGGTTCGAAGTTCCCGGTACAAGAGAGAGATTCTTCAAATCTTCGGGGGAATTTCTTCCTCAGGGCGCGTAGGGATACATCCTCTTCTACTGGCGCTGATTGGCTGAACTGAGCCAAATCACGCACAGAGAATGTATGTGAGCCCGCGGAATGTGGGTCACTACAAGGGCTAGTTCTTGTTTTTGAGGTTTCTGAAAGAGAAAACCTACCAGTTTTTCTTGTGTTTTTCATATTTTTTGCATAGTTTTTTATGACAGGATGCCCTTCCTATCACTAACCAGTTTACAGCATAGACTAAGTGCAGTTTTCCGTAACACTAGCACTATAGAGGATATCTGTTGGAATTTACCTTTATAAAATAAAATAGTAAAGAATAGGTAATATTTTGGGAGAAGTATTTGGTGTAGTTGGTGTAGGTAAAAAGGTTTAGTGTTATAGGAAAAAGTGTTCTGTTGTTAGCGATGTTTCAATTACATTATAGCATCAAGTCAACATAAGTTTTGTATGCAAAATTAGACAGAAGTAAATTGTATGGACGCCCATCAGAGTGTATCTGTTCTTGGGTGGTAGACATAATCTGTTGCCCAGTTTAACAGCATCACCAGGCCCATCGGTGCCTTTAGCAGAGTCCACTATGTTGAAACACTCAAACCAGAAAACTAGTCTGAGTGTAATTCAATGATTTAATGCATTACTTCCTACTGCAGCAAACTATGAGACCTGGGTTTTTTCCTCCCTTTCTCTTTACCACACTTAGGGCCACTTCACATTTTTTATGAGCTATTTGTCCATAGAACATTGAACACTTATAAACCACTGATGTAGCACTGACTGTAAAGATAAAAAGATATATTTTTAGAATTGTTGCATGTATGGAGTAAGTAGAAAGATTTAGAAATAGGCATTAAGTTCTTTTGAATCCAACTTCAATTTACAGCTGTCATTTAGTTTTATTTAATCCAATATCTGTTTTGAAAGAGATTTAACATTTGTTGGGAGTATTTAAAGGTGCTCTGTTCTTTACAACTGAAACGGCATCAGAATATTTGTTTCTATCAAGTATAGAATACATTTTGTGTTCTTAAGGATTAGGCACAATACTAAAATAGATTGACATTATTAAAATGGTCATGTTTAGCAGTGCAAGCTTTGAGAGTTTTGTCTGATATAGGATTTAGGCTGCTGACTTTATGAGTTTTTATGATCACAACTTAAGAGTCTCTTTGAGATTACTAAATGTAATAAACTGAATTATACAAACTACTATGTCAAAACAATCATTCTTAAGCTATCATTTTGAAACAGCTTATTTAAAACATTTACTGACAGCAAAAGCATCCTTTTCAATCACAATCTAAACCTAACTAGCCACTGCATATAATTCTAATCTCTTTTTGTTTGTTTTTTTCACTTCTATCTCTTATAAATAAAACAGATGAAACTGTTTCAATTCAAATATATTTTGCCAATTCTTTCTTTGATTTTTACTGAAGTATAGATTATTTTTTAATTCCATTCATTTCTATTTTTTTCTTGATTTAACTAAAAATAAAATTAATGTTAAGATTATGAGAACAATCACTTTTTATTAAGATTCTATCTGATACTGTATTCACTACAGCATACCTTATTATACTGTATTTTTTAGGTTTACTTTTTTTTTTAATTGTTTGTTTTAGATCGAGAATTTTCTGGGAAAAAAGAATGATATAATATTTTTTCCTCTGTAATTTACCATAGAAATAAGTAAAACAGATTGTAGTTATTTACTCGAAGAATATCTCACACATATATCCAAGCCTTAAATTGATAATATTGTTAGATATCTTGACATTCAAAATTATATGCTATTCAGATATTTTGAATATATTACATTGAAATATAACTAATTGAATGCTTTTGTTATATTAAACATTTTTATTATTAGTTTCTTATTTTTCTTCCCCAAATTCTTCAGTGGTGTCTTCATGGCTTCCTTGAAAATGGCTGCCTTTTATGGATTGTACACTTGGTTAACACACACTATTTTCAGTGTAAACATTGTTTTTATTCCATCCGGTAAGTAAAATTCTTTTACTTTCATTCATATACTCAATGCATATCAAGTGATCTAGACAAATATAATTGCATATAATTACAAGGGAAAATTATTCCAATTATAATTGTTGTTGTAGTTGATGTTTTCTTCTTTATTCTATTCTTCTTCTGTTTTCTTGTTTCTCCTCGTCCTTTTCCTTTCTGCCTTCCTCCTCCCCCTCTGAAAAATAAAAATAAATGTTCAATCAGTGAAACATCCAATTGTTCATGGTGTTGCTCTAGCATGGCCACACCTACTGCCTAAAACCAGTAAAAGATATGAGAACTGAATACTGACCATTGGTGGATTGGCAGTATCGATAGAAGGTCGGACGCCATGCTTTGATGCATAGAGTTACAGCCCTTGCCATTCTGAGTTCAAATCCCGCCGAGGTTAACTTTGCCTTTCATCCTTACGGGGTCGATAAAATAAAGTACCAGTAATACACTGGGTATTTGCTGGCCTTGTGCCAAAAAGTAGAAACAATTATAATATCTATTGTCATTGTCTTTAAGTAGTTTCATGTTCCTTCCTTCCTTCCCCCATCTATTGAACTGTGTGTGTATGTTATATGTCAGTACTTGCATGCTACTGGAATTTTTATACAGATAGAGTACTTGACTAAAGGTGTTACAGTAAATACTTACTGTACATACTTGAATATAAGCCAACCCCAATATTTTATGTCTGAGAAATGGGCAAAAATTCAAACCTTATTGACATAGTATTTGAAGTTGGTGAAAATCATCAAAATATTGACCCTGAATATAAGCTGCCCACCATCAACCCCTCTACCATTGATATTTTGGTCACATATTCTTCTGCTTATATTCAAGTATATATGGTATATCTTTGGTTTAAAATTGCTTTATCATTTGTCTTTCTTTCTTTTTGAGAGAAGAGGATTCAATAAAATGTTTAAATATTTAACTCTTATTAATTATATTTACCTGAACAGTTGTTTCAGAGATCAGTGAATATGATAGGAGTGTGACAAAAGTATTTGATACACATAACCAAACAATGAAAGATTAAAGAAAAGATGGTATTCTTAAAACTTGATATTAAAATAAAATAGATTTAATCTGAAGTACCTTCTGCAAATTGTGTTCTACTTAATCTAAAAATGTCAATATCGTTTTTGAACTTAAATAACGATGTTAATGTTCCTCTTGTACCTTATCTAAATGATGACAATATAATACATGTACCTAGATGTAATATCGATTTTGTACCTGGTTTTAGAATGTTGATATTGTTCTTGTATCTCATCTAAAGATACCAGTATTATTTTTGTATCTAGATGTGGTATTGTCCTTTTAGTTTAACGATTGTCAGTATTGTCCTTGTACTTAGTTGTTAATTGGTTTTTAGTTGTGAATGAGATTAATAGGACTGAAGGTAGATACTTTGTTTCTTGGCCAAATCCAGACTAACTTAAAGTTTTAATTGGAGAGGAAGATGCTATTCTCCAGTGGATTTGTTGAAATATGGGTGAAAATGGCAAGAATGGTCCACATAAGTGAACCTACAAGAAAACATGACTAAAAGGGAGCACTCACTCCAGGTAGTCAGGTTAAACTTGCATCTATAGATCTAGGTAGCTGTTACCCAATTGATATGTCTTGTTTTATAGTTGCTAAGTACTTTGTTTTCCATACCTGTTATTTTTCATCAATTTTGCACAAACCTTCACAATTCTTTGTAATTTGTTCTTGTAATATCTCTTCATCTGTACCCTTGCAACAAATAGAAGAAATCATTATTGGGTATTATTTGCTTTGTAGCATTTAGTTATGGTCCTTTAAGTTCATGATCATCATCATCATTTTATGTCAAATTTTCATGCCAGCATGGGTTAGACGGGTTATCCTGGTGTGGGCATCTGTATTACTGCATAACAGAGTTCTCGGTCCTGTGACATCGCCTTTGAGAGGTACAATTGGGCAAGGTCAGCTTTTATTACCTCATCCCATATCTTCTTGGGTCTCCCCACTCCAAGGCTTTCATCGACTTTTAGTGCTCTGCACCTTTTTATGCAGCTGTCACCCTTCAGACACATCACATGTCCATACCAACATAATCTCCTCTCCTGCACGCAGCATTTGATTCCTCTTATGCTTAGTCTCTCTCTCAATTCATTTATGCTTTGCCGTTAGTGTATATTACTATTACACATCCATCGGAACTTGCAAGCTCCATTTCTTTCTAATCTATGCAAGCCTTCTTCACGCAACACCCAATCTCACTACCATGCAACATTGCTGTTCATATGCAAGCATCATACAGTCTACCTTTCATTTTGAGGGAAAAGCCTTTTGCAGTTAGCAGTGGTAGTAGCTCCCTGAACTTCTTTCATTCCGCTGCTAATTCGGTCACATAGGTAGCAGAAGCTGTCTACTGTTTCTACAGAGCCCTCCCAGAATTTGGTAGTGCTTCTTTCCTGTGGTCGTTTTCTGCTTACTGTCCTGGTGCAACTGCTACACATAAAACCTACATTCTTAACTAAACTTCCTGAAATCCCACTACATCAGTTGTGTACCCATAGTTTGCATTTGAGGCAGAGGATGGGATTTCTAACTACACCTTTCCTACATACTGAGCAAGGCCATTTCCCTGAGGGGATCTGTATTCTGTTTTCTCTTCTACTTACAAGGACCTTAGTCTTTGTCAAGTTGACTTTGAGACCCCTTCTTTCTAGGCCCTGCTTCCACATTTGGATTTTCTTCTCTAGTTACACCATAGATTTAGCTATAAGTGTAAGACCACTCGTGTACAGAAGTTCCCATGGGCATCCGGTCTTAAACTCCTCTGATATAACCTGCAATACTATAATAAACAGTAGCAGTTTACAATGATGCTGCTGCACTAATGATTTGGTATGACGCCTTCTAGTATTATTTAGTTAACAATACGTGTGGTTATGGTGTGACCTACTGATCCAGATGCTTTCAGAATCTTGACAGCTATACCCGATGGACCGCTTGCTTTCCCAGTCTTCCTATCCTTAATGGCCTTACTTACTACACTGCTGCTGACTTGTATTGCTTGGCCCTCTATAGGGTCCACTTGGGGTAGGGTCTCTTTCTCTCATGCATTCTCCTCATTTAGTAATCTTTCATAATGGCTCTTCCATGCAGCTTTCTTCTTGGGGCTTTTGAGGGCAATCTCACATTTATCATCCCAGACACATTTCTCTCCAATGACATCACAATTTTCTCTAACACACTGCCTCACAATCCTGAATACCTCCTGTCTCTGGTCCTCAGACTGCAAAACATGCTTGAATTAAGTTCTGAGTTCAAATACTGACGAAGCCAACTTTGCCTTTTATGCTTCTGGGGTCAATAAAATAAAGTACTAGCAAAGAACTGGGGTCAATATAATCGACTTTCCTCCGACAAAAAATGTCTGGCCTTGTTCCTAAGTTAGAAACCATCATTAGGAGAAACATCACCATCACAGTAGTTTTCTTTAATTTTTATATATATTTTTATATTTGTTTTTTTTTTATATTGTTGATATCTGTTTGTTATTTTTAAATTTCCTATTAATATTTACACTTCTGTTTATGATATCATCATAACTTTCATCCTTGTCTTATTATTACTAATATATAGCTTTAGCTGCTGTCTTTGGTGCTATACCATTCCTTGGTACATATTGGGCTGTCATACCAGCTGTGTTGGAACTGTGGCTTGTAAACAGAGAAGGATTACAAGCTATATTACTGATTGTTGCACATCTTCTGCCATCCTATGTCGTTGATACAGCAATTTACAGTGAGATTAAAGGGTAAGTTGCTTTACACACTTTTTTTCTGCACAATAAATATTCTCCTTTGCAAAATTTCACTTGTAAACATGTGTTCTCCTAAATGAACATTACACATTATATATCATAGATTATAATTTTAATTTCATAACTTGAAATTATATATTATATAAAATTCATAAAATAAAATATATTCTTTTATTGAAATGTCAGAATTCAGCTCTTCTCATAGAACATATCTTATTTTATAAATTTTATTATCTATTTATTTATTTTTTATTTTATTTATTTTTGACAGACACATATTCAGTTTCTTGAGATTCTAGTTTTGTTTCCTTGCTATAAGTTAAAGTTGATTATGATTCATGAGTGTCTTTTTAAACACTTAAGGTAGAAGCAAAGACAAATGATATTTGAATGAGAATAAATAATTTGTTAATGTTCAGAAACAAACCTACAATTTTCAGTGTCAATATTGCTGCATCCAGGTGTCAACAAGATGTAAATTTTATTCAGTCCATTACTTACTTTTGTAATGCCATTTATGTGTGTGTCTACACCTAGTGAAATAAATTGTTTATGTATTCTGTATTCAATTCTATATTCAATGATCCACAAAAAGACTTTAATTTAATAATCATAATTATAATATCAGTAATTATAATTGTGATAGCTTTAGATATCATAAATTAAGAAAAAACTTACCTAAGAGAAAAGAGAGAATACTTGTTTTATAAAAGTGTGTATGTACAATTTTTTTATGACTTCTTATAAAATAACATCATTTTTCTTTTGTTACCAAACAACTTATATTCAAGCTTCTATGTACTATAACCTATCCACTATGTAGTTGTTTTTGTCATCCTTACAACAACCTGCATTAGAGGTTTCCTTTTTCAGGTTATCACCATTCTTAAGATACCTCTATCGATTTTGTATTCTGATTCTTCTTTTTCACTTAATTTCTGATCAGGATCAATGATAAAATTGCAATCAATAAATTCAGGAGAAGATATATCTAGTTCTTACCACAGCATGAAAGGAATGGTTCTGATTACCATTGTTATGTTTCGTGTTCATGTTCTTGTTCTCTTATGCCAGCAACATGACTTGGAGGTGTTATTTAATGATGGCACCCGCATTGAAACCATCAGAGAAAAATCTATAAAGAAAATGTGTGCTTAGGGAATTGATGCTGCTACCAAATTATTACTAACATCTCCAGAGAGCATGAAAGCCTCAATTAAATTCTTCATGTCTTGACCTGGATTTAAAAGTATTTGTCAGAAGAAGGGCAATGAAGATGAATGAATCACAAGAATACCCCCATCAATGTGTAATACATCAACATTCTTAGATCAAATCCTGTCATGATAAACTGTATATTTCATGCCTTTAGGGTTGATTTGAATGAAATTAGCACTAGTTATCCTGACTTCAGTTATACCAACCATATCCATTGTAAAATAGTAGTTAAGATTTTGCATATAATACATATAAAAACAAATCACCTAAGTAGTTCTATGTACAAACATATCACCATTATCATCACCATCATCATCATCATCATCATCATCACAGTTTAACATTGATTTTCCATACTTGCATGGGTTAGATGGGTTGTTGTCAAGTGACCAAGTCCTGCTCATATGCTCGGTTTTGGTATGGTTTCTATGGCTAAATGCCTTTTCAAATGCTAACCCCTGTACAGTATGTACAGAGAACATAATTTTTATGATTGGATGGCCTTCCTAATGACAATCCCATAATATAAAAGGTGCTAGGTAATGGGGATGGCCTTGAAACAAGTGGGTGGTATCTGACATTATATGGTGTGCTTGGCTTTCTATGTTGGCATGTGTTGGATAGGGAAAATGAGTAAAAAATGTGAGTGTGAGGAACAGGGGCATAGGTTCAGTGGGGAAGGTGAATCAGTCAAGGTTTGTCCTAGCTTTCCAAATTAGCATTAGTTTAATATATATATGTATGGCTGTGTGTATACATATATATATATATATATATATATATATATATATATATATATAGAGAGAGAGAGAGAGAGAGAGAGAGAGAGAGAGAGAGAGAGAGAGAGAGTTAGTTCCATAACAAGTTAGCAAATCATATTCGAGAACACATGTATAGCTACAGCCATACATGAATTGAAAATCCCTCTGGTGAAACACATATCCTCAAATATAGTTTGCTAGATTTGTTGTGGAACTAACTCTATACCGAACTTGCCCTTTGGACTGAGTGCACTGCCAACTTCAGATATAATCTCCCAGTTTTTTACCACTGTATATATATATATATATATATATCATCATCATTATTTAATGTCCATTTTCCACACTATCTTGGGTTAGACAGAGGATTGTTCCATTCGAGGCAAGCTTGGTCAGGTGACCGTGTCTTACTCGTATAGAATTGGTCTTGGTTAGGTTTCTACAACTGGATGCCCTTCCTAATGCCAACCACATTTACAGTATGTGCTGGGTGCTTTTTGTCGGGACTCCTACATGACCACTTTACAGAGTGGGCTGGGTGCTTTTTGTTGTGACACCTACACGGTCACTTTACAGTATCGGCTGGATATATTTTGTTCACAATGTAAGGGTGGTATGGACAGGAGTAGGTGGTTGAGGTTGTAGTGTTTAAGAGGTGCCTACTAGATGTATGTTTGAGTCTGTGCACATGAAAAGGCATGTCTTCTGTATTACTGCATAATGCCAAAGATCTTGATGCTGTGTCATTGTCTTTGAGAGGTTCAGTTGCACAAAGTCAGCTTTTATTACCTCATCCTAGGTCTTCCTGAGTCTTCCTATTCCATAGCTTCCATTAATTTTTATCGTTCTGCACCCTTTAATACAGCTGTCATCCGTCACACACATCACATGACCATACCAAGCAATCTCCTTTCTAGTATACTGCATCTGATCCCTCTTATGCCTAATTTCTCTTTTAATTCATTTACGCTTTGCTGTTCATGTATATTACATCCATAGAAGTATGCATGCTTCATTTCTTTCCAGTCTTCACAGGACTTCTTCACACAATGGTCTCACTACCATGTAACATTGCTGTTCATATACATGCATCATACAATCTGCTCTTCATTTTAAGGGGAAAAAAAACTTTTGTAGCTAGTAGCAGTAGTAGCTCTCTGAACTTTCTTCATCCTGTTCTTACTCTGGCTTCTGTACTTTTGGAACACCCTCCTTCACTGCTGATTTCATCACTCAGGCAATGGAAATAGTTGACTATTTCTATAGTACCATTGGGCATATGAAAGAGCTAGTATCCTGTGGGCACTTGCTATTTACTGCATCTTAGCATTGGCCACATGTAAAACCTACATCCTTTGATAACCTGCCTGTAATCCCACATCTTTTATGTACCCATAGCTTGCATTTGGGACATAGAATGGAATTTCTACCTACTCCTTTCCTGCACACTATGCAAGGCCATTTCCCAGAGAGGATCTGAACCCTGTTTTCCTTTCCACATACTAGAACTTTAGTCCAGTGTCCGAGCATCGCTGTCTTGTGGGTTTATGTCGAACATCTGCTGTTGCATGTAGGACAGATCTGGCTATCAGCTGAGTCCATAGTGAAGATTGCTCCACCTTTAACCAGGAAGAGTGGGCAGTTTTTATCTACCTGGTAGCCATGTTGAAAGAGGTCATATGGTGGACGCATCTGAAAGGGTTTAATATGAGCACTTTCCTCTTCGGTGACACTCTCATTAACTTTTTCAGGTGTCACCCGAAAAGGAAAGCCAGTTTGTTGTAAGGTGGGTGAGAAAGACAAGAATGGCCCATGTGAATGGGCCTGTTCTGAGAGTGTGCCTGTAGTATTGTAGGAGGAAAACTGGGAGAGGGCACTTGCCCTAGCAATCAGGATAACCATGGCTTTTGTGGGCTTTCTCCACGAGTAACCCTTGATGGTCTCCCCCATATTGGGGATTTTTCCTTTGCTTCCATTTTTTTGTTACATCTTTTGTTTTTGATTCCTTTTGTTGTACATGCAGAAACCTATATTTGTCCTGTGCTGTCCTTAATGTAGGTTTTCTAAACACTTTGTGGTTAATAAAGAAATTATTATTATTTGATATTGGAAAATTGAAATCTGTCTGCCATGAAGGTATAAAGAACTATAAAATAATTTTACCTGGTCCATTTTTGTGATTTAAGATCTAACAGCAAGATCCGATCAAATATGCCATTGTACTCTGCTCAGAATCATGTCATCTGCACCAAATGCTTCACCACCACCCCCAACACAAAACCCCAAAATATGCTGTTATTCATTATGCCAGAAGTTCTGCACACACAGTGATTGCATCTTCCCACATCTACCTGGGAGGAGACACATAATTTATATGAACACTACCAACAAAAATCAAAGCACATGTACCACAATAACATCAACACCAGCCACTACTCTAGCCTCAACATTTCTACTCAATGTACAAGATGGAAGGTGCAATTGATTGAGGATTGGGTTGACAACCATCCACACCACATCCCTTTCTTCACCCTAACTGAGACTCATCTCGAAAACTCCCAATTGGAAGCCAAAGTGGAGGTGAAGAATTTCACAAGCATCTGCATGTTGGCTGAAGGGGCAGGACAGCCAGATTTCTTCAGACGTCTAGAGACCTTTCTTGGAACATCCCACTCTTTAGTGTTAGTGGGCGACTGGAACGGTATCTTAGATGCACGCTGGGATTATGTGGGGCTAGTAGACAGGAGAGGAGGGTGTAAAAGCCTCAACAACCAGCTCAGACGTTTTGAACTGTCTGACAGGTATAGACTGGATTATCCGAATCTGCCAATGTGGACATGGACAAACCGCATCGAGTCATCCACATCGTATTTAGATAGGGTGTTCTGTAGGAAAACAGATAAGGCTAGTGTAGGTTGTCCACGATTTAAAGTAGTCACTACACGGACCACAAATTTGGGATCTGTGAAGTTGACTTAGATAGACTCCATAGGCAAGGGCCCGGTTAACAGAAGCTGAATGCGTCATTCCCGGTACGCAAAGCTTACAGAGACCGGATTAGCGAATTACTTAAGCATGCATTGACGGGTGCAATTGTCAACAACAGGTGGTGGTTTACCCTAAAAAGGGCTATTAGAGTAGAATCGATAAGGATAGAGGAAAATAGAGTAGAGAGAGAGCTAGTTAGAAAGCTAGAAGAAGCGTTTAGGACAGGCATCGCAACCGACGTGCTTGCGGCGAGATTGACACTTGACCAAATCTTCAACGCAAATCATGAAGGCTGCATTGTCAGAGCTAGAGCGTGTGCTCTAAGACACGAGGGGACGAAAGCCATTCAGTGGGCATGGGTGGTGGAGGTGCAATGTGGTGACAAGTCCACAATTCGGTCTTTGCCTGATCAAAACGGGCGCATGTTGCTCAAGCCCAAGCAGATGTGTGCGGCTTTTCAACAGCACTTTGCTCAATTGTTCAGGAGCAACGGCAGGCCGGATCGGAGTATGGACTTCGGTGCATACCTCGACAGACTGCTGCAGCTCTTGACAACCACAGCGAAGTGCTGTGAAAAGCCAATAACAGCAGGTCAAATAGAGGAAGCGATGTCTGACTGCACGAGGGGTAAATCGCCAGGTTTGGATGGTCTGCCCTACGAGCTTTATGCGTACATACCAGATTTATTCGGTGACCTCTTGACAGATGTCTACTGCAACTGGCAGCAGAATGGGAGCATTCCAAGTTTTGTGAACTGGGGAGCGGTGGCGCTGCTGAGAAAAGACCTGAACAAGGAGGACATTATAGACAACTTCAGGCCCATAACTCTGCTAAACGCAGAGTTCAAGATTTAGGCCAAGGTGTTAGCAAAGAGATTGGCACTTGTCGTCGGTGATCTGGCACAGACATGCACCATTCTGGACAGATCCATCCACGACAACCTCCATCTCATGCGATACATCATAGAGAGGGTGGTTAAGGAACCTGGCACGGGTGGGGTCCTGATCAACTTGGATCAATCTAAAGCATTTGATAGGGTCGACCATCTATACCTGGTTGCGGTGCTCGAGGCAGCCAGCTTCGGGCCCATTTTTAGGGGCTGGATCGCTGCGATACACAGCGACATCCGCTCGATTGTGAGAGTGAATGGTCACCTGTCGCAGCCGTTCAGAATTATGCGCTCGGTCCACCAGGGTTGTCTCCTCTTGTCCCTCTTGTACGTACTGGCCCTCGAGCCATTACTGGACAAATTGGAGACGATGAGCAGGGTCCCACGCGAACTGGGATGCAGGAGATCCGTGTCGACTCATGCCGATGATGTCACCGTGGTGGTGTCGAACACCAAACACGTCCAGATGCTCGGCACCGTTCTCAAGGAATACAAAGCGGTGACAGGATCAAAGATAAACCAGGAAAAGTCGGTGGGCTTGTAACTTGGTACTTGGAGAGGCAAGTCCATGCCATCCGACAGGATCATGGGGTGTTGGACAGAAGGACCGGTTAAATTGCTCGGGATCTGGTTCGGTCCATATCTCCAGATGAAGAAAAACTAGAGTGAGGTGATGAGCAGGATGAGTGAGGTGACCCAGAAATGGGCTGAGAGGAGGCTGTCTCTGAAAGGTCAGGCGGAGGTGGCGAATGCGTACATCGCATCCGTCATCTGCTACTGCCTGATCGTCATATCTTGCCCCCTCCCAACTCTGACCTAAATGGAGCGCCTTCTCTTCCGCTTTTTGTAGAAGGGATGTGCTCCCATGGTCAGACGATCCATCTGCTGTCAGCACCCGTTGCGTGGAGGACTGGGCATGCCGTGGCTGATGATGCGCAAACATGAGCTGAGGCTGTGACATCTCTGGTGCTTCCTTGATGGTGTGGTCGACGTTTGCCAGACGCGCTTTTCCCAGCTCATCTTCTAGACAAAGCTGCAGTCCTAGATCAGAAAAAGACCGAGGAATAGCGCTTGGTTGCTGGAATGTCTCCAAGCGCTCACCGCCCTCTACCAGCTGGGCACTGATATCGGTGGAACATCCACCTCGGCATTCTATAGAGAGCTAGTGGAGAGGAAGAGTGACGACATTCTCGATCAGCTCTTCGCTCTCTTGAAGAGAATTTTCAGCCCGGGGCCTATGGACAACTTCCTGAAATCCCTGGCTTGGCAGTGCTACCAGAGAGCATTGCTGGTTCGGGATAAGCTCTACAGGCATGGAGGTGCTGTCAGCCAAGCCTGTCTGAGATGTGCACAGGGCGATGAAACCATCCTACACACACTCGTTGAGTGCCCAAGAATTGCTGACTTCTGGGGTTATGTTGAACGGTTGCTGTCGCATATAGGACGGATTTGGTTATCGACTGAGGAGCAAGGGCAGGCAGTTTTCATCTATCTGGTGGCCATGGTGAAAGAGATTATATGGTGGACAAGGTTGAAAGGGTTGAAGACGGATACTTTCCTCTCCGGCCAATCCCTGATTAACTTTTTCAAGTTTCACTTGAAGAGGAAAATCAGGGTGTAGAGGCAAGTGCTCTCTTCTAGTAAGTTTGTTGAAAGGTGGGTGAAAGTGGTGAGTCTGGTCCGAGTGAATGTGTCCGCTCTGAGTATGCGCCTGTAGACTGAGGAGTGGAAAACTGAGATAGGGCACTTGTCCTGGTGGTCAGGGTGGCCGTGGTCTTTTGTGTGGTTTTTGCCATGAGTGACCCTCAGAAGTTTCCCCCCTATTGGGGAATTTTTGTTGTTTCAATTTATTTGATATTTCTATCTTCTTGTTATAACCTTTTTTATACAGCCAAAACCCACTTTGTATCGTCTTGTACCATTCTGTGCCATCTGTAATGTTTTTCTTCGTGTTAACCCTTGTGGCAATAAAGAAACCATTATTATTATTATTATTATTGGCGACCTACATAGGAAATCGTATTATCGTGAGCTCCACAAAGGTTTGTTGTTTTCAGTTGTTTCAAATTGCCATTTATGGAAAATTTTTGTTGATAAGTGTTTATAAGTTCACATATATTGCTTTCTGAAAAGGACACTCAAAAAGATTGGGGCCTTGAGCCCAAAATTTAAACTTTTATAATTATCAAACAAAACATTTCTTTGAAAAAATCATGGACGACTCACAGCCACACCAGGCTGACAGCCTTCCTCACAAACTATCACCTCACACCGACACCATCATTGTAAATATTACTACGTTTGCCAACACTAAAAATATAAGCAGTAGCAATAATTTAAATTTGTCTCATGCAGACATTCATTTCCTGCCATTACCAAAAACTGCAGGTGTTAAAGCTGCCACCCCCACCACCACCACAGCGACAACAGAAACAAAAGAAAAAAATAAATTATTATCTCGTGACATCGAAATGGATTCACCCAGAATTGACTCTTCCACACCGAACACCACTGACGCCACCACCACCATAACTGAAACTAAAAATAACAATAACAAAAATAACAATAACAGCAACAGCAACAACAATGAGAATAACAACAAAAACATCAACACCACCGCAAATAAGTCGTTTGCCAAAGCAGCCAAGAAATGCGAAACAATCGAGGTAACTCAGGAGGAATTAAATGAAGCCAAGGGAATCGTAAAGAAAGATGGGTACAGGGTCAGCCTCACCCCCACCCCACCTAATAAAATGGAGCATCAACGCCTATGCACCGTATCTTATCGGACGATTAACACAAAATCGCGCCGAGTGGAATGGGCATCCGAATCCCACATCCAAAAAGCTTTGGGACATGTGTGGGCGAAAAAAACCCACATCAGACGTGGGCAGAAATATGGAACCGTGGACGTGTTCTTTGGAACACCACAGGAGGCCAGAGAGCACTCCATGGCCCCATTAAGAAGCGACGACTTCACACTCGTCCCAAGCTACTGTGGCCAGAGACTCGTGAAGATCAGGGTGACCCACGTTCCACCGGCCATCAAATTCCCTGGCTAATGGCTGCCGTCCTCGCCGGCATCGAGGGCAACACCAAAATAATTGAAATATCAAAAGAAAAGCAGGAGAACTAGTCCGGATCTGGGATGGAGCTCCTGATCCAAGCGGACCAAAAAAGCATTGAGGAAATCCCAGAGGTAATAGACCTCACTGACGGCAGCCACCTCACCGTAATCGTCGAGGGTAGAAGGCCTAGGTGTGTCGTTTGTGGTGAAGGAACCCACCTAAATGATTTCTGCCCTCAGGCTAAAAAGTTGAGGCCACCTCTCTTACCCACCCCAGTGACTCAACCATCAACACCACCAGCAGCAGAAATGGCAGCAACAACTGTAGCAGCAACAACAGAAGCAACTGTAGCAGCAACAACCCCAGCAACAGTAGCAAACCCAACACCACCACCACCAACGCGCCAGAACTAGCACCAGCGCCTCCACCATCCACCACGCCACAACCAAAACCAACGCCTGTGGAGGATTTTCCACTCCCCGACCTATCGCAACTGGAGACAGATTGTGACGACGAGGAGTGGGAAACTGTATCAGGAAAAAAGAAAAAAAGAAAAAGAAGCCAAAAAAGAAAAAAATCCTCTTCCTTCCCCCTCCAAAAACAAAATACAAAGGGAAACAAATAAACTATCAAACAAAAAAGTTAGGACAGCTATGCCACCATCCACACCAGCATCACCAACCCCATCACCACAAACACCAACACCATCATTAACCCCAACACCACCATCACCAACACCACAAAAGTCACCAAAAAGCGAAACAGAAACAAACCCACAACAAACGCAAACAAAATAAAACAACCAAAACGATACACACTACACAGCATTAAATTTGTACAACAACCAATTATTACACTACATCCAACACAACACCAGCATCACAGAAAAAGACTATACAACACCCCAAAAGTTCACACCACCTCCACACATACAAATCACTCGCATCACACAGAAAACGTACACGACACTAAAACAAAAATTCCCCAAAGACATCGGAGACTTCCGACAAGCACTCTCCAGGAGGATTTATAAGGATATCCTTCCGGAGGAGGCCACAAGCAGTGAAAAGGATGGAGAAACCATCCTTCCTCTACGAAAAGTGAGGTAAGTGATCTTTCCCATCTTTTCCACTCCTTTTCAACATGACCTCACTCAGAATAGGCAGCATAAATGCGCGTGGCTTGGGGTCCTCATGGAAGCAGCGCCACCTGCTCAACGACCTCAGGTCACTAACCATAGATGTAGTGGCCATCAGCTAGACCAGAATCTCCGAAGCACGGGCCTTCTCACCGATCTTCGGCGGCTACGGCGTGTACGCATCTCCCAGCCGTCCTGGATCGGGGGGAGGAGTTGCTGTGCTTTTTCGGAGAGGTTTGGATCTCGCCATACGGGCCATCTTCCTGGACCCAGAAGGTAAGTTGGTGGTGCTGGACGTGACCAGCGGAGACGGGCAAGCTTTCAGGCTAGTTGTCGCCTATGCCTCGACAGGAGCAGGGCGGCCTGATTTCTTCCGGCGTCTGGAGACCTTTTTTTGGAACGTCCCGCTCTTTAATGTTAGTGGGCGACTAGAACGGGATCTTAGATGCACGCTGGGACTGTGTGGGATTAGCGGATAGGGGAGGAGGGTGCAAGAGGCTCACCAACCTGCTCAGGCGTTTTGAACTGTCTGACAGGTACTGATTGGATTTCCCGAATGTGCCAATGTGGACTTGGACAAACCGCATCAGGTTATCCAGATTATATCTAGATAGAGTATTTTGTATGGAAATAGATAGGTCTAGCATAGGCTGTCGACAATTCAAGATAGTCAGCTACACGAACCACAAATTCCTGATCTGTGTGGTTCATAGACAAGGACCCAGCTAAACGCGTCCTTACCAGCGTGCAAGGCCTACAGAGACCGGATTAGCGAACTAGTTAAGCGGGCGTTGACGGGGGCCATCGTCAACAAGTGGTGGTTTGCTCTGAAAAGAGCAATTAGAATAGAGTCCATTAGGTTTAGTAAGGCTTTAGCTATAGAGAAAAATAGAGCAGAGGGAGAACTAGTTAGAAAATTAGATGAGGTGCTTAGCAAAGGCATCGCGACCGACGTACTTGTGGCGATATTGGCTCTTGACCAATTCTTCAATGCAAAGCACGAAGGCTGCATTGTCAGAGCTAGGGTGCGTGCTCTCAGACACGAGGGGACGAAAGCTGTTCAATAGGCCCGAGTGGCGGAGGCACATCGCGGCAACAAAACCACGATCCGGTCTTTGGAAGACCACGACGGGCGCATGATATTCGATCCCGGGCAGATGTGTGCGGCTTTTCAGCGACACTTCGCTCAGCTTTTCGGGGGCAGCTGCGGGCCGGATCGAGGGATGGACTTTAGTGTCTACCTCGACAGACTGCTGCGGCTCTCGGCCACTGAGGCAGAGTGTTGCGAAAAGCCGATAACAGCCACTGAAGTACGGGAGGCAATGACTGGCTGCACAAGGGGTAAATCGCCTGGTTTGGATGGTCTGCCCTATGAACTTTACGTACAGATGCCAGACTTGTTATGAGGCCTCTTGGTGGACGTCTACTGCAACTGGCAACAGAATGGGAGAATTCCCAGTTCTGTGAGCCGAGGAGCGGTGGCACTGCTGAGAAAGGATCCGAACAAGGGGGATAACATAGATAAATTCAGGCCCATAACTCTGCTAAACACAGAGTTCAAAATTTTGGCCAAGGTGCTAGCAAAGAGGTTGGCGCTTGTCGTTGGTGGTCTGGTGGGAGAAGCGCAGACATGTGCCATTCCTGACAGATCCATCCACGACAACCTCCACCTCATGCGATACATCGTGGAGAGGGTAGCTAGGGAACCTGGCACGGGTGGGTCCTTGATCAATTTAGATCAGTCGAAAGCTTTCGATAGGGTCGACCATCATTACTTAGCAGCAGTCCTGAGGGCGGCTGGCTTTAGGCCCGTCTTCAGAGGCTGGATCGCTGCCATGCACAGCGACATCTGCTCTGTGGTGAGAGTGAACGGTCACCTTTCGGAACCGTTCAACATCATGCGCTCGGTCCGCCAAGGATGTCCCCTCTCGTCCCACTTGTACGTATTGACTCTCGAGCCATTACTGCACAAACTGGAGATGTTGAGGGGGGTCCCGCACGAACTAGGATGCGAAATTCCGTAATAGCATATGCGGACGATGTCACCGTAGTGGTGTCGAACGCCAAACACATCAAGGCGATCGGCACTACACTAAGAGGATACTAAGCGGTGACAGGAACAATGATCAACCAGGAAAAGTCAGTGGGCCTGTAGCTCGGCACGTGGAGAGGAATGTCCATGCCGTCCAACAACGTCGTCGGGCGCTGGACGGACGGACCGGTTAGATTGCTAGGGGTCTGGTTCGGTCTGGACCTCCAGACAGACAAAAACTGGGACGAGGTGACTTGCAGGGTGGCTTCTCTCACCCAGAAATGGGCGGAGAGGAAGCTATCCCTGAAAGGTCGAGCGGAGGTGGCTAACGCGTACATCGCGTCCGTCATCTACTACCGCCTGACCGTCGTACCTTGTCCTAAGTCTCACCTGACTGCGCTGGAGCATTTGCTCTTTTGCTTTTTATGGAAGGGAGGTGCTTCGATGGTCAGGCAGTCTATCTGCTGTCAACACCCGCTACGTGGAGGGCTGGGCATGCCATGGCTGATGATGAGCAGACACGCGCTCTTCCTCGACGGTGATCAGGTGTTGTCGCCGTTTGCTAGATGCGTCTTTCCCCAGCTTGTCTCCTTGACGGAGCTGCCATCCTGGGTCAAGCGAAGACCGAGAGGGAGCGCTTGGAGATTGGAATGTCTTCAGGCGCTCACAACCCTCGTCCAATCGGGCAATGTGATCGGTGGAAACTCCACCTTGGCGTTCTATAGAGGATTAGTGGAGGGGAAGAGCGATGACGTACTTAGGGAAACTCTAGGCGTCAACAAAAATCAACTAGCCAATCTCTTCGGAAGAACTTTCCAGCGAGGTCCTATGGACAACTTCCATAAATCCCTGACCTGGCAGTGCTACCGAGGAGCTTTGCCAGTTCGGGATAAACTCTACAGGCATGGAGGTGCCGTCAGTCGGGCATGTCCGAGATGTGTGCAGGGCGTCCAAACCGTCCTGCACGCACTCGTCCAGTGTCCAAGCATTGCTGACTTGTGGGTTTATGTCGAACACCTGCTGTCGCGTGTAGGACAGATCCGGCTATCAGCTGAGTCCATCGTGAGGATTGCCCCGCCCTCTTCCTTTAGCCGGGAAGGGCAGGCAATTTTTATCTGTCTGGTGGCCATGGCGAATGAGATAGTATGGTGGACACGTTTGAAAGGGCTGAAGACGAGCACTTACCTCTTCGGTGATGCCCTGATTAACTTGTTCAAATTTCATTTGAAAAGGAAAATCAGGGTAGAGAGGGAAGTGCTCTCTTCCCAGCATTTTGTTGAAAGATGGGTGAGAGAGGCAAGAATGGCTCGAGTGAATGGGCCTACTCTGAGTATGTGTCTATAAATTAAAGGTGGAAAACTGGGAGAGGGCACTTGCCCTGGTGGTCAGGGTCACTGTAGCTTTTTAATGGGCTTTCTCCACGAATGTCCCTCGGAAGTCTCCCCCCTATTGGGGAATTTTTCATTGTTATTTTTTTTGTTACATCCTCTATTTTTGTTTTTTACATGCAGAAATGCCCATTTGTACCGTCCTGTATTGTCCTGTACTGTCCTTAATGTCTACTTTATGTAAACCCTTGTGGTTAATAAAGAAAGTATTATTATTGGCAGTATCGGTAGAGGGTCGGACGCCATGCTTTCCAGCATAATTACGTCCCTTTACGATCTGAGTTCAAATCCCGCCGAGGTTGACTTTGCCTTTCATCCTTACGGGGTCGATAAAATAAAGTACCAGTAATGCACTGGGTATTTGCTGGCCTTGTGCCTAAAGTAGAAACAATTATTATTATTATTATTATTATTATTGCATTGATATCTCAGTAATTGATGTTATTTAACCAGAAAATTTACCCTAATGAACATCAAGCCACAACCTGCAGCCTCAAATATTCAGGACATATCAGAGGGTCCTTCTGTTTCCAGTAGGCATGCCTTCTGAAGTGTTCCCAAAAAAGGGAGCTTAACTAATGTTCTTTAACCAGACTTGGAAACTCTTTGAGATATACTTAGTGCTCCTATGATGATGGGGACAACCTTAATCACATGACAGTTCCAAATCGTTTTCAGTTCCCACTTTAAATCCTGATACTGGTTAATTTTCTCCTTCTCCTTTTCTTGCACTTGTGTCAAAGGAGCAAGCTACATCTATAACCAATCTTGCTTCCTTGTCAAAAACTACCAGGTCAGGCCTATTGTGATCTAATTTTTTGTCCATTTGTATCCTGAAATCTCACAGCATCTTCACCTGGTCATTTTCTATCACCGATTCTGGCTTATGCTCAAACTATTTCTCAGAATAAGGTAATTTATTCAGTTTGTATAAATGCCAGTTAATCACTTTTCCTATGATATCATGCCTCCATCCTTTATAGTGAGTCTGGGCTAGGTTTTTACACTCGGATACAATGTGAGCTACAGATTCCTCTCTCTCTCTCTCCACAGATCCTACAGAGTGGAATAGCCTCCTCATTGTCAATATGGTGTTTCATCCATTTCATTCTAAGGGCTCGCTCCTGTGCAGCCAGTAACATTCTCTCTGTGGCTTTCTTAAGGTCCCCTTTCTTTAACCAGTTTCATGTCTGAATTGTTTTCTGAACTGATTTCTGAATTGTTTTCTTTAAAAAGATGCTATGAAGACCTTTTCTTTCAGGTTGTTCTTCCTCTTTGTTGTTACTTATTTCTTGGACATCCCCTGATCTATTGCCTCCTCCCTCAATACAGCCTTAAGTATTGGCTTGTTACTCTCAGACACATATTTATGTAGGCAGCTCTTCTCCATCTGAACATCATCCTCCATGCTGATTAGATCTCTGCCACCTTTAGATCTCCTTAAGTATAATCTATCAACATTACCCATCTTATGAAACATACTGTAGGAGGTCATTAATTTCCTTGTCTTTCTATCCAGTGCTTTTTGCTCGTTTACATTCCATTTAAGAATTCCTGCACTGTACCTAATAATTGTTTCTACTTTTGGCACAAGGCCAGCAAATTACCCAGTGCATTACTGGTACTTTATTTTATCGACACCGTAAGGATGAAAGGCAAAGTTAACCTCGGCAGGGTTTGAACTCAGATCATAAAGGGACGTAACTCTATGCTTCAAAGCATGGTGTCCGACTCTCTACCGATACTGCCAATCCCCCGTACCTAATAATAGACACAGCTCAGGAATTTACAGTACTTATGGCATTTCTACTATTCAGCTGTGATTTTAGTATATTCCTTACTCTTCTTATGTATTCAGATCTTATCATCTCTTTCATCTTTTTTCCTTGATGTTTTCTGCCTCCAGAACATCCAAATACCTATATCCCTCTTCAATGTCGATCTCTTTTAATATCTCACCTGTTGGTACCTCGATTTTTTTTTTGCTTCTCTTCAATATACCTTTCCTCATCACTAGAACTCCACACTTGTTAACACCAAATTCCATAAATACATCATTGCTGAAAATACAGACAGTGTCAACAAGTATATTCAACTCCTTCTCGATCTTCCCTAGGAGTTTTAGGTTGTCCATGAAGAGGAGGTGGTTGATGGTAACCTCCTCTTCCCATCATCATTATTATTTTGCATTACCAAATGCAGCTCTGTATGTTCTGGGTATGTGCAGTGTGGTATTGCTTCTATTATATTGAGAGTACTCAATATAAGTACTCAGGGAGTTCATATCCCACCGAGGTTAGCTTTGCCTTTCATCCTTATGGGGTCAATAAAGTAAAGTACCAGTAATACACTGGGGTCGATTTAATTGACTTTCCCCTCCCCTAAAATTGTTGACCTTGTGTCTAAAGTAGAAACAATTGTATTTAGAGTACTCTGTAATATGTATGCAGTGCCTAAGGGTGCTATTTTTTGTATGGTGTACATATTTGTATCCCGGAGTTTGAGTTATGTATCTGTCTGTGCGTTTTTTTATCATTCCCAGAGCACCTATTATTATAGGTATTGTTTTTCTCTTCATCATCCACATTTAGGTTATTTCTATCTCTAGATCTTTATATTTGGAGAGTTCTCCATTTCCTTAGTAGATATATTATCATCTGTGGGGATTGATACATCAATTATAATAGAAGACATTTGTTTTCTTTGTAGCCTTTGACTATGATATCCTGTTGGTTGACTTTGATCTCTCTGTCTGTATGTATTGGCATATCCCAGAGATTGGTTGCCTTATCATTCTCTGATACGTTTCTGGTGTGTGTCTGTACCATTTTTTGTCTGTTGGTATTTCATGATGTTGGGTTAATTTCCAGTGTATGTAAGTCCCTACTCTATCATTTCTATGGATGCATTCCTTTTTGGCTAAGACAGGGCAACCAGTGATAATTTTGTTAATTGTTTTTTCTCTACCTCCACACATTCTGCAGTTACTTATGTTCTGCTTCATAATGTACTTCTGTTGGTTTCTGGTTGAGAGGCTTTGGTCTTGTGCTGCAAATAGACATCCTTCCATCTCAGCTTTTAGTAGCCAGTTTTGTATATGTTGCTGGTATACTCCCTCCCCCTTCAACCTTTTCAGGTATTTGCCAGTAAGGCTACATACTAGGTAATAATATTTGTTAATTCCAATATATGCCTTCTTTTAAATGTGCTCAAGCATTGTAAGATTTAAAAAAAAACAGGTTTTGAGGGGTTTGTTTTATTATGTCAGGATATAAAGACAGCACTGCAAGCAATCAGTGAGAGTTTTCCAATCTGCCAATGAAAATTGGATAGATAGTAGTATTCTAAATATCAATACATTTAATAACTCTTCACAGCTACTGACTTCTGAAGGATGATGCCAGCAACTTTTTATAAAATGTTTCTAATCAAGTAAATGGTGCAAAATATGGCTTTAAACAGATCATTAGACATTCTAGAGAATTTATGTAACTGTTGGATTCTTCTAGAATAACAAAGAATAAGCCAAGCATGCAAGGCATTGCATTCAACAAATACATTTAAAATTGAAGTAGGAGAGGTCTGTAGACTATGTATCATTGCTGTGCATGTATAACCGCTCTCTCTCTCTCTCTTTCTGTATGTATGCATTTGTATAGGTTTGTGAACACAATTCTTCAAGTGCTGTCAGTTAAACATACATTGCATCATTATGCCCTGGCATTAAAACCAAACTGTTATAAACCCTGTGAGGCTTAACCATGGTTAAGGAAGGCCTGGAAAAAAATTAAGATACATTATCCCCAGCAATGTGATGAGTCCATAGAGGCAGTCAGTGGTGATATAACAACACAAATAATAATTAGTTGACCCTGTGGAAAATCTACAGTTTAATAAGAAACAACTGCCAATTATTAAAGATGAATATGACATTTTAAACGTTTTATATATATATGATAGTGCATGCCTCAGTGGTTAGTGTGCTGGATTCACAATCGTGAAGTTGTGAGTTTGATTCCTGGACTGGATGATGTGTTGCATCCTTGAGCAAACACTTTATTTTACATTGTTCCAGTTTACTAAGCTGTAGAAATGAGTTGCAATGTCACTTTTGTGCAGTGTAGAAAGGAGAGATTGGTATGCTTATCTTCCACAAAAACACCTTACCCAGGCTTGTGCTTCAGAGGGGAACTTTCTAAAGGGGATTTACCTTTGTATATATATATATATACGTCTGTGAATAATAATAATATTATAATAATATCATAACATTATTAATATTCAGTTTGTTTATAAGCAAACAGCCTCATAAACACCACATGTTAGATGACATTCTTTTGTACCAGCTGTAGCTGAGAGAAAACAATTGACAATTGTTTCAGAGTGTTTTGCTCCTTATCAAGATTGTGTATTCTGCTCACTGCTATCCACTGAAACTGCTGAGAATACATAGTATTTGTAAATGTATACATCGGCTAATTAGCCTCATTTGCAGCAATTTTACTGCTGGTATACACCCAAATAACAATTTCTAATTTTGGCTCATGGCCAGCAATATAGGGGATGGAAAGTCAATTATTTCAACCTCAGTATTTAATGTGTACTTTATTTTGTCAACCTCAGAAGGAGGAAAGGTAATGCTGGCCTCAACAGGATTTGAAATCAGAATAAAAAGGGCTGTAAATGCCATAAACAATTTTGTCCAATACTCTAACAATTCTGCCAAAATAATATATGCACTACTTAATTACATATATGCAACATAATAAAACAAATCAAATAGATTTAACAATGACTGCAACTACCAAAATAGAATATTTTACTCATTTAATATTTGTGGACAAACAATATACTTCATACAGAGTGCGCTGACCCCCCCCCCTCTCTCTCTCTATCTCCTTTCCATAAAGACATAAGATTAAAAAATCACCACCACCATCAGCTCTCTCCCTCTCATCATCCACTCTCTTACCATCTCCTCTCCCCAGTGTGACAGACATTTTATGCCACAGATACAGCAGCTTTGATATTCGATATATTGTTTCTAACATAGGCACCAAGTCAAAAATTTTAATGGAAGAGTTAATTAATTGGCATTTTTTTTACAATAGCCTTAGGTTAACATAAGCTTTGGGACAAAAATTAGGTAGACTAAAGCTATCTGGAAGTCCATTTGATGGACTGTACTTCTAATTAAAGGGTGTGGCCTTATCACACTGTGGCACACTGATTCCGCTTGTGAATTACATTTAGGGTATGTGTCTGTGGAATGCTCAGTCACTATGCATGCTATTTTAAAAAGTAGGTCATTCATTTGATCATCATTTTTTATAGAAGTGGGAAGATGTACATCATTCTTATCCTCATCATAAATGTACATAGAAAAAAGAGATTTATAATTCATGTTTTATTTTATCTATTTACAGTGGTCACCCATACATGACTGGTCTATCTATTGCTGGAGGAATCTACTGCCTGGGTTTGGAAGGAGCCCTGATTGGCCCAATCGTACTTTGCTTCCTTGTTGCTGCAATAAGTATTTATGGTAAATTACTCCGAGGAGGTACATCTCAACCAGAGACAGGAAGTGCACGACCATCAGGTAGAACACTATCACATCACTAACTTTCAAGTGTTTTTTTGTTTGTCTTTTTCTTTTAGCATGCACTATTTATTGTAGCTACATGAGATCAAAGGACTGAAACTTTAGATATCTCACACTTTTCTCCTGTCATTAACTTCCTTCCTCTTTTCTCTCTCACCCTCTCTCTCACCCTCTCTCTCTCTCTCTATATATATATATATATATATATATATATATATATATATATATATATGGGACGTATCAAACCTGACAGTTCATTGTAAAAATGTTCAGCAATCTCTAATTCTTCAGTATTTGTAGGACTGTAACAACAGATTATGGTTAACTTTGGATTTCCATTGGAAGTTACTATCATTATTCTTGACGTTATAGGCTCAATACAGAGCAAAGATTCTTGTGCTTTCTGACTTAAAATCATGTTTACTCCTCCAATGGTTTGATTGTTTTGAGCCTTCTCAGCTGAACTAGACACAAGTATCCAGCCTTTTTAAAAATAATATTTGATTATATCATCAGGGTGGTAATAATAATGTTCTTCTACACATGTAACTTCAAGCTTGTAAAGTTCACAGAATGCTGTAAGTTCATTTATTCTCCTAGTTATACCTATAAATTTCTTGCATTTCAGAAGGGATCTAGTAACCAATGTTTTGACCCTGACCTTTTTTCTATCAGGGGACATGTTCTTGTGACCTACATGACGAGCTATGCGATATGGGGAATTGTGTTGTTGTTCTGTCATGGTTTGTTTTACAGTTGCTAATTTGAACAGAGGCACAGCTCCTCCTGTAAACCTGTAGTTCTTTGCTAAATAGAGTGTGTGTGCCTATCCAATGTCAAAACAGATGATCATCTGCACAGCTAGAATATCCCTCATGCCAATACAACAGTTTTTCATTGTCTGAAAGGTTGAACTACTGTATACCCACAGGAAATATACAGATTTGTGAAGGTTGACTCATTTTTATTGTATCCCGTGATGGGGATAAACCACAACCATGTATAACGATAGGGGGACACTACATATGTTTATCTTCTCAAAACTACCTGAAAAAAAATTCCTGCATAGTGTCTTAAATTTACTAGTTTTCTATTATTGTGAGCCACAGTTTCTGCACAGATTGTCACTGTTGGAGATTGCTTTGTTACAAATCTAAATCCAAATCATTTTCGTATTCTATACTTTATTTCTAAAGCTCAACGTAAAAATGTGTTACTTGTCATCTGATACTAAGATCCTAATATAGATTTTAACTCAAGATTTATAGATTTCTATCTCTCATATGGACAGAAACAGGAGGCTGCTTGTTGTGGTGGTCACTGTCAAGCAGCGAGGGGTCAAGTATATAGCTAGATATGGGTCCACTAACCCATATATACTAGCGCATAAACACAAATGTATAGCAGACATACACACACTGTCCATCCCCTAAAAAATCAGCAGCATTAAATAAATATATACCTATATATAGATGACTCTACACACCTATACTACTAGTACACATATATACTCGAATGTGCTAGAAGCAGCAGTCAGAGCTCCCTTAAAACACATGTAAGCTCTAAAATAGTTGAGAAGTAAGTTCAGTAGAGTTAATGTTCATTCAACTCATCATCATCATCATCATCACCGTTTTACGTCCGTTCTTCCACGCTAGCATGGGTTAGACGGGTTGTCCTGTTGTGGGCAGTGTCTGGTCGGCTGACCATGCCTTGCTCATACAGGAACTGATCTGGCTTGATTTCTACAGCTGGATGCCCTTCCTAACACCAACCTCATTTACAGTGAGTGCTGGGTGCTTTTTCGTGGCGCCTACACGTCCACTTTACAGTGTGGGCTGGGTGCTTTTTTGCCGTGGCACCTCCACGACCACCTTGCGGTGGGGGGGGGGGCATATTGTTTATATGCTTCAGCATGTACCCATGGGAGGTCGGGTACCCTGTATTACTGCGTGACGCCAGAAGTCACGGTCGTGTGTCATTGACTTTGAGAGGTGTAGTTGGGTAAGGTCGGCTTTTATCACCTCATCCCAAGTCATCTTGGGTCTCCCCACTCCGCGGTTTCCATCAACTTCTAGTGCTCTGCACCTTTTTATGCAGCTGTCATCCTTCATACGCATCACATGTCCATACCAGCGTAACCGCCTCTCCTGCACGCAGCATTTGATTCCTCTTATGCTCAGTCTCTCTCTCAATTCATTTATGCTTTGTCGTTCACGTATATTACTGTTACACATCCATCGGAGCATGCAGGCTTCGTTTCTCTCTAATCTACGTAAGTCTTCCACCTTCAGCGCCCAGGTCTCACTACCATGCAACATCGCTGTTCGGATACACGCATCATACAGTCTGCCTTTCATTCTGAGGGAGAAGCCTTTTGCAGCTAGCAGTGGTAGTAGTTCCCTAAACTTCTTCCATCCCGTTCTTACCCTAGTTATTGTACTTTCTGAGCACCCACCTCCGTTGCTAATTCGGTCACCTAGGTAGCAGAAGCTGTCTACTGTTTCTACAGGGCCCTCCCAGAGATTGGTGGTACTTGTTTCCTGTGGCTGTTTGCTTGCTGTTTCAGCACAGCTGCTGCATGTGAATCCTACATTCTTAATTAAGCTTCCTGAGATCCCGCTACATCTCTTGTGTACCCATTGTTTGCATTTGGGGCAAAGAATGGAGTTCCTACCTACACCTTTCCTACATACTGAGCAAGGCCATTTCCCTGAGGGGATCTGGGTTCTGTTTTCTCGTCTACTTATAAGGACCTTAGTCTTTGTCATGTTGACTTTGAGGCCCTTTCTCTCTAGTCCCTGCTTCCAGGTTTGGAATTTATTCTCTAGTTCTACCATAGATTCAGCTATGAGTGCGAGGTCATCAGCATACAGGAGTTCCCATGGGCATCCGGTCTTAAACTCCTCCGTTATTGCCTGCAGGACTATGATGAACAGGAGAGGGCTAAGAACAGAGCCCTGGTGGACCCCAACCTGTACGCTAAATTCCTCGCTATACTCATTGCCAATCCTAACTTTGCTGACTGCTCCCCTATACATGGCTTGTACCGCTTTCACAAGCCATTCATCTACTCCTAGTTTTCTAAGAGCCCACCAGATTACTGCACGTGGAACTCTGTCAAAGGCTTTCTCAAGGTCGACAAATGCCAAGTAGAGTGGCTTACTTTTAGCTAGGTACTTTTCCTGTAATTGCCTCACAAGGAAGAGCGCATCAGTGGTGCCTTTCCCTGGAACAAACCCAAATTGCATCTCGTCTATATTCACCCGGTCCCTAATCAGCTGTGCTATAACTCTTTCTGTTACTTTCATGACCTGGTCCATCAACTTTATACCTCTATAGTTTCCTCTATCTAGTGCATCGCCTTTACCTTTGTAGCAGTTGACAATGATGCTACTGCACCAATCTTTTGGTATGGCCCCCTCTAGTATTACCTGGTTAACGATACGTGTGGTTATAGTGTGACCTACAGACCCAGATGCCTTCAGCATCTCGGCAGCTATACCCGATGGACCGGTTGCCTTCCCTATCTTCATATCTCTGATTGCCTTACTTACTACGCTGCCGCAGACTTGTACTGCTGGTCCCTCTATAGGGTCTACGTGGGGTAGGGTCTCTTCTTCCCATGCATTCTCCTCATTTAGTAATCTATCATAATGACTCTTCCATGCATCTTTCTTCTCAGCACTTGTGAGGGCAAGCTCACCTTTATCATTCCGGATACACTTCTCTCCAATGACATCACAACTATCTCTGACACACTGCCTCGCAATCTTGAATACCTCCTGTTTCTGGTCCTCACGTTGTAAAACATGCTTGAATTTTCTATCCTCTGCTTCCCTCCTAGCTAAGTATACTTGTCGCCTAGCTTCCCTCTTGGTCTCTATGTAATGTACCCTGCTCCCCCCGTTCTTCCATTCTTTCCATGCCTGTCTCTTGGCCTTGACTGCTTCATCTACCTTATTGTTCAACTATCATTCTGAAATAGGTTACAAATAGTGGAAGGCACTTTAAAGTATAATACATCTGAGACAATTAAAACCTTAGATTCCTCGGGTCATATCTTATATCGACACAGTATGATTTTCAATAGACACATGCTTATTGTATGTTGCCTGTGATAGTTTTATTCTCAAAGAAAGTTGTCATTGAGCAATCCCAAGATCAAATACAATTCATTTATCTTTTGAGAGAGAGGCTACTATTGCAAATTTACATTGTGTTTAATAGTGTTATGTATCAATAGATATTCTGTCAAACATCCGTCAGTGCGTATGTAGTAGTATGTTTAGGTTCGGACAATATGTTGATAACTTTCCTTATTGATTAATCGTATAACTTCTAACTGTATTTGTGATGGAGTATTTTTGCTCAATAGCTATAAGTAAGTATCTTTGTCATTGCATGGTATTAGTAATGTATGTACAGTGACTATACAGCCAATTTAAGGCAACAAAATAAAAGACAATGGCAGAAAAAAAGCCTTACTGTTAAAGCAGATATGACAGCATTGTGTAGGAAGATGTTGTTAGGAGAGAACCTATTAAAGTAGGCTTTTTACTGTGTTGCCTTAGATTTGTAAGGGCCATTCATTTAAATATTTCACTTATTTCAATTATTTGATTTCCTTTTTGGTCACACATGATTGTATGTGTTGTTGCTGACTTAAATAAAGCGCTAAAAAAACACATCCAGCAAAAACCAGAACTACTTCCTTATCTCATAACCTAATTCTCGTCACAGGAGATTAGACAAGACAAGCTTAAAAGGTTTTGCTTTCATGACAAAACAGACAGTAATGGAGAATTATTGTTGAATCTTTAAAATGAACGTAATCGGACTGATTTGGAAGATAAGTATGAGAAAAAACTAGGAAAGTTGTAGACATTTAAATATCCAAATGGTGCCCAAAGTCAACATGATCATATTTTAACTAGACCTGAACAATGCGCAAGCTCAAAAGAGCCACAGAATGTTATAATAAACCTTTAAAACTGTGGGACTAGAGTTGTTGCTAAAAAATATTGTAATCATTATCTATCGTACACACTGTGGCATCCTTTTATAAAAAGGGGACTCATAACGAACTCAAGACGACACGATTATTATTTAAGCTAATGTTCAATATCTCATATTAGATGTTTAGTAATGATTAATACAAAATGCACTTAAACTAAATTCTATATTATAAATTCACTTAAATAATTATCGTATCGTCTTGAGTTCGTTATGAGTCGCTTTTTTATAAAAGGATGCCACAGAGTGTACGATAGATAATGATTACAATATTTTTGAGCAACAACTCTAGTCCCACACTTTTGAAGGTTTATTATAACATTCTGTGGCCTTTTGAGCTTGAGCATTTTCAGGCCTAGTTTAATATTTTTTTAAGGCAACACTTGTAATAACTCTAGTTAAACATGATATATATTAATAATAAATTATCGTTGTAATGTAATTAGATTACATAATTGTTATTTTATAAATGATCTTATAAATATTATTGTAAGATGTATAAAAATATTTTCAGACTTTTAAAATAAACAACTACAAAAACCAATCAATATTTAATAAATATATTTTACATAATAATTGTTATAGTTGAATTAATAAAAATTCAATATTACATACAAATAGTCTAACATAATAATAAAAAAATAATCTAACATAATAATAATAAAATAATCTAACATAAAAAGAACAATATACAAGTAAATATGATACAACCAATATTATAAGCATGTTATAACGAACTGAAAAAAAAATAGTTAATATAAATTTTTAAAAATCATATAGAAATTAACAATATAACTTACCAAAACGAGAAAAATATTTTGATGATAAACGACAAAATACAAGAGGAAGATTCGAAAGCGAAACGATAAATAAATGTGCAAACAAAGTGGTGGATGCTTTTGAGCAACAATTACTCTCATTGGTTGATTAGCCAATAAGGCGATACATTACAAAAGATGTTTGGCAGGGATCACCACGGCCAGCAAACCCCCTTGAATTTTTTATTCACAAGCTACGCATGTCAGACATGCAGACTTAAAACATCCTGTTGTTAGTCACTGTGTGTCTAACAAATAAATAATAAATGGAAAAGTGATGCAATGAACTGTAAAGCCTATAACTCTTCCTTGCTAATAGTTTCATTGTCCAATCACAGCAAGGATCAGATTATCACTAACATAACAAAACTAACAAGACAAAGAAAATTCCCTTTGACTGGTCTGCACTAAACACAAATGAGAACATCAGGGAAAACTACACAGTTGAAATTAGTAACATATACCATGTTCTTCAAGATCAATCTCAAGACAACTCTGCCAACATAACTGAAACACATAAAGAGCCAGCAAAACTGCACATATCTTTGAAACTACGCAAAGCATGGTGTCAGATGCTCTACCAATACTGCCAATGCACTGCCCTAATAATAATAATTGTTTCTACTTTTGGCACAAGGCCAGCAATTACCCAGTGCATTACTGGTACTTTATTTTATTGATCCCATAAGGTTGAAAGGCAAATTTAACCTCAACGGGATTTGAACTCAGAACATAAAGGGCCTTAACTCCATGCTGCAAAGCATGGTGTCTGATGCTCTGCCAATACCACCAATCCACTGTCTAATAATTATAATAATAAACTAATATAATAAGTGAAGTAAATGTTTTAGAAGTAAGTTATATAGGTATACACTTACAAGTGCGGTTGCATGCACATATATGTATGCAAAAATATAGAGTTTGAAATATATATATATATAAAACTAAATATAAAGTTTGGTTGTTGTTAACTGCTGCAACATGGCATATATCATCTGTATACTGTTGATGTGTAGATTCATCTTATCCAATAGAATACAATGTGAGGCTGTAATATAAGTTTTATATAGTTTATCTTTACAAGATCAAATTTTCTCATATTTTTTTTTTAAATATATCCATTGGTATAAAGTATTTCCAAGGCTTCAGCAATGCAAAGATGCTAAAATCACAAGGTCTTTTATTGCCATTATAGGATCTAGCTTTAACTAGGATCTTCCAGTGTAACCTATCATGTTCTGTCTTAAAGTATTTTGAAATGAATGAGGGTGCATGTATAAACACTGCTTGAATCTATTGGCTGCTAACCCACTAGCTGTGGGTGTATTGACCATAAATTTATAAACTATATTACTTGATAGGCATTTCCCTGCTAAAGGGCAGTAGTCCCTATTATTGCAATTTTAGATAGAACTAAGTTCGGGAGTGTCTATATTCCTATGATTATATAAAGTTAGATGCAGTAATGTTGTGTGTGAGGTTGGGAATTATGGAGTAGGATATTTTAACAGTGTTTCTATTGAATATTTTGTGATATTTATATGCTAAGGGGAATTGCCTCCTAATTATTGTAAGAAAAACTTTAGCTATTGGTGTGGCCACTTTCACATTATATGGTGGGTTACACCATTTAATGCATCAAGAATTATTTTTCTTAACTTTGTGCTCATACATAGTGTATTTTACCTTATCTAGAAACTGTTCCAAACCAGAGCTTCATTATAATATGGTCGATTTCGATGAATATATATATATATATAAGTAAAAATTAGCGAGAATCGAATTTCAGCTCAGGAATTAACAAGAATCACTTTCGAGTTGTGTGGGCAAGGGCTCGATAATTCATATGAATTAGAGCTTACATATATATATATATATATATATATCGGCCAATCACACACAGTCTTCATATTGATTGGCTCGCCTGTCAAATAAGACCTTGGACTCAACGTGTGCGCACACGCATGTGAACGTGACACTATACTCTGTACATCATGCTTTGCTTGCTGCTCCATGCCATCTTGCGTACAATTATACTTATGTTGTTTAATACAACTTCCTACCATCTTTACACTTGTTCTTACTTGGGAACCTGTACACAACAACGTCCATTTTCCATGCTAGCATGGGTTAGACGGGATCGTCCCACTTGAGGCAAGATTGGTTGGGTGACCGTGTCTCGCTGCATAGAACTGTATCTGGCAGGTTTTCCCTTCCTAACACCAACCACATTTACAGTGTGGACTGTATATATATTTATATATAAATATATATATATATATGTGTACAGGTTCCCAAGTAAGAACAAGTGTAAAGATGGTAGGAAGTTGTATTAAACAACATAAGTATAATTGTACGCAAGATGGCATGGAGCCGCAAGCAAAGCATAATGTACAGAGTATAGTGTCACGTTCACATGCGTGTGCGTACACGTTGAGTCCAAGGTCTTATTTGACAATCAATATGAAGACTGTGTGTGATTGGCCGATGAGTGGCCAATAAGTGGCTGGAACATGTTATGCATAATGAAAGAAAGGGAATAAATACGGATAGGCGAGAATAGGAGAGAAGCATTAATGTAGACACAACATTTTCTCCCCTCTTTTTAAAGCTTTAAGCTTGAAATAAAAAAATTGTAGATTCGTCCATTTTCTAGTCGGTATGTGTGAAGACCAATGCAGTTGACTATTTTGGGTGGTGGTGATAATTTCGGTCTTCCTTTTACAATACTACTCTCTGTTACACATACATTTTGACCGACTTTCAGAGATTTTGTCTTTTTGCTATAAGATGCTTGGTATCTAGACAATTTTGCTTTAGCCTCAGTATCCGATGACTGAGTACATGTGGTGGCATCTAAGGTGGCAGCGCTTAATTTAGTGCACAAGGGTCAACCTGAGAACAGTTCTGTTGGTGTCACTTCAGTCGCACTGTGGGGCATCGATCGTAGTGTCTGCAGCACCTTCAATACTGCATCATCCCATGTCAGACCATGAAGTTGTAGTGTTTGAATAGTTCCTTTAAGTGTTTTATTGCATCTTTCCACCAACCTGTTTGCTTGACGATTATAAGGGACAGATTTGGAGTGCTTAATCCCATTTTCCTTGAGGAAGGTTTCGAACAATCCACTGCGGAATTGGGGACCATTGTCCGACACGAGATCTTCCGGCAGGCCAAAACGCGAAAACACAGAAGATAACCAAGTGATTATATGGACAGTTGTAGCTTGTCCACATGCACAGACTTCACACCACCGACTGTAGTAACAGATCAGTACGACAAGGTAAGCTTTGTTTTTTGTTGCTGTTGCAAAGGGGGCCATGATGTCAATTGCCACTTTAGATACTGAACGGGTTAAATTGCGGCGGGTAATGGCTTTGACGATTTGTCAGACTGGATGCATGCCTGGCATGAACGGACAAACGATTCAATCTGTGAATTACAATTAGGCCACCAATACCATTGACGCAGCCGTTGTTTCGTTCGCACAATACCGGCATGACCTAAATGTGCAAGAACCATAACTCTTTGTAAATTGGTAGGAACGACCAGGATGCTTCTGTGAAACATGCACTCCTGTACTATGGACAGCTTAGAGCAGGCTTGGAAATATGACCGAAGAGTGTTGTCAACGCATCAACATGGAGACCATCCCTCCGTAATAAACTGTTTTACGCTTTTCAGAACACTATCGTTTTCCAACTCTAGAGTAAATTCAGATAGCGGAGAGGCATGTTCCTCTTGAAGCACAAGGCTGGCTATAATTTTGTTATCTTCATTCAGTTCTATGGCTGGTAAGTGCGGGGACCGAGACAACACACCGGCGACTTGATTGTTCATTCCGGATCTATATTCAACATGGAAATCGTAAGTCAAAAGGGGGGCATACCAACGTGAGATTCTTAAGGATCGATGACCTTTTCCGCCGGTACTCAACAGGGTTGTCAATGATGAATGGCCAGTGCGGAGTATGAAACAACGCCCAAAGAGATAATAATGCCATTTTTCGCATGCCCAAATGCATGTGAGTGCTTCTTTTTCACCCACAGAATATTTTTGTTCCATTGTCGACAAAGATCTAGATGCATACGCGACAACTCGTTCGAAACCGTTTTGCATTTGTGATAGGGCGCCGCCAAGACCAACGTCCGATGCATCTGTAGATACTATCGTCAAGGCACTGCAATCAAACATCGATAGGACAGAGGGAGTAGATAACAATTCTTTTATGCGAGTAAAACTTAGTTCCTGGATGTCTGTCCACATGAAGTCCACATTACTTTTTTTCAGACTACAAAGAGGTTCAGTTATTGTTGCAAAATCGAGCAAAAATTTCAGGTAGTATGCACGCATCCCTAAAAACTGTCGTACTTCTTGGATGCGGGGGCTGGAGTCCGAAGCACTGCATCTACGTTTTTCTGTGCTGGATCTTATGCCTTCTGATGAAATATGATGACCCAGAAATTCTATACTGTTGACACCAAAGTGACATTTTTCTTTGTTAAGATGGAGATCAAGTTGTTGTAAGTGGTCAAAAAGCTGTCGTAATATTAGATCGTGTTCAGCTTTTGATGTCCCAAAGACACAAATGTCATCCATATAGAAAATGATGCCTTTCATCCTTTGTAGACTGTAAGTCATGGAGCGTTGCCATGCAGCTCGTGCAGAACTGAGACCCATGGGAAGAACTTTGTATTGAAATAGACCTTTTGGAGTAAGGAAAGCGGTTAGCTGCCTCGATTTCTCACACAATTCCATATGAAAATAGGCGTTAGAAACGTCCATTATGGAGAAGAATTTAGATGAGCCGCTAGTTCGTTAAATGAGGGAAGCATAAATTTGTTGACAATAATTTGTTCGTTTAAGCATTTTAAATCACAGCAAATGTGTACGCGGCCATCCTTCTTAAACACACAAACCATCGGGTGAACCAAGTCACTACTTTCGATTGGTTCTATAACGTCTGCCTCTAGAAGCTCATCAATAGCTTGTAGGACTGCCTCCTGTTTTGCCAACGGAATAGGTCTTGGCTGATGAATTGCTGGTGGTGTAGCACCAAGCCACAAGAATATTAGGTGCTGAACACAAGGGATTCGGCCTATCTTCTTCTCAAAAACCGATGAGAATTCTTTTATCAGGTGGTGGTACGTGTCGTTCGGCATCAAAGCTATCTCACCTTTATTCGATGCTGGCTCCTCAATTGTTTTTGCATCGCCAAAGGTTGAAATCATGTTCTCTAGCTTATGCGAGATATCTAAGTGGGACCATAGTGTTACAACCTAACAACGGTTTACATTGCCTTGGGCCAACATAAACTACAACCTTATAGGCGGAATTCATTTCTACCTGAATGTTGGCGAAGAAAAATCCGCGAATGCCAATGGAGTCATCAGAATAGCTCAAGAACTTGTGGGCGGTACAAAGTAAAGGTAACTGACTGAAGTGTGACTGATAAAAAGTTTCGGGGACTATGGTAATTGGAGATGCTGAGTCAAGCTCCATCAATAACATGACATATTTACCATCAGCCGACAGACTAACATGCCAACAATCGGCTTAGGAAGCTTAGGCTCATGATCATTCTCGGCAGTAAGCTGACTGATGATTGAATATATTGTAACATCGTTCTCGGTTTCTATTGCTTCTTCAATACGGTGAACTGTTTTGCCACGGCAGCACTTGGCAAAATGACCCCTCTTCCCACAGTTCCGACAAATTGAATTTTTGGCGGGCTATTGGGGAAAGGTCGCCTTATGACCAGGATTCCCACAGCGGAAACATTTGCTGTTGGATTGCATTGAAATTTTACTTTGCTCTAGAGCAACCTTATCAATGTTATGCTGTTCTTCTTGTTTGAAAGCCTTCATTTGAGACTCAATGCTTTCTTTGCAGCGAACTATATTACAGGCTTTGTCGAAAGACAAGGTGCATGAATCCTCATTTAAAAGTGCATCTCATGTACTATCGCTTTCAATGCCGGAGATTAGTTGCTGCATTAACATAGCGTCTTTAATTTTGGACTTAGTTAGACTTTCGTATTCACATTCGGTAACTTTTTCGCGCAGTTTTAAGATAAAACTATCAGCCGACTCACCGCAGTCCTGTCCTGCTGTAGGCGACTGAATTGATGCTTCGTAAAGAAAACGTTTTGTGTAGTCCCCCACAGGTGATCGAGTTTGTAAATAGCTGCATCCACATTCTTGAAATCATGGCAATCGAACTCCTGGCGACCGGCTTCACTAAGATAATGGCGCATTAAGGCTAATTTGCAGTCGTCTGTCAGTGCAATAGATGGGTTGAACACCGGAAGAAGGCTGAAGTAGTTGAACAATTCCTTCTTCCACGATGTCCATTTCTGTGTGGTCGGTCAGGTGAATTCATCAACCCAGAAGTAATCCAAATGAAGTTGATTCATAGTGATTTTTCAGAAAATGATCCAATTTGTGAAAAAAAAATAGCAGGTATCCTATCAGCGATGCCAATTGTTGTGTACAGGTTCCCAAGTAAGAACAAGTGTAAAGACGGTAGGAAGTTGTATTAAACAACATAAGTATAACTGTACGCAGGATGGCATGGAGCCGCAAGCAAAACATGATGTACAGAGTATAGTGTCACGTTCACATGTGTGTGCACACACGTTGAGTCCAAAGTCTTATTGGATGGGCGAGCCAATCAATATGAAGACTGTGTATGATTGGCTGATGAGTGGCCAATAAGTGGCTGGAACATGTTACACGTAATGAAAGAAAGGGAATAAATACGGATAGGAGAGAATCATTAATGTAGACACAACAGACGTTAAATGATGATGTTAGTAGTAATATTAAATACAAAGACCAAAATCCAGAGAGGACGCATTAATTGATAAACAGGAAAGCCTCAATCTTGACCAGGTTTTTGGTTATGCTGGTTAGGTGGTTAGATCATTTATTAATGTAGTTTAAAGTGCCATTGGACTTTCTATACTAGTAGTATTTGACATTGAGTGACATCACAGATAAGTGTCATCCACTTGAATGGAAAGGTTGAAACCGTTAAAAAAGTGCTTAACTTCTGTCTAAACCTATCAATAGTCTTAGTCATATTGGAAAGACCATCATCATGGTATAGACCCCTACCTACATAGGGATTTCTTCTTTGATTGAGAATAGTAAAAATAGACCATTAAGGTCTGTGATCTCTGCTGAATTTCTGGCTCCAATGCTCACATCACAGGGAGAATTATTTGATTCCTTTAACCAAATGGAGTTGTCAAAGTTTATCACAGATTTACGAACATTTAAAATATCAACTTCAAAATCATTAATCCCTGTAAATATTTTGGTAATAGCCTCAAGAAGAAGTGATAAGGTGGTGGAAGAATAATAGTTGTTGATGTTGGCAGTATTCCTTGTATGACCCTACACCAATCAATCACCACAAAAGAATTATTCCAAAAGGCTAAAGGAGCAATATCTCTAATTTTGAGAATAATTCTATCAAAAATTATTTTATTAAGCCTTCCTAAATCAGACTTGAAACAGGGTAATATTTTAATATTGCTCACCATATATATATAGTTATACTTATGTATATACATATATATATATTTATGTCAGGTCACTCTCGAGTGCTACTGGTAGCGTGTAACCCAGTATAACCTCTCGCATGGCGAGGTCTAAACCGGCAACCCAACCAAGTTTACTTGATGAGGAGGATTTGGGACAAAAAACAAAACCTGGCAAAGAGCAGAAGAACTCATAAGAGTTAATGGCCATCTAAAAGAAAAAAAAAATCCTGCCAAATCAATGGGTGGCAGTAGTTCTAGCTGCACACATCAAAAGACTGGTGTAGACTGGTGTAGTGGTTCTGAGAGCAATGCGGCTTTGCAGATGATCAATGTAAATTGACAATGGAAAGGCACTCCCACTCGAGTTAGAAGAGAACTATTGACCTTCAGGAGAAGCAGCGACTCCTGATTGTATTCAGCAACCGAAATAAATATGAAGTACACCAAATCCAATGCTCCTAGGGGCCACCCTGGTTCTTCTTATTTGCGAGTGTACTCTCTGGATTTTGGTCTTTTTTATTTAATATTACTACTATATACATATATATAGAGAGATAGATAGATAGAGAGGAGGGGGGTATAATCCTGACTGCAGTGCTAAGTGGTTTTGGCTGGGAACACACAAGCCGAAACCACTTGGCATCACAGTTGAGATTATAGCTATTTCTATACCCACTGTGCATCTCCCCAAACATTGAGTACTCCCATGATTTGTGGTCTCCTTTATCTCAGCACTGCAAACTCTCTCTCTGTGTATATATATATATATATATATTTATTAAAATAACAGATTAAAGTTTAAGCAAAGAATCACTGCTTTCACTCTTAACGGGATCTTCTGAAACTAAAAAAATCAATCTGTGAACGCAGAAGTAAATATTTCGAAAAACGTTGCAGCCAAAGGAAAACAGGAAGACAATACTTTGGTTCGTGAAGACATTCCCTTGCAATGAGCGGGAAAAAAGCGAAGATAATACGTCGTTATGTGGGGCGATGAGAACAAATACACGCAAAGACAAAACCACGTTTATGGTATAAATGGAGTCATAGACTAATATTCTACTTAGGAAACCGAATGATTCTCGGCTTCGGAGTTAAGAATAATGTAAGTAAATTAGTAGAACGAAAATGACAGAAGTTATTAAAGGAATAATATTAAATACATACATACACACATCAATATGCGTACATACACGTGCATACGCGAAAACACACGCCATGCATGCATAACCACACGCACACATACGAACGTATACACCAAAAACACATATAAAAATATATGTGTGTGTGTCATCATCATCATCATTTTACGTCCGCTTTTCCCTGCTTGCAAGGGTGGATGTATACATATATAAATATACACTCATAAATACATATGTAACGCATATGTAACACACATACCAAACTCAATGTACACATATACACACCTTACATACGTGCAAACATGCATACACGCAAAACCGAAATACACATATACACATAACCATATACACACATACCAATATAAATAATATATACACCTATTACAAATACAAGCATATATACGTACAAGAAAGTATACGTACCTCTACAAAACATACGGGTAAGGTATACTTACAAATAAGTAATGGTATAAACATAAAATATACTTAGCTACCACATCAAGACGTAAATTATCTGCGTATTGTTCGTACTATCCGTTAGGGTATAATGTGGGGCTGTAATACAGGAAAGTTTTATGCAATTTGTGTTTACAAGCCGAAATTGCTCAGATTTTTTGTTTAAGATATGATCATTGGCGTAGAGTATTTCTAGGGCTTCAACGGCGCAAAGATTGTATGGTCTTTTATTTCCATTATATGATCTAGCTTTAGCTAGGATCTCCCAGTGTAACCTATATTGGGTGTGGTTGTCTTTTACACTCCAGATATAAGCTGAAAGTGACAACTTATTCCTTCTTAAAGGGTTAGGAAAAGAATGGGTGTGCATGTAAAGACGCTGCTTGAATCTATTGGCGGTTAACCCTATGTAGGCCCTACTAGATGTGGGTGTTACAACCTTACATTTGTAGACAATGTTACTGGAGAGGCGTTTCCTGGATAGAGGGCAATCCTAAATAGGATATTAGTCTATGACTCCATTTATACCATAAACGTGTATTTGTTCTCATAGGTCCACATAACAACGTATTAACGTTGCTTTTTTCCGTTCATTGCCAGGGAACGTCTTCATGAACCAAAGTATCATCATCCTGTTTTCCTCCGCTTGCAACGTTTTTCGAAAAATTTACTTCTGCGTTCACAGATTGATTTTTTTAGTTTCAGAAGATCCCGTTAAGAGTGAAAGCAGCGATTCTTTGCTTAAACTTTAATCTGTTATTTTAATAAATATTTGCTTTAGAGTTCTTATACATTTGATATATATTTATTCTTATCGAGCCCTCTTTGGATTTTAGTCTTCACATTTATTATTATTACTATACATATATATATGTTGGTGCCACAACATCCAGGCCGAAACAAATGAGATCGTGTAGGTGTCATGACAAAAAAACACACAGTCCACGCTGTAATGTGGCCGTGTAGGCAACACGGTAAAAACCTCCCAGCCCCACACTGTAAATGTGGTTGGTGTAGGAAGGGCATCCAGCTGTAGAAAACCCGCCAGACAGTCCTATGCGATCAATGACAACCACTCTTGCCTCAAGTGGGAAAACTCCCGTCCAAACCCATGCAAGCGTGGAACATGGACGTTAAACGATGATGATGATGATGATATATATATATATATAATATTTGTAGACCTGGAAAAAGCCTTTGACAGAGTCTCCCGCTCCATTATCTGGTGGGCTCTTAGAAAACTAGGTGTAGATAAATGGCTTGTGAGAGCTATATAAGCTATGTATAATGAAACAGTCAGTAAGGTTAGAATTAACAATGAATATTGTGAAGAATTTAGTGTAAAAGTTGGTGTTCACCAAGGCTCTGTCCTTAGCCCCCTCCTATTTATTATTGCCCTTCAGGCTATAACAGAGGAGTTCAAGACCGGCTGCCCATGGGAACTCCTATACGCAGATGATCTAACACTCATAGCTGAATCAATGGCTGAACTAGAAAAGAAATTCCAAACATGGAAGCATGGCCTAGAATCAAAAGGCCTTAAAGTTAACTTGTCTAAGACTAAAGTCCTAGTTTGTAGAAAGGAAATAAGGCACAGGTACCCTCAGGGAAATGGCCTTGCTCCGTGTGTAGGAAAGGAGTAGGCAGAAATTCAATTTTATGTCCCAAATGCAAAGTATGGGTACATAAAAGATGTAGTGGGATCACAGGTAAACTATCTAAGAACGTAGACTTTATATGTGGCCGATGCTCAGGTGCAATAGGTAGCAAGTGTCCGCAGGATACTAGCCCCTTCTATTGCCCAGATGGTTCTATAGAAATAGTAGACACTTTCCGTTACCTGGGTGACAAAATCAGCAGTGGTGGAGGGTGCTCTGAAAGTACAGTAGCCAGAGTCAGAACGGCATGGAAAAAGTTCAGAAAGCTTATACCGCTGTTGGTCACAAAAGGTTTCTCTCTAAAAATGAAAGGCAGGCTGTATGATGCTTGTATACGAACAGCAATGCTACATGGCAGTGAGACATGGGCATTACGTGCAGAGGACCTGCATAGACTGGAAAGGAACGAAGCATGCATGCTCCGTTGGATGTGTAATAGTAATATACGTGAACGGCAAAGCATAAATGAACTAAGTGAGAAATTAGGAATAAGAGGGATCAGATGCTGTTTACTCGAGAGAAGACTACGTTGGTATGGCCACGTGATGCGCATGAAAGACGACAGCTGTATAAAAAAGTGCAGGGTGATCAAAATTGATGGTAGTTACGGAGTAGGTAGACCCAGAAAAACCTGGGACGATCTGATAAATTCCGACCTTACACACTTGCACCTCTCCAAGACAATGTCACTGGCCCGAGATCTTTGGTGCTACGCAGAGATACAGAAGACCCGCCTTGCTTATGTACAAAGCGAAAGCTACAGTCAGTAGGCACCTCTTAACCAAATATACACCCCAATCCACTACCCCTACCCTATCCTCCCACTCCCACAACACCACCCTCTCTCTATAAAGTTGGTACCACAACATCCAGTCCAAATAAATGAGATAAATGAGATCGAGATCGTGTAGGTGTCACAAGAAAAAACACACAGTCCACACTGTAATGTGGCTGTGTAGGTAACACGGTAAAAAGTTCCCAGTTCCACACTGTAAATGTGGTTGGTGTTAGGAAGGGCATCCAGCCGTAGAAAACCTGCCAGATAGTCCTATATGAGCGAGACATGGTCACCCAACCAACCTTGCCTCAAGTGGGACAACTCCCGTCTAACCCATGCTAGCGTGGAAAATGGATGTTAAACGAAGATGATGATGAGATGATGATGATATTATACGTAAACTTACATAAGTAGATAGACAGATATGAGATACCGCTCACTCTATCTGCTGCATATATCTAGCTAGATAGATAGATAAACAGATAGCTACATGCCTCTCCTTCCACTATTTCTTCCTTCTGCAAATCAATTTTGTCTTTTCACTTCTTTTTGTTGCTGCTTCCCTGTGTGATTGTGTTCATTATGCATGTAAGCTTATGTAAGCACATCTATGCATTGGATATTCAGGAATATATATGTGTGTGTGAATATGCGTTTGATTTACATATGGATATGTGTGTGTGAAAGTGTATTTGGTTCATATTTTTATATATGTATGTTTATGCCTGTGTGTGTCTGTATATCTATATGCGTGCATGTGAATATATATTTAACTCCCATTTGTTACCTTACATTTCATACATTATGTTCTTTACATTACCTGATGACTGTAATTTGTGACGCATTAAGAACTACCTGACTGGCATACCATTACTCATACACCTTTCTGTACATTTTATTTTATTTCTGAAAATATGTGCCATTATCAATATTAATGATATTTGTCTATAACTAGTTACAAGATTTGAAATGTAACTTAAATAGAATTTCATTTAACAGGTAAATGATTCTGCTAGTATGAAATTAGATTTGTATTCATATAAAATAGGTAATGGAACATTTTTTTTCGTCATCATATTCTTCTTCTTCTCCTCCTCTTCCACCTCCTTCTTCTTCACCCACTTATTCCTGAGAGGGTCATGCGGGTAGAGTCCTCAAACACACTTTCCAGCAGGTCCTGTCAGAAGCAACCATCTTCAACTGCTCTGGCTGGATCCACAAGCGAGATCATGCATGTTATCCAACCATTTTGCTCGAGGCCTACTTCTTCTGCCCATAAAATCTGTCCACCGATTCTTTCCTGAGACATTCTAACTACATACGCATAGTATCGGAGCTGTGATCTCTCAATTTGGAGAATTAGTGACTCTACCTGAAGTGACTTTCTGATCCCTGAGCTACTCATTCTATTGAGTAATGTTACTCCTAAGACCCTTCAGAGGAACCCCATTTCGGCAGCTTGTATTCGCAAGTGTATTCTTTCTGTCATTACCCAAGACTGCAATATATTTTTCAAATAGGCCCCTCTAATTAAGGCCTGAACACGTTTCTTGTTAACCTCTACAAAGGACGATGCGGTATGGTTCTTTTTCGTACTTCTCCCCATATTGTAGTTTTGGTGATCTTATTCACGCCAGTCACCAATCTGGTACTTTCTCAAACCCACAAAGGCTTGGCTTTTTTAGAGGCAGTCTTTACTCACCTCATCATAGCTACATCACTTGGTTATTAGAGTTTTCTTGGGAGTTACAGGTGTCACTTATTGTCCATCTCCCCTAGTAGTTTAGTGCTATTGGTCCAGGGCTGCTTATATTCTTCCTGCAGGTGTGCACTTTTATTGCAACAAACCATCATATCTGGTGGTCATATCGCTATCCACCACCTGGGACTATCTAGCAGAATATCTCTGCTGAGAAATCATATTATATTCAGAAATATATTTTCCAACAAATGGAAATCATTTATATTTGAAGAAATGATTGCTCAAATTTATCTAAAGATTTGTTAATATAAAATAAATTTAATTACAACTATGTTAAAAATGCAGCTTAGATTGATGCTTTAATAAACTGGTGTTCATAAGTGAATTTTGTCCCATGATAATTTATCATATTTTCTTGGAAACGACATATCTCTTACTCTCCATTAATTTCAGGAAAACTTATAAACTTATATACCTCTATATCATATAAAGTAAGCGTGTGTATGTATGTAGGAGAGGGATGGCTGAGGCATGGCTAAATAGTTCCAGTTGTTGTTGTTTGTTCAATGGAACTAACTACTAATTGAATTATAGTGTAAGTGACCAAGTATTCCACAGGAATTTGTACCTTTAACATAATCCTCAGCCAGAATTAGTGTGGCACAGAATATGATAAGGCTGGTCCTTCAAGTTACAGGTACAGTCATTTCAATGGGTTTCTACACAGTTTCTGCCTATCCAATTTCACTTACATGGCTTAAATCAACCTAAGACAATGGTATGGATACTTACTTAAAGTCGTATTGATTGGCTCGCCCATCCAATAAGACATTGGACTCAACGTGTGTGCACACGCATGTGAACGTGACACTATACTCTGTACATTATGCTTTGCTTGCGGCTCCATGCCATCCTGCATACAGTTATACTTATGTTGTTTAATACAACTTCCTACCATCTTTACACTTGTTCTTACTTGGGAACCCGTACACAACAACGTCCATTTTCCATGCTAGCATGGGTTAGACGGGATTGTCCCACTTGAGGCAAGATTGGTTGGGTGACCGTGTCTCGCTGCATAGAACTGTATCTGGCAGGTTTTCTACGACTGGATGCCCTTCCTAACACCAACCACATTTACAGTGTGGACTGCAGTAAGTTGTCATGTAAGAAATTCCAGTTATTATCTATGTCATACATCTCTAAATCGTCTTCTTTTTCATCATACACATCTTGAAGGGCTTTCCTAAATTTGTATTTAAGTGAAAGGTCTTTTAGCTTCCAGACCTTGCTTCTCCACACTTTCCTGTTTGTCTCATTCCATCTCTTGCTTACTGAGATATCACTAACAACTAACCTATGCTGTGGGGTACATTCTTCCCCAGGGTATGCCTTGGTATTAAACACCATCTGCCTGTCCCGCTGCCTAACTAGTAAGAAGTCAATCTGGCTTATGTGCTCGCCAGATTTGTAGGTTATTAGATGGTTGGCAGGTTTTTGGAAGTTAGTGTTTGCAAATAGTCAGTGTACTTGCATCACAAAATTCCAGAAGTCTCACTCCTTTTTCATTTCTTGAGCCGTAACCGTGCCCACCATGTACCCCAGTTAACCATCCTGGAGCTGTCCAACATGACCATTGAAGTCCCATGCTAGCATAACGATGTCTCCCTCCTCTGTCATTGCGGTTGTTTGTAAAAGTTGCTTGTAAAAGCAGTCTTTCTCTTCTTTGCCTAGGCCTACTTGTGGAGCATAAGCAGAGATGATTGTCAGTAGCCTACAACTAATCTAAGCTTAATTATTCGATCACTAACTCGAACTACCTCTATTGTCTTATTGATCCATCTCTCAGCCAGGAAAATGCCTACCCCCCCTAACCCATCATCCTTACCTACCCAGAAAAGCTTATAGTTAAGATGTTTGCCTACGACTAGTCTCACAGAGGTACCTCTCCATCTCACCTCTTGCACGCAGCACACATCCACATGCCTTCTCTCCAGCATCTCCGGTAATTCAGCAGATCTACTTCTGAGAGTGCCAACATTAAGTGTTGCAACTCTGAGACGTCTTCATATTGTGTTGTTCCTATCTTGTGCTGATAAATTGTTTTGGCATTGATACACTGGTTGGATGCCCTTCCTAACACCAGCACCACTTTACAGCATGGACTGGGTGCTTTTATTTGTGCCACCAGCACTAGAGAGGATGTCTTACTATACTCAAGGGCCCTCTCTGCCCCTCCATTTTACAGCATGGTCATAAAAAAAAACACTTATTGACACTCACGGCACACACACACTCACACACACTCACTCACACACCAACACTCATGCATACAAACTACAAACACACACGTCACTCACACACCAACATTTATGCATACAAACACTCACCACTCACACAAACACATACATATATATATATATATTACCGCCAGTACTGATACAAAATCAAAATCATGTCAACTGTTGACTTTTCCAGTCCAGTTCAGTTTTTATATAACAATAATAAAAATTGTTTGCTTTACAGCAAAGAGCAACGGCTCTCCACTCTCCTCCCCCACCCCCCACAAAAAAAACAAGCCACCAGCAACGCGCTGGGACAATCGCTTCCCTGTACCAAGAACAAAATAGTTATTTAGTATTATTATTATACCTGTTTTAAGGCCTGATCGCTGGTGATGGTGGTGATGGTGGTGGTGGTGGATGGTGTCAATGATGGTGATGATGGTGGAGGTGGATGGTGCCAGTAATGGTGGTGGTGGATGGTGACAGTGATGGTGATAGTGGTGGTGGTGAAGGTGGGGGATGGTGTCAGTGATGGTGGTGGTGGTGGATGGTGACAGTGATGCTGATGGTGGTGGTGGTGGATGGTGTCAGTGATGGTGGTGGTGATGGATGGTGCCAGTGATGGTGGTGGTGGTGGTTGTGGTGAATGGTGTCAGTATAGTGATGGTGGTGGATGGTGCCAGTGATGGTGGTGGTTGTGGTGGTGGATGGTGTCAGTATGGTGGTGGTGGTGGATGGTGTCAGTGATGGTGGTGGGGGTTGTGGTGAATGGTGTCAGTATGGTGATGGTGGTGGTCGTGGTGGTGGATGGTGTCAGTATGGTGGTGGTGGTGGATGTTGTTGTTGTTGTCGTTGTTGTTGTTGTTATTGTTGCAGCTGCTGTTGCTGCCGTTGTTGTTCATTTCACATTCAACACAGACAATGGTGTTGTTGCTGTTGTTGTTGTTGCTGTTGCTGTTGTTGTTGTAGTTGTTGCTGTGTTGAAATCTGGTCGCATCCACTGAGATATATATATATATAGATACATATATACACACATATACATATATATATATATATACACATACATACATCAAAGGAGTTAGCAGTTTGTCAACAGGTCAGCCACTTTAGATAGGGTAATGAGTTATGTGGTGGTGCTGGAAAGCGAGTGTAGCCGTTATTGTGGTGGCGGGGGTGGGGGGGTGGGGGGGCAGTGAAATGTACAAGTTCATAGTTCACTTGTCCCTTTTTTCCTCTCTTTTCAAAATTTGAATTTATGGCCTTTTGCAATGGCGGACAAGTAAGCGTAAATGTAAATTTTTCTTTTTTTTTTTTTTTTTTTTAATAGAGATTGCTCTGGAAGAATATATGGAATGTTTCTGTAGCTTCCACAGCTTTTGTCAGAACATTCCCGGCTTCCAATAAGCAAAAAGTTGTTGTATTTTGGTCTTTCAGAATAGGAAAATTAGTAAAAACTTACCCCCATGAAAAACCGTGTGTTGTCCTATTTATGAGCTCCCTCATATATATATATAATCAACTAAGAAAAATATTTCATAATGGTATATTAGTTTAATGCTTGGTATATTTAGAAAAGAGTATTGACATTTCAGACATTAGTCCTTCATCACAAGATAGAACAAGAGAGAAGTGTGAATGTGTGGAAGAGAAAAGAGAAGGGAAAACCGATAAGAGTATAAAGGAAAAAGAGAAAAAGATAGAGAGGTGCGAAAGCACCTATGTATATATGTATGTATGTATGTATATATGTATGAGTGTATGTATGTATCTATGTATGAGTGTATGCATGTATGTACACACACATACACACAAGTATGTACATATGTATGCAATGTATACGTGTAGTGTGTACTCACTTATATTTCATATGTGAGTATTTGAGAGGAGGATATGCATGTATAGTATGGTACGTGACTACAATATGTCTAGTTGGGTCATATTTTTTAACCCTTCTTCCAATTCTTTCACCTGTAACCTAATTCTATTACTCACAGATCAGGTCTTGGCTTTTTTTGTCTTCTTCACTTCTGTACTTTTCTCTGTTTGTTGTTGTTGTTGTTGTTGTTGTTGTTCTTACAATTTCATCAAGTTGATTTTTTTTATTTATTGCTTTGATAGCGTCATTTTTTAAAAGTTTTATACATTTTTAACAGCCCAGCACAAATTCTGTAATATTTTTTTTTATGAATGCCAAAGCACAAATTGTTTTAATTGCAAATGATTATTGGATAATTAAAATTATTTTCCATATTTTGCATCTCCATTTTTGATTTATTGTTTTCAATCAAATGTTTGTGTTTCTTTCAAGAGAGAACTAATGAATTCTCCTGCTGACTTTAAATTATTCTAACATTTCACACAATAGCTCTATACCATTTTATAATGAGGCATTGTAGTCAGGAAATATCTAATTTCAGTATTAAAATGGTTGAATATGTTGTATATTCCAGCTTTAATGGCTGCTTCTGAAAGGAAAGTTTCTATCATAACCAACATTACATTCCTTCATTGAGAAAAATATCTACATCATGAATAATCAATATTTTTATCGATATCATCAATATTATCAAGTTTTAATTCATGAGATTGATTCTTGGCTTCGTTATCCTCATTCAGTGAGAAGACTTAGACAGCTTAAACCAGTTGATTATATTTTCCTTTCAGTTATTTCTCATTAATCAGAGCTGGAAATGTCAATGCTCTCTTCTATAAGAGCAGACAAAGCATTTGCCCCAGGTCCCCCATCAACCAAAATCCCTATCAGCAGGAGTGGGGCCTACTAAGATAGATGTGCCCTGTGACTGCCAATGACATGTCCCTTATGGGTTTTTTGGTTTATTCTTTTAGATACACCAGAACAATACTTTTAACAAAAAGTGTTTAATGTCAATCCTGAGGTCAATTCATTCAAATTTCTCTATTTTAGAGACATCGGATGGTTGTTGTAGGAGGTAAGGGGGTGTGATCATCTAGTTTTATGCAAGAACATGGTGTATATGTGTATGCATGCATGTGTGTATAAGTGTATATATATGTTTGGGTGTGTGTGTGTGCTTTTATGTGTTCTTAAGTACATGGAGGCACATGGCTTAGTGGTTAGAGCATTAGCCTTGCAATCGAAAGGTTATGAGTTCAATTCTCAGACCGGGTGATGTGTTGTTTCCTTGAGCAAAACACTTTATTTCAGATTGCTCCAGTTTACTCAGCTGTAGAAATGAGATGATAGGGACTGGGGTCCCTATCATTCCACTGCAAAGTGGTCGTGGAGGTGCCACGGCAAAAAAGCACCCAGCACTCACTGTAAATGAGGTTGGTGTTAGGAAGGGCATCCAGCTGTAGAAATCAAGCCAGAATCAGTTCCCGTCCCACCCTTGCAAGCAGGGAAAAGCGGACGTAAAATGAAATGATGATGATGATGATTTAAATGTGAAAAGTCACTTAAAATGAAGGTGGTCAGATTTGTTCAATTAACATCTATCTCTATAACTTGACAATTCGAATTACATGCCCCAAGCCAACTTTGAAATGTAAACTTGGCGAGGGGTGGTATTTTTTTTCTGTATGAGGCCCTCCTCTCCCCAAACCTAATGTGCCCTGAGCACTGCAAACCTGAGTGCCATGGGGACCCTACAAAGTTCTAAATCCCGCCCTATCATTGATCCTTTCCTAAACAATGTTCTCATCAGAGATATATGTGTATATATATATATATATATACATATATATATATATATGTGTGTAATTGATTTTGTGTGTATGTGTATACATTTTTATATGATCCTATGTGATCCTGTATGATCACCATTATTGTACAACAGATTGTACAACACAAGGCAGTGAATTGGCAGTATCGGTAGAGGGTCGGACGCCATGCTTTGATGCCTAGAGTTACAGACCTTGCCATTCTGAATTCAAATCCCGCCGAGGTTAACTTTGCCTTTCATCCTTATGGGGTCGATAAAATAAAGTACCAGTAATGTACTGGGTAATTGCTGGCCTTGTGCCAATAGTAGAAACAATTATTGTACAACATAGGATAAGTCAATCCCATCTATTACTGTAATGAGTTAACCTTTTGTTAGATTTAATAAATCTGATTGCAAAAGACATTCAAAACATCTGCTGGCGAATTTGTATTGAGTAATATCTGTTAAAATAAATGACAATTTTGGCAGATATATTTGGTGAGGGCTTTTTCCGTTTTCCTTTGTAACAAAACCCAAATGGCATAAAGATGTACTTAAATATATCAGTTTGAATATGTGCTTGGACTCATGTGTCTGTTTAAACTTGATTGCTAAAACATATCTGCTTGAAAACACATGCTTTAACAAGCAGTAAATTGACAAAAACAAATTGATGTGGGACAAAATGCCTTGTGGTATTTATTCTGGCTCTCTGAATTTAAATCCCAGTGAAATCAACTTTGTCTTTCATCCTTTCATCATCATCCTTTTTATGTCCATTTTTCTATGCTTGCATGGGTTGGTCAGGTCCTTTTCAGCACAGCATCTCTCCACTCATTGTTTTCCTTCGTCATCTCTTCTGTGAGTCTCAGTGATTTGAGATCAGCTCTCACTACCTCTGTCCAGGTCTTCCTTGGTCTACCTCTACTGTAGCTTCTTTCCACTGGGATTTCTTGGCACTTCTTCATCCAGCAATCATCATCTATGAGTGTCACATGTCTATACCAATGCAATCTTCTCTCTTGCACACCACTTCAGATTCATTTTAAACCTAGTTTCTCCCTCAGTTCCTCCAGGCTCTGCCTTTCTCTTACATTTACATTGTACATCCAATGAAACATTGTTGCTTCCTTTCTCTTCGGCCTATGCATGTTTTCTGTAGTCACTGCCCATGTTTCACTACCATGCAGCTTTGCACTTCACACACAGACATCATACAGTTTTCCTTTTGTGGTCAACAGTGTGAGTAGCTTTCTAAACTTCTTCCATCCTATCCTTATTCTAGCTTTTATGCTCTTAGAGCACCCCGCTCTGCTGCTAATTAGGTATCAGAAGCTATTAACCACTTCTATGGATCCTTCATGTGATTGGAAAAGGTTTATATCACTGATGCTCTTCCCATTGATTACCCCTGTGCATCTATATATGGAGACTTCCTTTCCTGTTAGTCTGTCTGCTATCCCACTACACCTCTTTTTTACCCAAGATTTGCATTGTGTACAGTTTCTTTCTTTTAGTGTTGATAAAATAAATGACTGTTGCAGGGCAGTGTACTGGTGGAATCATTAAAAGATCAGTATTTGCAGTATTTGTTCCAGCTCTTTGCTTTCTGAGTTCAAATCTTACTGCAGCACACTTGAGTGGTAGACATAATCCATCATCTGGTTTGACACCACCACCACCTTGCCTTTGGATGCTTTTAGCAGATGTCACTCTATTGCAAGCACTCAGACCAGGTCGTTGGTTTGAGGACACTTTCCTTCTGAAAGATGTTTCTCTCTCAATCATTTGAGAGAATCTGTATTACACTGGGTGAGGGAGGTTAAAGAAGAGAGAAGGTGAACAGCACTTTTAATGACAAATTCATTGAATTTAGCATTGACAGCTTTCCTTAGGTTTGGTGATCATCCATTGTTAAGAACCGTCCTGGTCTCCAACCCGAGATGAACAGTGGTTGGGATGGACTCAAATAACTGAAGCTGCTGATTTAGGGAAAATATGAATAAACCAGTTTTCATATTAGACACATGGAGAGAGAATAAGGACAGTTTCTGCTAATCTGAAATGTTGTTGGATAGGCAAACATTCTTCAACAATTTGGAAAGAGCATGGGTGAAACAATTCCCAGCTCTCTTTGGGATCCAGCTGATGGGCTTGAACTTGGTTAAGCCTGGAGGGCAGCAGCAACATTTTCAACTGGAAGCTGGTCATTGAAGCAATGTTCTACCCTGCAAAATATGTTGGAGCTGAAGTGGCATTAGTTACAAGTCCAGTTTGAAAGAACTTTGGCTTGAACCTTAGTAATAACCACACAACATCTGTGATAGCTTCATTAACACAAGTGACATTTGATGGACTTCAAATAGCAACTTCTGTGGATACAGAGAATGCAATTTGGTATTGAATTGGTGGCAACTGGCTTGAAAGGATCAACATTAGAATTTGGATGATGAGAAAGCAGGCTTGCAGTAGAAGTGAAGGGGACATTAACTCTGACAGTGGAGCAGGTAGTATTGGAGACAGGCTAGCTGTCGCACGAGGAGTAAGGGGTGAATAGGACTAATTCTCAACATACTTTCCCACATTAAAGTAGTATTTTAACCTTCCTATTGCATGAAAAATATCAGTTGATCATTCAACTAAATGGCACAGGCATGGTTGTGTGATTAACCCTTTAGCATTTAAACTGGCTATATCTGGAAGAATTCTTTCACCTCTTTCTGTTCAAACTGGTCATAACTGACTACTCATACTGATGTTAAGATATTGTTCTCAAAATAAATAACATCAAAATCTCGTAGATTCAGCCACAGGAAACAAGCACTACCAAATTCTGGGAGGGCTCTGTAGAAACAGTAGACAGCTTCTGCTACTTAGGTGACCAAATTAGCAGCAGAGGTGGGTGTTTGGAAAGTACAGTAACCAGGGTAAGAACGGGATGGAAGAAATTCAGGGAGCTACTACCACTGCTAGGTGCAAAAGGCTTTTCCCTCAAAATGAAAGGCAGATGGTATGATGCGTGCATACGAACAGCAATGTTACACGGTAGTGAGACTTGGGTGCTGTGTGTAGAAGACTTGCATAGATTAGAAAAAAACGAAGCTTGCATGCTCTGATAGATGTGTAATAGTAATATACATTAACAGCAAAGCATAAACGATTTGAGAGAGAGACTGAGCATAAGAGGAATGTGTGAAGGAGAGGAGGTTGCGTTGGTATGGACATGTGATGCATATGAAGGATGACAGATGCATAAAAAGGTGCAGAGCACTAAAAGTCGATGGAAGCCTTGGAGTGAGGACAACCCTTCTAACCCATGCTAGCGTGGCAGAATGGATGTAAAATGGTGATGATGAATTATGTAAGATAAAGCCTTTACCACAAAAATACAATCGTCTATATAGAATAATGTAAATGCTAAAGGGTTAAGAAGTTTGCTTTTCAACTACATAGTCCTGGATTCACTCCCACTGTGCTACATCATGGCTGTTTTCTGCTATAGATTCAGGTTGATTAATGCTTTTTGGATGGAATTTAGTAAATAAAAACTTTATAAAAACTCAATGTGTGTGTGTATGTATGTGAGTGTGTGTTTGTGTGCATGTGTTCATGCATATGCACATGCCCAATGTAGAGTAGAGAAGAATTTAAACCTTAGCAAGATCATATATGCTATTTTCTCTGCCCAGGCTGCACAAACAATCCTTGTCATTGTTGCCATCAGAAATGCAGTGAACTGGTTTCCTAACATGATATAAAATAAATAATTAAATAAAGGAAACCACAATATCAAATTAAATTAATAAATTCACTTCAACATTCATAAAACTCTTCACTCCAATGTAAGTGATGTTTTTTTTTTGTTAATCTTTAAAGTAGGTCAAATCGAAAGGACTAAGTTTTCATGTGAGATTCCTTGCTTTAGTTCTGTGACATATATTCTTTATTAGTGCAGAGAAAAAACCCCACATATTGAATGATATCTGAAATATATATACAGAGAGAGAGAGAGAGAGAGATTTATAGTTGTCAAATATGAAAAATGTAAAAAATGATAATATTTTAGCTAGAAGGTTTTTAAAATGTTGTCAATCTGTTTTCACATACAATATAACAAATGTCATAACTGGTGAAATAAACTGTTGTTGCTGTTGTTGCTGATTTCCACCCACTTCGTAAGGATGGCATCCACCCACTTCGTAAAGGATGGCATCCACCGACTTCATAATAAGAAGCCCTCCTCCACACATGCTGTGAGGAATGTATGGCAGAGTGGGTTCTTTGGTCTTGTTGATGACACAATAACCTCTCCAGTAAATGCACATTCTGTAAATAGTTGGTATTAGCTATAGAAACCATGCCCCAAATGGTCCTCCAACTTGTCTAAGAGGATTGTAACTCCAGATAATAACTAGCTTCAACTGCCATGAGTCCACACATAGCAACATAGAAAGCAGATATAAAATAATTATGATAATGATAATAGGTTAAGATTAGAGAAAGAAAATTCATAAATGTTTTTCAAAGATATGAAGGAAACTTAAACACGTTTTTCATATATAGTTCTGGATTAGACAAAAAAAAAAATGCTTGCAGTTCAATGCACACAATCCAGATTTACTAAGTTCAGTTAAGTTAAATATTGAGTGTTACTAGTATGTGATAACATTCAGAAGATATGGATAAAATTTTGAAGGACATATACAAAGGAAAGAAAATGACAAGGCATTGTTTGAAGATGGCAGTGGATAGCTTGAATTGAATTAAAAGTCTAGGATCAAATAATGAAGCTGAAATCATGGAAGGTAATATTAAAGATGACTAATAGAAAATTAATCAATGGAAGTAAAGAATAAGATAGTTAACATGGAAATAAATATGAAGTCTGACCTCTTGGAAGCCCTCCCATGTCTTAACTTTTGACACCTTTACTGTCTCTGCTATGATTCTTTGTGTTTGATTGTACCGTAAGTGCAAGAAAGGGTATTTATTTTCGAACCAAGCTTTGTAGGCCTCTTTCTTTGCTTGAATGGCATCTTTGACCTCTTCATTTAACCAAGTGGTCCTCCAGCTATCCAGTGCCACACCAAGCCTCTTTTGACCACAGCATTTAACAGCTGAAGCAGAAACTGCTGCACAGAACAATCTCCACTCTGTTTCAATGTCCTCAGTTTGCTCAGGAAGTGGACCTATACCTGTCAGTTTCATGGGCTTCTTTAGCTTTAAGTAGTCTCAAGTTGCAGATAACTAGTTGGTGATCAGTTGACTGCTCAGCCCCTCTCTTAACGCAAACATTCAACACAGAATCAAAGAGTTCAGAGACAATAACAAAATCAATTATTGATTTCTGTCCCTGATTCCCCTTATACCATGTATATTTATGGGTGTCTCTGTGCTGGAAGAAGGTGTTCATAATAGAGAGTCCATTGCTAGGACAGAAGTCTAATAAAGCCTCTCCATTCGTATTTAGACAATCGCTATTCCTTCCAATCACTCTTTTCCATGTCAAGTGGTCAATGCCTACATGTGCATTTAAATCTCCCATCAGGAAACATGATTCAGTCTTAACTACATCTAACACTGCAGTGACTTCATCAAGGAAAGATCTGTATTCGGACTTGTGCTTTCTCAAACCCGTGAAGAATTATTTGGTCATTACTAGAATTTAATTTTATATGTTGCTGAGGTCTTTTTTTATTAAAGTTTTCTTCAAAATTAACTTCCCTTCATGTCTGTAATCTAAATGAATGCATATTAATTACTTCTCACAATTATATGTGGTAACTGTATAAAATGAATATAGCAACACTAAAAATAGAGACCTTCGGTTATAACTGTAATTGAAAAATTATAGTTCTTTATTAAGAATTAATATGGTATGACAATTTAGTAATCAAACTTTTGATTGAATGTAATGCATTAAATTGTTATATCATTTATGATAATTCTTCAGAATGGTATGATCATTTTAAAGAAAAGTTACAAAAAAGGTGGTTACTAAGCAACTACTTGTAATATATTTGGTATAACATATATTGATTAGTAATTTTCAAACAATAGTGCTTTATGTCCAACTCAGACTTTTCTTCAAGTACTTGAATTCTATTTGTGAACATGTATGTGTGTGTGTATGTGTGTGTGTGTGCATGCGTGTGTGCATGTGTGCATAGTGTATTAGACCAAGGAACAGGAGCTTAGCTTCAGAATATCCTTTTCCACTCAAAAGCTGTCAAGCAAGGGTTTTGCTGATGACCTAACACTATTGCTAAATAAATGGAAAACATGGAATCTCAAATTGAGATCTTAGAGAAATTGATGCCAACTAATCCCAGCAAAGGTGTTTTATTAGGAATGAAGGTAGAAAATGGGAGATACATTTCTTTTGATCTCCATTTCAAATTTGGAGAGGGAGATATTCAATATGTTGGGGGGGGGGGGAATATTAAATACTTAGGCAGATGGATATTTGCAAACCTTGATATGTCAGAAATGAAGGACAAAAAACTCAGGTATACAGTGAAAAAGATTGATGCTTCATCCATAAATGGAATCAGGATATGCTGGATCTACACCAGCAATGTCATTAGTAAGACCTCCTGTGGCATCACAATCTATAATTTTCCCCTAACATTCATGAAAGAGTTGGAAACAATGTGTTCAAAATGCCTGAAGAAATGGTTAGGAGTCACAAAAACTATAACTAATACAGTTTTATATAGGAATAAAAACCATTTTGGCATGAATCTCCAGGCAATTGAGAACACATACAAAATCATGCATGTGTCTAAGGGCTAGATTCTAAAACACTAATGAGATCTAAAAATCGAAGAAATTTATGAACATCACAAAGAAAAACACAGAAAATCGAGAAGGTGGAATTATGCAAAAGTGCTGACAAACCTAGAACGAAATTTATATTTTCAATAGTTAGTTGCAGACATGACAAAAGCTAGAGAGGTAGAGGCTTTCAGGTTATGCAAAGGAAACAGAAGAGGGCAAAAAAAAGCATTAATTTCCATATCAGAAAAAGACATTACAAATGTGTTTGATAAAGGTAAACAATGTAGTTTTCTAACTATGCAGTTAGACTGATGTTGAAGAAATCTCGACAAGGAATATCATCATCATCATCATCATCATCACCGTTTTACGTCCGTTCTTCCACGCTAGCATGGGTTAGACGGGTTGTCCTGTTGTGTGCAGTGTCTGGTCGGCTGACCATGCCTTGCTCATACAGGAACTGATCTGGCTTGATTTCTACAGCTGGATGCCCTTCCTAACACCAACCTCATTTACAGTGAGTGCTGGGTGCTTTTTCGTGGCGCCTACACGTCCACTTTACAGTGTGGGCTGGGTGCTTTTTTGCCGTGGCGCCTCCACGACCACCTTGCGGTGGGGGGTGTGGGGGCATATTGTTTATATGCTTCAGCATGTACCCATGGGAGGTCGGGTACTCTGTATTACTGCGTGACGCCAGAAGTCACGGGCGTGTGTCATTGTCTTTGAGAGGTGTAATTGGGTAAGGTCGGCTTTTATCACCTCATCCCAGGTCATCTTGGGTCTCCCCACTCCGCGGTTTCCATCAACTTCTAGTGCTCTGCACCTTTTTATGCAGCTGTCATCCTTCATACGCATCACATGTCCATACCAGCGCAACCGCCTCTCCTGCACACAGCATTTGATTCCTCTTATGCTCAGTCTCTCTCTCAATTCATTTATGCTTTGTCGTTCACGTATATTACTGTTACACATCCATCGGAGCATGCAGGCTTCGTTTCTCTCTAATCTACGTAAGTCTTCCACCTTCAGCGCCCAGGTCTCACTACCATGCAACATCGCTGTTCGGATACACGCATCATACAGTCTGCCTTTCATTCTGAGGGAGAAGCCTTTTGCAGCTAGCAGTGGTAGTAGTTCCCTAAACTTCTTCCATCCCGTTCTTACCCTAGTTATTGTACTTTCTGAACACCCACCTCCGTTGCTAATTCGGTCACCTAGGTAGCAGAAGCTGTCTACTGTTTCTACAGGGCCCTCCCAGAGATTGGTGGTACTTGTTTCCTGTGGCTGTTTGCTGCTTGCTGTTTCAGCACAGCTGCTGCATGTGAATCCTACATTCTTAATTAAGCTTCCTGAGATCCCGCTACATCTCTTGTGTACCCATTGTTTGCATTTGGGGCAGAGAATGGAGTTCCTATCTACACCTTTCCTACATACTGAGCAAGGCCATTTCCCTGAGGGGATCTGGGTTCTGTTTTCTCATCTACTTACAAGGACCTTAGTCTTTGTCATGTTGACTTTGAGACCCTTTCTCTCTAGTCCCTGCTTCCAGGTTTGGAATTTATTCTCTAATATGACTAAAACAATTCCCACAACACATAGCAAGCACCACATTAATACCAGATACTGTGGTGTACTTGAACACATAACAAACACCACATAATGACCAGTTGCTGAGATGTACTTGAATAAGTTCAAAAGGATATTCTTGATTGAATTAAGGGATAACATAGAATTAAGGGATAACATAGAACAAGCCAGATGGAATTATCCTCTTTTCAGACACCAACCCACATACAGCGATATATGCACACTTCTTAATTGTCCTATCAACAACGCAGAAGTGTGCATGACAGCATATGTGACCTATAAGGTCACATGCAAAAAATGTAGGTCTTCTTACAACTTAAGTTCCATAAGGAGGCTACATATATGGATCAAGGAACACGTGACAATGAGAGCCTCTTCCATTAAAAAAATCTTGACAGATCCCACAACCAAGACATTGAGTTCACCATAGAGGTGCCTGAAAGGAAAATGGGAAATTTAAGGATTAAGGAGGCCATTTTCATCAGCTGAATAAAACCAGAGATAAATAATAGGTCAGAAATGCACGAGGTAGAATTGTTAATGTAACAACTCCATACATGAGCATGCGTTTTGAAAACATAGACCAGTTAGGGAAGAAAACTCTGAAAACTCTCATCACAAATTTGCTTTATCTGGGACTGTTTCAGCTTCGCATCTGAAATATCATGCTAAAATACCCTGGGTAAAACATTACTTTGTTTTGTTTTGTTTCATTTGTCATCATTTGCTCTTCGTATTTTTCTACTACATTTTACTGGGCTTAAATAAAACACATCATTAAAACATTATTAGTCTCTTACTACATACATATATATATATAGTCACACCTCTATTTTTTAAATATATATATATATATAATCATAGATGATGATGATGATATATATACACATACATGCATGTATGTTTAGAAACAATGAGTGGAATTTGGAATTTATGAGAAATTTAGAAGCTTCTTTGAATTTTTTTACTACAGAAAATTAGTCTGAATAATAATTGTTTCTACTTTAGGCACAAGGCCAGCAATTACCCAGTACATTACTGGTACTTTATTTTACCGCCCCCGTAAGGATGAAAGGCAAAGTTAACCTTGGTGGGATTTGAACTCAGAATGGCAAGGGCCGTAACTATGCGTCAAAGCATGGCGTCTGACCCTCTACCGATGTTGCCAATCCACCGCCTAAATAATAATGCATATAAGCTCCCTTAACAGAAGAAAATGGACATTAGAACCTGCAGGACATGAACCTACACTTTCTTGCTTACTGGGCAGAATTGCTACCATTACACCAAAGTGCCCATCATATTTTCCTCCCTTATTTTAACAGTGAATTGCCAGTATCGGTAGAAGGTCGGACGCCATGCTTTCCAGCATAGTTACGTCCCTTTACGGTCTGAGTTCAAATCCCGTCAAGGTTAACTTTGCCTTTCATCCTTACGGGGTCGATAAAATAAAGTACCAGTAATGTACTGAGTAATTGCTGGCCTTGTGCCAAAAGTAGAAACAATTATTTTAAAGCTGTACACACATAGAAAGAGATAAACAAATGATGTGTTTATAAATGTTGAGTAGAATTTGAAATTTATGAGAAAGTTAGAAGCTTCATCAAATTGTTTTATTATAGAAAAATAGTCTAAATAATAGAGCATATAAGACCCCTTAACGGAAAATAATTCCAGAGTCAGGTCCGATCACTACTGATCATTCCTTACGCTGATCGTTCACGAAACACAGTCATGTGTGAATAAACATATTGATACTGCTCCTTATTATTATTATTATTATTAAGACTCTGCTTCTTAATGGTAACATACCAAATGTAGAATCCCATATTGGTAGCCAGACCCACATATTAGCATTGACTGCTCAATCTGGTAAAACAGTGAAGCAGAGAGGTACAAAGAGGTGCGATACAGAATACTAAATGCCAATAGCCAAAACGTGGTGCACTCAATTGTTTTAACGGCTTGTAACTCCTTCATTCACTCATTCATTTTCTTTATATATATATATATATATATAGATATATATATATAATGAAATGTCTGCTCATTTACAGAAAATCTCTTACTCGTTCAGTTATGACATACACTTCACTCTAAACATATTTTCTTCTTGAAAATATTATGCGGTTGGTTTTCCAGAGAGGAAAAGTGCTTCACTTTCTGACAAATATTCCAATGGTGTCTTTTGGTCAGCTTACAGCAAGTGTCATGTTTAAAGTTTAACACTTGAGAAAATAATATCATGAAATTAAAACTGTTTTTTTTCTCTCTAATTCTTTTCCATTTATTTTCTTTGGTCATGACTGTTAGGATCAATAATATGGAGACAATGAGAAGATTAAAAAAGTGAAAATAAATTGCATTAAGTTCTTAGTTTTGAATGCTATAAACCATGTTGCAAATTTCCAATTTCAGCATAGAACAGCATGATTTTAATAATAGTATTTCATTTCATAAATAAATTTATAAGATATTTCTGGTTAATAATTTGTCAGAGTTAAATTTATTGCTCTTACCTTTTTACTTCTAATGTATTTTTATATTTTACACACTAGAATTACAAAATTTCATCTTATGGCATCAGTCTAAACAAAATTATGTGTATCTTCTCATATTATATCATTTATATTCTGCAAGAGAGATGTTTGGGTAACTAAATTATGGAAATGCAAGTGTCAGAAAGAAAGTTGGGGTTTATGTTATATTGAAATAATGGAAAGATAAATGCAAACAGAGAGAAGCAAGAAGATAAGAGTGTGTGTGTGTGGGGGGGGGGGTACATAAAAATATAGATATGGATAGAGAAAGATTTATTCAAATGTTGAGAGAGTAGGAGAAAGATACTGTGAAAAGGATGAATTAGATATATAGAGGACAATATAAATTCCAGCGATATTGATTTGAAAATAAATATCTAATATACCAACATGTATTAATATTTGCCCATTCACTCAATATGGATCTCAATTTTTCTGGTTTTCAGGATTTTACTAGATAATTCTATAAAATTCAATAGCTTCAACTTTATAAGCACACATACACACACACATGTATGCAAACAAACACATTATTTCAGTATGTTTATGAGAGGTAAACAAAAACTGTAAACTCTGAGTAGTGGTGCAGTGAAGCTTCAGCTTTCAATAAATGAATTCATATATATGTATATACTAATAAATGAATTCACACACACACACATATAGTAGTAGAACACTAGGAGGTTATATTCATATTAGATAGAGCACTCAGTCCATAGGATGAGTTCAGTATAAAGTTAGTTCCACAACATATTAGCAAACCGTCTTCGAGGACATGTGTTTCACCTTACAGATTTTCAACTCAAGTGAGGTTGTGCTGAAAAACAGAAGTATATATGAATTGACCAGTCATACGCAAGGTCATCGACAAGGGGGAAACTCAAGTTAGTCTGATGAAATAAAGACAATTGAGTTCATTCCAGATAAAATTACTCTGGGTCCTTGTAGTTACGTAATAAATACTTGGAGGTGTGTGGACATCGATTAAAAAAACGGAACTTGTATTTAGACAAGTACTAATAAACACACAAACAGTGAGGTGAAGTTCAACAGAGAAGAAAAACAAGAATCAGAGATAATGTTACCATTTATTAAGCCCCAATATATTTTGGATGTACCATCCATTATCAAGGTCCTTTCCAATATTCTCCAAGTTTCCCAATAAATCCCAAAATATATTCAGACTAATAAATATTTCAGGAGTAACATTATCTCTGATTCTTGTTTTCTTTCTCTTCTTCACTCAACCTCATCTCACTCATTCCTCACTCAATTTTGTTGCCTTAATATTTACGACCCAACTTGCATTATAGCAGCTTTCAAAATATAACCACTTTTCACATCCCATATTGCTTCAATTAGTTAAGAGCTTCTGTTACCTAAGTATCTTAATTAGTAGTGGTAGAGGCTGCTCTGAAAGCTTAGTAGCTAGAATAAAAACAAGGGGAAGTAAATCCATGGAGTTACTCCATTTATTGGCAATTAAGGTGTTCTCTCTCTGAATGAAGTGTAGAATGAGTAATGCATTGTTGTGAAGTGATGCTGCATGGTATTAAGATAGAGGTAGTGAATACACAAAGGTTAAAAAGAGAAACAAATAGAATATGCTCAATTGGATATATAATGTTAATGAGCATAAATGACAAAGCATGGATGAACTAAGAGAAAAACACCAACCATTTTGCAGTGGGATCATGGTTTCCACAGCTGAATATCCTTCCTAACACTAACCACTTTACAGCATGTACTGGGAGCATTTAATCATGACCCCCAGTACTACCACCTTACTGGGTAGACTGGGTGCTTTTGTCATGGACCAGCTCCAGAGCACTCAATGTACTTGATCTTGCTGGGAAGGCATTGGGTGGAGTTGGGGCTGGGGTACAAACATTACACTACTGGAGGAGTGGGGTCATGGCAGTTGCTTGAAAGCAAGTGGGTGGTGTCTCATAGATTGTGAGGTGTGCCCAGTTTCTCTTGGGGGCTAAGAAGGTGTGTTTATAAACTGTTTGTAGCAAGTGAGTGATTGGTGTCTGTCATTTTGGGGTGTGCCAAGCTTTCCTGGGTTGGGAAAGTGTTTGGTGTGCAGTGGTTCAGCAGGGAAGGTAATTCAGTTAAGGCTCATTCTAGCTTTCTATTATGGGTTGGGTGAAGAAGCCAGGAGTATAACTGTAAGAGAGGACCAGAGAGTTGTTCCACCTCTCTGCTTCTTCAGGTTTATGGTAGAGAAGAGAATCAGGAGCATAGTAACAGGGAATTCAAGAATATACTGGTGGGTAGGAAGTGGAATCTAAGTGTCGAACTACCTCTCTGCTTCTACAGGTTTAGGGTAGAGGTAGGTATGTGGTTAGATATCCTCCCTGTGCTGCTTCATTCCACATGTATGTGTTGGTGAGTATTATGGCAGGATTACTATGACAGGGAGAAGGGTTACTAACCATATAGTTTGAGGAAAGTTCCTAACCTTAAGTGTAGACAGGCACCAAAGAATTCAGCCCTTCTGTTAATTGTTTTCGTTCCCCCTCTGAGTATCTCAAAGGTCTCACTCATACAGAGGCTGTAAATGTCTGAGCCACCTCCATCTGGGGTACCTCCTGAAACTTGGGCGAAACCAAAGAATATGGAGTCATGTCCTACTTAAGCTTCCAGATCAGTTCAGAAAGGGCTGTGCTTTTAAATTTATCGATCCTATTAAAGGAATGACGATGATTATACCACCTGTTCTTGAAGCTCATCAACACTGCTCCTATGTACCTATACGTCGAGTTGGGGGTATTGACCTTGCACTGGTAAACTAGATTTTTCACCAGGCATTTATTGTCATGCAGGCACAAGACATGGTTTCTGAAGTTACATAATCTGGTCAATACTCATGTATTACCTGTGAGATGTCTAATAGGTAGGTTGGAGTGGCCGGTTACAGTAACTTGCAAAGGGTCCCTAATAAAGTCAGGGCTCACCAGGGTTAGTCACAGGCTCATTGTTATCCACCGTCTGTCAGTCTAACATACACAGAGTTGTGAAGGGAGTAAATAGGGACCCTTTTTTACATTGACGGACATCTTTTATATTAATTATCTATATCTATATCTACATATAATATAAAAGATTGGAACTTCCATCATCCTTTTGAGAAACGTGAAACAACCACGTCTATGCAATGATACACGTTTTACAGTCAGGCAGAAGATTAACCATCTTCTAGAGGTCACTATTCTAGGTGGGAGCACCTAGAATTGTTCATATACTATGCACAAACGGTACAATGAAGAATCTGGTATATCTGGAAGATTTCTTTACTGTTTTTTGTATCACACAGACACCACGGACTTGCCTCATACTGTAACCAGACAAACATCCAATACAATCATTTTCTCTTTTATCTGTCTTCTCTTATCATCTGTTTACCCGGGCAAAGCTGGGTACGTCAGCTAGTATATATATAAGCGTGTGTGTGTGTGTGTACTTGTACTTACATATATATAAGTACAAGTCAACAGGTTAGAATTTATTTCATTTATTCATTATTCAACCGCTGGTATATATATTTCAATGATATACAACCATTTTGACCTCATCAGACAGCTAATAGTTGAACAGAAAAACATGTAGAAGAAACAAAATGTACTCCTGCTGTTTCATTGCTATGTCTCAAAACACCGGTAACATATGACTTAGAATAGAATAAAGAGCCTCACTGCATCAACACAAAGGGCATACAAGGTTCTAGTTATTGATCAGAGGTAATTCCACCACCATATCATCCAGCCATTGTGAAGTCTTCAGTGGTGTCATGGGCTGAGATTGACCATCCACTTTACAGGAACCAAGTCATTCTTTAGCAGTAGGGATTACCCTCAAAAACCAGTTGCTGTGGCAAATCGATTTGTCTACAACAACAACAGTAACAGTCCAGGCTGCATCAACAATACCTTAGTTAAATAGGAGGTAGTGGTACTCGGCTTCAGTGACCATGGTAGTAGTGATAATATAATATAGTATAACCAGTCTAGCCAGTATGTAGTAAAATATACATTACGTTTACCCAATGTAAAGCTAGTATATGTTAATGCTAAGTCCAACCACCCTAGATCAGTTATCAAGGCCATAGTTAAGAATGTCTCAGATAAGATTTTCAATTTATCTGCCAACCAAGAGATCTTCAATGATAATGCTGAGTATTTCAATGTAACTTTAGCTCAGGTGTTCCATGGCCAGATTATCAGTTATAACCCTTGGGGGTTACAGTAGGGGGTACCTTCCAGGAGCATTAAAAAAAAAACAATCTTGGAGAAGGAAAAAAACAGGCTGGGTGCTGCTGCACAATACAGATACTCATTGCAAACTTCAGGACCTAGAAAAAAATTAGAAATAGGGTTTAACACCATTACACTTGCAGGAGCTGCACATGCTGCCCCAGCATGCATTGAATAAAAGCAATGTGCAAGACATGATGAATGCCGCCACAAACTGCCCAAGCCTGTGTGTCTCCATCCACAGGACACAAAATTGGGTAGACAGTCAAATGCTCCATTGTGGAAATACTGGTTGGAGACAGGACAGTGTATAGGAATGTAACCACACAGCAGGTCAACAGCCATGCTTGAGGCAGAAGGGGTCCCTCTAATTCCCCATTAGCCTTATGCGACCCCAACCCAACACAACCCAACCCAACCATCTAGCAGCAGAACTAGGCATAGTTCTGAACTATGGGACTGCAGACCAGCCTCGCCAGTTTATGCTTTAGGGCGCTAGATAGATGCTTCCCGAGGACTCATATATACCATAAGATTTTCAATACACACATGGTGAAGCTCTCATACACCATCATGCACAACATAGCCTAGCACCTAGCTAGCACCAATAATAATAAGCTAAGGACCTTTAGACAGGCGCCAACCACATTTACAATGTGCACTGGATGCTTTTTGTTGTTACACCTACATGACCACTTTACAGTGTGGACTGGGTGCTTTTTATTGTGATACCTACATGACCACTTTACAGTCTGGAATAGGTGCTTTTTATCATGACACCTACACAACCATCTTATAGTGTGGACTGGGTGCTTTTTGTTGTAACACCTACACAATCACGTTAGTGTGGGCTGGGCACTCATTGTCATGGCACCAAAATGACCCCTTTATAGTATCGATTGGGGACTTGGGTGGGGGAGGTAGATCTAGGGGTGGGGTGTTACGACATGGGATGTGTATGGATGCAAATTAGACTGACCATTTCAGTTAACATCTTGTTTGTGTTTGATATAAATAGCAATATGCTATTAGTTATCTTTATGGGTGTGCTATAAGTTCTCTTCATGGGGATTTGTCTGTTGATAAACAGCCAACAAGCTGTGAAACATGTAAAGACTCTTCCTCTTTCTGTGTATAATTAGATTAGCAAAATTGTATTAACATTTGTTCAGATTTTTGCTGCAAGATATAGTTATATGTTTTTCTTTAAATGTTGCTTTCTGTCATAGTCCTAGGTCAACCCAAATCTTGTGAGTGAAATTGAGCTGACAAAATTTGAGAATTCCTAGTGGATTAGGTTAAGGGTACCAATATCTGTAGAATACTCTCTCTATATATATAGAGAGAAAGAGGGGGGGGGGGGGTGATTTATTCATTTTTTTCAACATAACTACAATATTTCAGCAAAGCTAATGTTCACTAAGTCACTTCAGAGAAGAAGCTTAGCAAACACATGCTAATATTGAGTTCTTCCTCCTTTGTGGACTACTAAAGCACTAGATCAGAATTCAATGTGTGTATGTATGTCTTCGAAATATAACAGGAAGTAATAAAAAGTAACTCCCCCATGCCTCCCCATATTCCTCACCCTTTCTGTATCTGTTCAGTAACAGTGTGGTGTAAAACTGTGCACAATCTCATATATATAGTGAATCACTATCTTCATCATCATCATCATCATCATCATCTTTACTGTCATTATTAACACAACCTTTACCACCACCACCACTGTAGCCTTTATTGCTGTCTTCATCAGCATCAGCATCATCATCATCTTTATCTTTATAATCAGTACTGTCATCATCATCATCATCATCATCATATCTAAATTTAATGTAATTAAATACTGCTACAGTTTATGCTTTTATACTTTTTATGATTTTCTAATATTTATTGATCTCTACTATAACAACTATGTTATATCTATCGATGTTGATGTTGTATCCTCCTACAGTGTTTTAATGTTTAACATCCTTCATCTGCTTCCCCATCTTCCTCCTTCACCTTCTGCTCCTCTCTATCCTTTCCCTGCTTTCTCTGTAAGTTTCTGAATGCCTATACCTTTATGCATGTGTATGTATGTGTAAGTGTGTGTGTGTGTACATGCATATGCATGTTTGTGTAAACGTGGGAATATGTATGTCTGTATAAAGCATTCAGCTCAAGGAACCTTCATTTTCCATTATACAAGATTCAATACATACACACACATGCATATATTGTCAGGTATAAAACTGTGTAATAAAGAGGAATATATGGCAATATAAATGTTTCCTTTATTTTAGCCCTAGGAGAAGGCGTAGTGCCAATAGTATTTGTAAACCGTCATAGAATGAGAGTTGTCATTATTGTTTAACCTCAGGTCAGCCCTGATCTAGCAGAACTATGATCAAAGATATCCATCTGCTACCATTTTGCTTTTTTTTTTGTTTGTTTTTTTTGTTTTTGTTTTTGTGTTATCAAACAAAATGTATCTAGGGAGGGAGAGTGGCAATATACAGGCTTGTATGGTTCATATACAGTTTAAACTTCTGTAGGTTGATGTCAGTAACGAAAATATGAGCAAAGGGTGGGGTTCTTTATATTTCAACATGATATTTCAGGGCTATTGCCTGTAAAATGGAAACAGTTCAAAACAAAAACAAATGATCGATGTGTTTTTCTCTAACTAGCTTAAGTGTCTAAAATACACATGTGGAGCTGATATAGTAGCCAATCCGCTTCATGCATTTCCAATCTATTATTTATTTGTGGCCCTTTCTTGTTGATGATAATGGCCTCCTTGTTTTGTTTTATTTGTTATCCTTTGCCCTTTCTACATTTCTATCACATTATACTGGCTTTCTGAAGCTTATTATTCATTTATTACATATATATATATAATCATCATCATCTTTTATGCAAGGAAAAGCGAAGTAAAATGATGATGATGATGATATCAGTAGAGGGTTGTACAAAGAATCTTGTGAAATTAGGTCACTATCCTTTATGTTCTGAATTCAAATCCCATCATAGTTGACTTGGCCTTGCATTGATAAAATAAATATTATTTAAAATCTGGTGTCAATGTAATCAAATGTATGAATAGGTGTAATTGTCTATACTTTTTAAGGTGTAAAAGCAATTTCTTTTAAATATCTTGAATATGGGGGGGGGGGGGGTATCAGCAGAATTGAGTTGGTAGAGCATCAAGCAAAATGCCTTGTTTATTTTCCCTTCTGGGGACTTCTAATAGGAAGGTGTTTTGGGGAGATGAAGTTGACATAAGGCCTACAGAAAAATCCTGCTGTGGATCCAGAGTGAGTCTGTAACTCTGTCAATGCACTGTCAACACAGTTTGTCTCTGGCTCTGATACATGAGCACTTGGTGTTATAAGCCCACAAGGCCAGCTGGTTAACTTTTAACATCCAGTACCACATGAAACTGCATTAGCAAGTCATTTTTAGAAAATACAAAACTGCACTAAGACTGCATCATATCAAAAATTATAATCTAATGTTCCAAATGTTCACAAAAATGTTCTGTACAATAGTGAAGATACCATACATATTTGAATTACCAAGCCCATTTTTAGATACATTCGGCTAAATTGTTACAGGATGTTATGAGAGTTAATTGCATCCTAATCATCAACATCATCATCATCATTTAATGTCGATCTTCCACGCTTGCATGGTTTTGGACAGGAGTTTTCCCACTTGAGGTAAGATTGGTTGTCCTGCTCGTATAGGACTGTCTGGCAGGTTTTCTATGGCTGGATGCCCTTCCTAACACCAACCACGTTTACAGTGTGGACTGGGAGGTTTTTACCGTGTTACCTACACGGCCACATTACATCGTGGACTGTGTGTTTTTTTTGTCGTGACACCTACACGACCTCATTTGTTTCGGACTAGATGTTGGGGTACCAACATAACTTCACATATAAGGAGGGTGGTGTGGATGGGGTGGGGGTAGTGGGACGGGGGTGTATTTTGTTAGAGGTGCCTACTGACTGTAGGTTTCGCTTTGTACTTAGGCAAGGCGGGTCTTCTGTATGACTGTGTAGCGCCAAAGATCTCGGTCCAGTGACATTGTCTTGGAGAGGTGTAAGTGTGTAAGGTCGGAATTTATCAAGTCGTCCCAGGTTTTTCTGGGTCTGCCTACTCCGTGGCTACCGTCTATTTTTATCGCCCTGCACTTTTTTATACAGCTGTCGTCTTTCATGCGCATCACGTGACCATACCAACGTAGTCTTCTCTCAAGTAAACAGCATCTGATCCCTCTTATTCCTAATTTCTCCCTTAGTTCATTTATGCTTTGCCGTTCATGTATATTACTATTACACATCCAACAGAGCATGCAAGCTTCGTTTCTCTCCAGTCTGCATATATCCTCTGCACCCAATGCCCAGGTCTCACTGCCATGCAACATTGCTGTTCGTATGCAGGCATCATACAGCCTGCCTTTCATTTTTAGAGAGAACCCTTTAGCGGCCAATAGTGGTATAAGCTCTCTGAACTTTTTCCATCCCGTTCTGACTCTAGCTACTGTACTTTCAGAGCACCCTCCCCCACTGCTGATTTTGTCACCCAGGTAACGGAAGGTGTCCACTATTTCTATAGAACCATCTGTGCAATGGAATGAGCTAGTATTCTGTGGGCACTTGCTGCTACTTATTGCACCAGAGCACCGGCCACATATAAAATCTATATTCTTAGTTAGCTTACCTGTGATCCCACTACATCTTTTATGCACCCATACTTTGCATTTGGGACATAAAATGGAGTTTCTGCCTACTCCTTTCCTACACACTGAGCATGGCCATTTCCCAGATGGGACCGGTGCCCTATTTTCCTTCCTACAAACTAGAACTTTAGTCTTAGACAAGTTAACTTTAAGGCCTTTTGATTCTAGGCCATGCTTCCATGTTTGGAATTTCTTCTCTAGTTTAGCCATTGATTCAGCTATGAGCGTTAGATCATCTGCATATAGGATTTCCCATGGGCAGCCAGTCTTGAACTCCTCTGTTATAGCCTGAAGGGCAATAATAAATAGTAGGGGGCTAAGAACGGAGCCCTGATGAACACCAACTTTTACGCTAAACTCTTCACTATATTCGTTGTTAATTCTAACCTTGCTGACTGTTTCTTTATACAAGGTTTGTATAGCTCTCACAAGCCATTCATCAACACCTAGTTTTCTAAGCGCCCACCAGATAATGGAGCGGGGGACTCTGTCAAAGGCTTTCTCCAAATCAACAAAAGCTAAGTATAGGGGTTTATTTTTAGCTAGGTACTTCTGTAGTTGTCGTACAATGAAAAGAGCATCTGTGGTACTTTTACCTGACACAAACCCAAACTGCATTTCATCTAGATCAATTCGTTCTCTGATTAGTTGCGCAATTACTTTTTCTGTGACCTTCATGACCTGGTCGATTAATTTAATACCTCTATAGTTACCCCTATCAAGAGCATCTCCTTTACCCTTGTAGCAGTTAATGATGATGCTGCTATGCCAGTCCTTCGGAATGGCCCCATTCTGTATGACTTGGTTTACTATCCGGGTGACCATAGTGTGTCCTACCGTTCCAGATGCTTTCAGCATTTCAGCAACTATTTCCAAAGGCCCAGCCGCCTTACCCGTCTTCATATCTTTGATTGCCTTACTTATTATACTACCTTCAACTAGCACTGCTGGTCCCTCTATTGGATCGATGTGGGGGAGACTGTCTTTCTCCCATTTATTCTCCTCATTTAGTAACCTTTCGTAGTGACACTTCCAAGCTACCTTCTTATCAGCGTCAGTGATGGCAAGTACACCATCATCATTAAGGACACACTTATCCTCGACAATATCACGGTTTTCCTTGACACATTGCCTAACAATCCTGAAGACCTCACGTTTTTGGTCCTTGTGTTGTAGAACATGCTTGAACTTTCTTTCCTCTGCTTCCCTTCTTGCGAAGTACACTTGTCTCCTAGCTTCCCTCCTGGCCACTTGATAGTCTTCTCTACTTCCCCCATCCCGCCATACTTTCCAAGCCTCCTTTTTGGCCTTAATTGACTCCTCCATCTTACTGTTGCACCACCACGTTACTCTCATCCTGCCTATAGGCCTGCTCCAGCCACAGACTTCATCTGTCGCCTTCAGCAGGTTAGCTTTCAGGAATTCCCACTGTTCCTCTATATTGTATGACTCTAATTGCTCTTCCTTACTGTCGAAAGCATTAAGTAATATGCTTTTAAATTTATTACTGGCTGTGGGGTCCTTTAGCTTCCATATTTTTCTCCTGAGGATAGTCCTCCTCTGTTGTCGAGTACGTCTTGTTCTGACTAATGAGGTCGCTGACTATGAGTCTATGTTGGGAGGTGCATTCTTCATGGGGGAGGGATTTAGTGTTTACAACAGACATTCTATCATGTCTTCTGGTAAGGATATAATCTATCTGACTGGCGTGTTCCCCTGATCTGTAGGTGATCAAGTGATTGTCTCGTTTTTTTAAGTTAGTGTTACAGATAGTTAGGTTATTTGCGTCGCAGAATTCCAGGATTCTGGAGCCTTCCTCATTTCCATGGATTCCGTCATAGCCGTCACACTGTTGCCCAATGTGACCTTTTAGGTCGCCAGCAATAATTATGTAGTCATTGTTGGTTATTTGGGAGGTAGTGAGCATCAATGTCTCATAGAATCTGTCTTTTATAGAGCCAGGCAGTCCGGATTGGGTGTGTACGCAGATATTACTGTCACAGTAGTTTTATTTAGGACAAGTCTTATTTTAATTATTCTGTCGTTCACTCTATTTACGTCTATTATCTTATCTACCCATTTTTCTGCTAACATGCTTCCTACCCCACCCAGCCCATTGTTATTTCCCACCCAGAAAAGCTTATAGCATTGTTTTTTACCCACAATGAATCTAGCAGACCCACCCCTCCACCAGACCCACACATCAACCTCCTTACGTTCAAGCATTTCTACAACCTCGTTAGAGTGACCTTTTAAGGTGCCTACATTCATGGTACCAACTCTGAAGTTTTGGATTGCGTTTGGTGGGTGGGAACGGTGGGACGCGGGGAAGGGTGAGGGAGATGGGGTTGGGGTTATGTTGGCCATCTGCGGCCGAAACAAAGAGGAGGAGTCCTTGTCTTTTCGTCCGGCAGCATGTGGTGAATTTGTCTTTATCTTTGGCATTGTCACTGAGTGTCCAGAATTTTCAGACTCTCCAGAATTCCATAGTCCATCCATCATATCGGCAAGCAACCAGAAGTGATAGCATAGGCCGCTGACTTATGATTGGTCCTAATAATAATGGTGGAGAGTGGGGGCGGGTGGGAGGGGTATGGGGTTGTTAGCAAGAGGGTTTAAATGAAATCTTCGAATTTTGGGCATAATTGGACAAGCATATAACAGTAATAATAAGCGAATAATGGGGTTTTAAAATACAAGAAGATTATTTAGAAACAACCAGACAGAATTATAGAATAGCATTGAGAGAGAGCAAAAGATTGGATTCTGGGCGATGATACGGATATATGAATGAATGGACCGATAGGCTGGAGAGAGATAAGAAAAATGGGATTTACATTACACTTCGCAGGGGACGACGAGGTTTGACCATTAATAAGCGTTGACAAATTCTGAGATTCGTACCTCGTAACAGGTTTATTTATATTTGGTGAGAAAAGGGAGTGATTGAAAGGGTGAACTAGCCGGCGCGTAATACGATATAGTGGGGGGACGGCAAGTGACCAAATTATTTGATGCATTGTTGAGCTATGAGCTGGTTGATAGATATGACCCTAGTCATCTGCCTAATGTCTATGTATCTAACCTAGTCTTTTCTGCTGCTCACTAGAGACCTCTCATCTCACAGGTTGGGAGTGTTTACTTCAGTGCTTTATTCAGAGTCCAGGTAGGTGAGGATAGGGACAAAGATTGAGTGAACCAATCCAGTTTTAATCTCCATAGGTATGATTGGGTGCTTGGGAGAGAGAGATATGGGGGATGAATGTGGAGCAGCAAAGAAGGCTGGAAAGAACAAAAAAGAGAAATAATGATTGGAGTATTTCTCAGAGTGAGGAAGAAAAATAATGAATTTGCAGAGGATGGTGAGAATAAAACCAGGGATGGATGCTGTGAAGAGAAATGGGATGAGATGGTTGCATTGTATTGAGGAAGCATGAAAGTGACTGGGTGACAGAAGATAGACAAAATAGAAGAGTGTTAACTTAATCTATCAAGTAAATTAATCCTCCATATTTTATCACTTAAATGCTGTTTCTTCGTTATCCTTACAACTCACCTTCTCACACCCCACTTCCTGCTCAGAAATCCTGAATAATTAACTCTTTTTGAAACAGATCTAAAATCTACATACTTGAAATCATGTTTTTACATATAATATAAGTAAATGTACATCATATCATGGTTGAAGTAGTGGTGTGAGAAAATGTAGCATCATTTTATGTTTTGCACCTTCTATCATTCTGAGTTCTCATTCTTGTACAAACAGCTGATCATAAACATTCTGCTGTCATCCCTATTTCATAAAATGTCTTTGTGATATCCAGCAGATGTGTTACAACCAAGAATTCCAAGAATCAATAACTGCTTCTAAGTTGTGAATTACTGTCAAGTTGAATATTTAATATGTGGACATGACTGAAAGTGAACTGAAGTAGATGAGAGAACAAAAATAATGTTTCTGTTGAAGTATGAATTTTTAATTCAGAAGTTCTTTCTCATTTATGTAATGATCATATTAAATCTTCTAGAATATAACAGTGTTCCCCATTTGTGTCAGCTTGTGAATGTGTGTATGTATGTGAGTATGTGTATACTGGTGTGTGAGCATAATATATACACATAATATATACACCAATAATATTATTGGTGTGAGCCTCTTTGTATATATGTGTGTGTAAATGTGTAAGTCTGTATTTGTGTGGTGGAGCTTATGTATGTATCAGTGTGAATCTGATTATATATGTGTGAGGGGATGAAATATTCCTCATTTATCTTTGATATAGAGATCTAATGACTCAATGATAAACGTACCTATCACATACAAATCATAACATACATCTGCAGACATTCCTCAATCATAACATAACTCTTTCTACCTGGCTTTAAAATTAAATATACATGTCATTTCAGAATAAAAATAATCTAATTATTCTATGATCATCCCTAAATACAGTTGTGTGTGTGTGTTCCAGTTTCTATAACATAAAGATGAGGGATAAATCTCCATTGGAATAAAACACTAATCTATTGCTGGTAACTTCATCATAAAAGTTTGGTAGCTGTTTTTCACACTTATTTGAACTGAAATATTGAATTAAGTTTCCTGAACATTAGAAAACATTTTGAACAGATCTGAATTTTTGAATCATGAATTACTACTTTATCTCTACAGAAATCAAACTAAGATATCTTGACATAAAACAAATTTTTAACTATATGATTTTGAAAATCTGTCTAACTTCTACCATCATATGATATATAAAATGTTGAAAATATTTCTGAATTACTAAACTTCAACTGTCTTAGATAAACTGTTTGGATTCTATGTTGTCTGGTTATCAGAGTTCCTTATTCACCTCCTCCTAATCAGCATCATCAAAGCCATCAACATCATTTTAAATCCACTTTCTATATTAGCATAGATTAAATGGCTTGTTATGGTCTAAGTTAGTTCTTATTCAGAGTTACTGCCCTCCTAGATGGAGAGGAAGATCATATCTCACTCATACATACCATTTTTGGCATTGTTTCTATGACTGAATTACAGAGAGTACTAGGTCCATTTTATCATGGCATCAGCACAAGATAGCTTATCATGTCCTTGAGAAACTAAAGAGTCCTCTATTATCTGTATGAATCCTTTTGCCAACTTATAAGTCAAAATATAGGAAGAAAATATAACCTTATTGACGTAGAATAGTGTCTTTAAACTCTTTGATATCAAACTAAATTTTAGCTTGGATGATATTAAATCATATTTATTAAAGAGTGGATTGAAAGTCTTTGTAAATTTGAAACTGAATAAATGGGTTCTAAGAACAGTGACAAATTTATCAAGATCTTTAAATATAAGTCATTTCATAGATTTCATAACGAAGTAGTCTCACAAGCAAGGACGATGTTAGTAAAAAGAAAGAAATGTTACATTGTTACGTATTTTTTAAACTTTTTACAGTGATAAAACTTTGATTCAATCACCGTACCAATACCATGAGCACGACTTTTTCATACCTATTGGTACAAGGCTCCAAGTTTAGGAGTGTAAGCTACAAATGATTAAATCTACTCTATACATGAATAGCAAAATTGACCATGGTAGGTTTTCAACTCAAATATAACTAAACACCTTAAGACATTTTGTCAAATGTTCTACTGATTCTGTGATCACCTTTCTCTAATTAACCCTTTCATTAATAATCCACCTAAGACCACCTATTATTCTATGATATAAAATCTCTATTTATATTAAAGTCTTTCTTCATAATTTTAAAGAGGATCCTTTTTTTAAGTTACATTCCAAACACTAGCTTAGGGATTTTAGTCAATCTATTTAAATTCTTGGCAATTTTCAAAATTATTTGCAACACATGAGAAGTGTCTTTCATTAGAAATATGTTAATGAAAGTGTTAATTAATAAAAACACAAAATTTTAATGTGAAAAATATTTAGCAGAGATCCCAACCCAATAAAACAGACTTCACAAAAGTTGCTCATCTTTTGTAAACTATTAAAAAAATATTGAATTATAAAGAGGATTTGAACTTACTACTTAAAACTTTCTCTGTCAATACTCCACTATTAATCCATATTCCTCCATCATGGTTTCCTTAGAAATATTCAAACATATGGAGATTACTTTATGGTGTCTTAGAATTTCATTAATTTAGCAAGATAATTATTTAATCTCAAACCAAACCAGCTGGCTGGTATAAAGAGATAGCCATAAACATTTATCAAGATATATTATCTTGTTAGGTTTTCTGGATGTCCGCATATGATTGAATGAGGTTTTTGTTTTATTCATTTATTGCCATTGCTGTCTAAATGGGTGATTTATCTTGTATTTCTGATGTTGTTGTTCTTCTTATTTGGTGATTATATTTGTTTTTGTAACTATTGGTGCCCCTACATCATTTATATGATTCAAGTCTCTTTCTTTTTAAAATCAGGCAATCAATATCAATTTAGTAGAATTTTGCAGAAGCAGACAAAGTAATGGAACTTTCAAGTCTCTCTCTCTTTTCTATATACACACACAGAGAAATACACATACGCATACATGGGCAAACTCAGATAAATTATATTTATATATACATACATACATACCTGTATATACATATACATACATACATATATACAAATATATATATATACACACACATATATATATATATATATATATATATATATATATATATACATATACATATATATATATATATATATATATATATATATATATATATATATATATATATATATATATTATATGCCAGCATTCTTTCATACACACACATACAAGCACATTCAAACTGATATTAAATCAGCAAAAAAACTATACTATGTACTATTTGATACTTGACATAAAGCAAATCTTTGGGGGGTTATTTTTTTCCTAGTCAATCAACATTGGTATTTATCTTTGTATTAGAATATTTCCAGTTCTTAAGCAACCATAAATCCTGAAATATTTCTTTTATTATCCAAAACCATTGGCTCAATAGCAGCCAGTTGAACTTTATCCAACAACTCTGCTTATCAATACTCTCTTTTAGGAGCTCTAACTTTAATTTCTTATAATTCATATGATTACCTCAAAACTGTTTGAAATAACTGAGAGCAGATGAGCCCACAGACATATACATACATAATGTAACTCATCACTATTATTGTGTCATATGACTGCTATATAAATTGTAATAAATGTTCAACTTTGACTTGTTAAAATGATCTCATTGGTTGTAATTTGTACACATTATATTCTTCAAGGAGAGGAGAGATGGCATCAGCATCCTCTTGAGCATAACGATTCCCTCATAATAATTATCTTATTTTGATTACTGGTAATATTGTATTTGACAGGAAGAAGGCAGTCAACACTTCTATGCTAACAAATGTGTGATTAGTCTAGATCTCTAGTATAGGTCACTGACAATAGATTGCCTCTGAATGATGCCATGGTACAAGTATCCTGACAATAGATAGTTATCAGTAGGGGACGCCATGACAAATAGATAGTTACTTATAGTTGAAGATACAGTAAAACTGCTCCATACTGTAGATAGTTTTCACTACATGAAATTTCTACCCATTCCTTTTCTGTAAAACCATTTCCCTGATGGTGGTAGAGTCCTGTTGTATTTCCCACTAACTCATTGTTAAACATGTAACAGTGGAGACTTCTGGTGTTCTTGCTCCCCACACCATCTCCCTCACTATCCTCCAGTACAATATTTTCTCTATTCTGTTTGCTGGGACAATGAAGTGGCTTTCACCAGGGGTTCTGCATGCCAGAAAGCATTTACCCACACTGTCTAGGCTCGCATCATTGGATTAGTGACTAACTAAAACAGCAATCATTCATAAGTTTACTTTGAAACTTCTCAATTGTAAGTTTTACTTCAATGTCTGGGACACATTTCTGAGTACCTTGACTATATACACTGTATTGTGTGTGTGCTTTATTTTTTATTACTTAAAAATACTTAATATAATGTGTGTGTGGTATCTAGGGGTACTACTACTTTCTGTATGTTGTCAGTGTGTGTAAACCCTGCATCTTTTTTAATCACTCCTAAAGGACCTACTATTATGGGAATTGTTTCTCTTTTCAATCCCCATTTTTTGGTTATCTTTTTTTGATGTTGTTCTTTATAATTTGGTTATCTTTTTTTGATGTTGTTCCAAGATATATTGTTCTCCATTGGAATTGATACATCATTTAGGAGACATTACTTTTCCAGATAGTCATTCACAATAATATCTGCATGATTTGCCTTAATCTCCATTTCTGTGAACCAGTATACTTTTTCTGGTCCATGTTTGTCCATTTTTGTTTCTTGTCTGTATTGTCTGGATTCCATAATACTAGCATAATTGACTGTGTACGAAAGCTTTACCTGTGTGCGTGTGTGTGTGTTTGATTAAGACCAAGCAGCCAGAAACAATGGGATTGGATTCAATGCTTCTTCACAACTCCATATGTTCTGCAATAGCGTTTTATATTCACCTTCAGCATATGCTTTTGATAGTTTCTAATGAGAAGTCTTTGGTCTTGTGTTGCTATGGAAAAGCCTTCACCTCAGCTTTGAGTCCCAAGCTTTTCATCCAATACTGAAGTTTTTCTTTATCCATTTTTTCTTTGTCTAGTTTTGCTGGGTATTGATCATGTAAGCTCTTTGCTGAGTATTGTTATCAATGTCTTAGCATGATATTACATAATACTGTTTGCAGAGTAATTTTAAGTTTTTTAATAGTTTATATTATTGTTTTTCCATCCACCTTATTTATATTATTCATATTTTTCTGAATCTTTAAATTCTGAATTCAAATCCTGCCATAATTAACTTTACCTTTCACTAAAATAGTATCAGTCAAGTACTGGAGTCGATTTAATTAACTTTTCATTCCTTTAAAAATTGTGACCTTGTTAGAAATTATTAATATTAGTATTGAAGCTAATATTACTATTAACATTACTATTATTATAATGAGAGCAGTCATAACAGAATCAGTAGAACATCCCTGCAGTATTTCATTACATTTCAGTATTCAGAGTTCAGATCTGACTGGAGTTATCTTTCCTTATTAGTCATCTGTGATAAAATATATACTATTCAAGTACTAGGTTCAAGCTAATATATTTCTCCAACAAAATTTCAACCTTATTTCTCTACATAAGGACCTATTAATATTATTATATCTATTATTGTGTGAATCAGCTTCTAGTTACTGCTTGTTGTTTACTTTTGTTTTTAGCTTTTGGTTGTTTGTAGATTGTCAGAGCATTGGATAAAACACCTTGCAATGTTTGTTCCAACTCTTTAGGATCTTGCTAAGATCAACTTTGCCTATTATCTTTTTGGGGTCAAGTACCAGTCAAACACTGGGGTCACAAATTTCTTGTCAAGTACTATACTAGAAATCATTATGGATTGGCAGTATCAGTGGAGATTCAGGCACCATGCTTTGCAGCATAGATTTATGGTCCTTTACGTTCTGAGTTCAAATCCCGCCAAGGTTAACTTTGCCTTTCATCCTTACGGGGTTGATAAAATAAAGTACCAGTAATGCACTGGGGTAATTGCTGACCTTGTGCCAAAAATAGAAACAATTATTACCCTCATCACCATTACTGTTGCTACTGGAGTAGTCATCATAGTAGTAGAAATGATAGTAACAGAGAATATATTAAATCTATATATTCTCACCACTGTCATTGAAGTTACTGTTATTGTTATAAGCATTATTATCACCATTATTATTGGAGATGTATACCTCACTAAATCAATAACTTTTTCCCATTATGATAATTGTTGTTGTTATTGTTATTATTACTGTATTTGCTTGCTATATCTAATTAAATATAATCTACTTTGATATATATCTTGTTTCTTGAAACTTCTGTCCATTATGATGAGTATAATTTTGTTTTTGTTTTGTTATTTTTATTGGTTCCATACTTAACCTATCATTAGATTATTTTCTACTAACTGTATAAATACTCATTTAATATAGATGAGGTCAGTGATTAGCAATTGTTCTGTTGCATCTTTTCTATTCCATCTCTTTTATTTAACCACTTATTTTTCACTTTTTACTCTACTTCATTTCTTTTTCATTCTCTCTCTTTTTCTTTTGTTTTTCCACCCTTTGCCTTTGATGGAAATCAAATTGGTATCATCCTTATTTTACTCTCCACAAAATAAATTAGATTTTCCAATCTCAGCTTCAGACTACTTGCCACATTTTTCACACCTTTTCATAATCCTGTTGATTTAGAATCCACAGAGCAGAAAATTTCTTGAACATAATTCAACCCAGCTGACTTATCATCTCCTTTGTTTGTCTCAAGTGCTGAAAAGAGATGAAGTGGATTAGGGGATGGTGCATTCCATTAGTAGTGTGAGATCATGGTCTGTGGTTTTCTATTTTTGTTGCACATTTCTTGGCAGAGAGTAAATTTGTACTTTGATAAGTTATTGTTTTTGTAGTTGTTTAACCCCAGGTCAGCCCATTCCAACTGTAACCATCCAGTCTTTTTGTATATTAGGGACTACATTGTTCAATACATCATCCTAAATTTAATCATTTTGGCATCAAACTGCTTGCAACTGACCATAGTTCCATAATAATACAAATCAGTTTATTTTAACACCTTCCATCATAATTTTATATAAGAACCTTTAAGTTATGGTTCAAACACCAGCTTAATAATAAGAAAGTTATTTTACTTTCAAATTCGTGATTATTTTAAGAACTATTTGAAAATCATAGGCAGTGTATTTTATTAGAAATATGGGAACAAAAAGGTTAGGGAAGTAATGTGTGAGTTGAAGAAAATTTGGTTGCTGTTAGAAGCAAGCAACTGTATATAAGCTCCCCATGTGGCTCAAGATAGCTGAATAGATAGGGTACAGTGAATGCGGATCCAATATGTTGAAGATTCATATTTTGTCACTGGAAATGTGTTAATATGCTTAACTATTAAATGGCCTGGTTCAGAAAAAGAATAATAGCATATATATGACATTAGATGATGATGATATATATATGATAAGAAAAAATGATGAAATTTCATTTAAACATTTTTATTCTTTTATTGGGTATTGACCTGTTACGTGTGTTTCACAAATGATTGGCTCAAGGTCATCTATGGGAGCTATGGACCTGACTCCAGCATCAATCTGCTCGTCAGACTGGTGATTTTTCTTTTTTGTTGTTGAATCACCAGTCTGTTGAGCAGATTGATGCTGGAGTCAGGTCCATAGCTTCCATAGCTGACCTTGAGCCAATCATCTGCAAAACATATGTAACAAGTCAATACTCAATAAAACCATAAAAACATGTAAACGAAACTTCATCGGTTGTTTTGTTATTATATACACTCTTCCTGTGCATTGAATGCTCATATTGGTACCAGCACCAGTGATCCATTATATATATATTATCATCATCATCATCATCATCATTGTTTAACATCCATCTTCCAAGCTAGCATCGGTTATATGTAAGTATGTTTGTATATATATATAGATATATATATATGTGTATATATATATATTAATACGTTGATGATATCACAATACCATGCATGGTACTGCAATATCATACCACACACACTGTCCTACTCAACACTAACTGTAGTTAAATAGTTGCAGAGTATTTCATCTATGGAATTGGTTGTGAGTTGGCAAAATTGAACAAATTCATTGGGTAATCCACAAAAGTGGAATATGATCAGTGACTAACGATCATCAAATCATTCAATGAAGACATCAAAATTATTGATATATCCCATAAATTAACTATGGTCATACACAAAAATTAATATGCTAACATGCACATATGTGTATGTGTGTTTATGCATATCTATATGTGTATGATGATTATGATCAATGTATGTATATACATGCATAGCTATATATTTGTACATGTGCGTATGTGTATATTCTTTTATTTTTCTACTGGCTTCAGTCATGAGACTGCGACCATGCTCTGATACTGCCTTGATTTAGCTGATTATATTGATCCCTAATACTTACTTTTTTCAAGTCTGGTACTTATGAATCTCTTTTTTTGACAAACTTCTAAGTTGTGGGTCATGAACATAAATGTAAATATAAGCCTGACCACACAAACACACACATATACACACATATATGTACGTATGTGTGTGTACGTATGTGTGTGTGTATTCATGTTTGTGTTTGTGTTAGTGTTTATGTCCCACATACTATACTCTAAGATCAATTCATGATATGCCAAGATATATAAAAACATGACCATCTCTTAACAAACCATAAAATATGAGAATATTCATATATATATAGATGTATGTGTGCGTGTGTGTGTGTGTGTGTGTGTGTGTGTGTGTGTGTGTGTGTGTGTGTGTGTGTGTGTGTGTGTGTGTGTGTGTGTGTGCGTGTTCATGCGTGTGTTTATGTCCCACAACTTAAAGGTTTGTCAAAAAAGAGATTCATATATACGATGGTGTTCTGCAGTTTCTGTTTACCAAATTCTATTCAATAACATTGGTCAACCTAAATCTATAGTAGCACACATTTACCCAAGGTGCTACACAGCAAGACTGAACCCAGAACCACGTGATGCAATGCAAGCTCCATAACCACATAGCCATACCATACATGTATTGACTTTGACAGATTAACACACGCATATGTATATTGTACAGTTATAGGCTGACTTGGATAAATAAGGATAAATAAGAACTTGTCACTTCCATTCTTATCAATATCTAGGAATGGAATCTCATATAAATGACTGTTTTAAACTTTCAGATAAATTCACGATATGCTGTCATGGTAAAATCCAACATAAGCATGACCCTCTCTTAATAAATTTGGCACCAGAAAATATGAGAATCACATGCTTGTTTAGTATAAGTCAGGTAAAATAAACCATAGAATCTGATATAATCAGCAGTATTAAAATAAAGGTCATCAGCTTTCTCTTTACTTTTATGGATATATTCATTTTTGTTGACGTATTTGTAGAACTGATACTATACTCTGGGGTTTTACTTCAGTAATGTTATAGTTCCTTAAGTAGACCTTTACAAAAGTGCCTAGAACTTCTCATTCAGTTAAACCTATAGAATTACTTTCACAAATGAATGAAAAGTATTCTAGTTGTTCAAATGTCCTTGCTGTGTCCTCACCACAACCAACACCTCTTTCTTTTCTTTTAGCATCACTCAATAGCAAGATTATCAATTATGCATAGTTCAGTGTTCAGATTTTACTGACTTCTTCTTCTTCTTCTTTTTCTTCTTCTTCTTCTTCTTCTTCTTCTTCTTCTTCTTCTTCTTCTTCTTCTTCTTTTTCTTCTTCTTCTTCTTCTTCTTTTTCTTCTTCTTCTTCTTCTTCTTTTTCTTCTTCTTCTTCTGCTTCTGCTTCTGCTGCTGCTGCTGCTGCTGCTGCTTTTATGTGTGAAAATCATATTGGCCATTTATTTTTTATTATATATTTATTGCCTGGACAGTAATAGAGTTGAATACACCTATTGGCCTCTGAAGAATAAAAATGTAATAAAATAGCGTCATAAAGATGTCACCTTTTTACCATTACTTTAAATTTATACACATTCACAATTTTAATTGTTTCAGATAATTAGATAACTCTGCAGCCATCTTTTTTTTTTTAGTTTGTTTGTTTTGGTATTCATTTAAATTACTGATATTTTTATTTGTTAGTTTGTTAGTAGTGGCCAATTTTAGATTATTGAATTCGACATTTGTTGAATATAGCTGGCATTTTGGTCAAGTTTTAGTGTAAACTAAAACAAACCCTTTTTGAATACAAATACATAAAAACTGAATTATCTGAATAAGAAATGAACACTAAAATAGTTACTTTTATGTTAATTCTCTGTTCTGTCTGTTGAATTACGTATGGTAATTCTTCAGACTGCTTGCTTATCATGATAATATATAAAGATAGATAATTCTCTCTAAAACATTGCTGACATGAAGCTATGAAAATGCTTTTAAAAATTTTCTTTCGCCATTGATTTATTGTTTAGAATAATCTTTCTTGTTGGGTTTTAAGAACCGATTGACTTTGATATCAAAATATATAAAGGTATTCTGATTGAATCTTCATGTAAGGAATTGATTGATTCTCTTCTAGTTATTGGTAAATGCTTAGAGACAGAGAGAGGGAAGATAAATATTGTCTATTAGAAAAATATCTCAATCAGTATAAAGATAACCTAAGTCAAGACTAAATTATTTCCTTTGCTAATCAATAGAAATAGGAAGGTTGTGATGTGGAAGAGAAACAGACCAGTTTTCCCCTGAGAAACTGCTATAGTGAAAGATTTAATAGTTTCCTATTGTAGAATAATGGTCATATGCTTCTTACTGTACATTAAAAACTAAAATAATAGTATATGTAATAGCAGCATGCTTAAGAATCATAAGTATTATATATAACTTAACTATTATCATTATACTAGTTTATATAGTTGACGATCTCTCTCTCTCTCTCTCTCTCTCTGTATATATATATATATATATACACATATATATATATACACATATAAACACAAAAGCCTTCCCTAGTGAGGAATGTACATCCCAACATAGCTTAGTTGTCAGCGACCTCACGGTCAGAACTAGACGAGCCCTGAAACAGAGGCCAACCTGGAGAAGAAAGATCTGGAAGCTGAAAGTCCCCTCAACCAGTAACAGATTTAAAGATATTTTACTCAACGCCTACGACAGTAAAGAAGAACAGATAGAGACATTTAACGTAGAAGAGAACTGGGAGTTCCTAAAAAATAACTTACTAGAGGCGACGGATGAGGTTTGTGGCTGGAGTAAGACCTCAAGCAGGAGGAGAGTGACTTGGTGGTGGAACAATAAGGTAGATGAAGCAGTCAAGGCCAAGAGACAGGCATGGAAAGAATGGAAGAACGGGGGGAGCAGGGTACATTACATAGAGACCAAGAGGGAAGCTAGGCGACAAGTATACTTAGCTAGGAGGGAAGCAGAGGATAGAAAATTCAAGCATGTTTTACAACGTGAGGACCAGAAACAGGAGGTATTCAAGATTGCGAGGCAGTGTGTCAGAGATAGTTGTGATGTCATTGGAGAGAAGTGTATCCGGAATGATAAAGGTGAGCTTGCCCTCACAAGTGCTGAGAAGAAAGATGCATGGAAGAGTCATTATGATAGATTACTAAATGAGGAGAATGCATGGGAAGAAGAGACCCTACCCCACGTAGACCCTATAGAGGGACCAGCAGTACAAGTCAGCGGCAGCGTAGTAAGTAAGGCAATCAGAGATATGAAGATAGGGAAGGCAACCGGTCCATCGGGTATAGCTGCCGAGATGCTGAAGGCATCTGGGTCTGTAGGTCACACTATAACCACACGTATCGTTAACCAGGTAATACTAGAGGGGGCCATACCAAAAGATTGGTGCAGTAGCATCATTGTCAACTGCTACAAAGGTAAAGGCGATGCACTAGATAGAGGAAACTATAGAGGTATAAAGTTGATGGACCAGGTCATGAAAGTAACAGAAAGAGTTATAGCACAGCTGATTAGGGACCGGGTGAATATAGACGAGATGCAATTTGGGTTTGTTCCAGGGAAAGGCACCACTGATGCGCTCTTCCTTGTGAGGCAATTACAGGAAAAGTACCTAGCTAAAAGTAAGCCACTCTACTTGGCATTTGTCGACCTTGAGAAAGCCTTTGACAGAGTTCCACGTGCAGTAATCTGGTGGGCTCTTAGAAAACTAGGAGTAGATGAATGGCTTGTGAAAGCGGTACAAGCCATGTATAGGGGAGCAGTCAGCAAAGTTAGGATTGGCAATGAGTATAGCGAGGAATTTAGCGTACAGGTTGGGGTCCACCAGGGCTCTGTTCTTAGCCCTCTCCTGTTCATCATAGTCCTGCAGGCAATAACGGAGGAGTTTAAGACCGGATGCCCATGGGAACTCCTGTATGCTGATGACCTCGCACTCATAGCTGAATCTATGGTAGAACTAGAGAATAAATTCCAAACCTGGAAGCAGGGACTAGAGAGAAAGGGCCTCAAAGTCAACATGACAAAGACTAAGGTCCTTATAAGTAGACGAGAAAACAGAACCCAGATCCCCTCAGGGAAATGGCCTTGCTCAGTATGTAGGAAAGGTGTAGGTAGGAACTCCATTCTTTGCCCCAAATGCAAACAATGGGTACACAAGAGATGTAGCGGGATCTCAGGAAGCTTAATTAAGAATGTAGGATTCACATGCAGCAGCTGTGCTGAAACAGCAAGCAAACAGCCACAGGAAACAAGTACCACCAATCTCTGGGAGGGCCCTGTAGAAACAGTAGACAGCTTCTGCTACCTAGGTGACCGAATTAGCAACGGAGGTGGGTGCTCAGAAAGTACAATAACTAGGGTAAGAACGGGATGGAAGAAGTTTAGGGAACTACTACCACTGCTAGCTGCAAAAGGCTTCTCCCTCAGAATGAAAGGCAGACTGTATGATGCGTGTATCCGAACAGCGATGTTGCATGGTAGTGAGACCTGGGCGCTGAAGGTGGAAGACTTACGTAGATTAGAGAGAAACGAAGCCTGCATGCTCCGATGGATGTGTAACAGTAATATACGTGAACGACAAAGCATAAATGAATTGAGAGAGAGACTGAGCATAAGAGGAATCAAATGCTGCGTGCAGGAGAGGCGGTTACGCTGGTATGGACATGTGATGCGTATGAAGGATGACAGCTGCATAAAAAGGTGCAGAGCACTAGAAGTTGATGGAAACCGCGGAGTGGGGAGACCCAAGATGACTTGGGATGAGGTGATAAAAGCCGACCTTACCCAACTACACCTCTCAAAGTCAATGACACACGACCGTGACTTCTGGCGTCACGCAGTAATACAGGGTACCCGACCTCCCATGGGTACATGCTGAAGCATATAAACAATATGCCCCCCCCCCCCACCGCAAGGTGGTCGTGGAGGTGCCACGGCAAAAAAGCACCCAGCCCACACTGTAAAGTGGACGTGTAGGCGCCACGAAAAAGCACCCAGCACTCACTGTAAATGAGGTTGGTGTTAGGAAGGGCATCCAGCTGTAGAAATCAAGCCAGATCAGTTCCTGTATGAGCAAGGCATGGTCAGCCGACCAGACACTGCCCACAACAGGACAACCCGTCTAACCCATGCTAGCGTGGAAGAACGGACGTAAAACGGTGATGATGATGATGATGACATCTTTATCATCAACACTGTTTAATATCTATTTTCCATGCTTACATTAGATGGGTTGACATGTTATGAGGCTAGCCAGATCAGGTGAGCACATCTTGCTCATACAGATCTATTTAGAGTTGGGTTTTCTATGGCTGGATGATCACCTAACAGGGTGAACTGGGTACTTTTTTGTCATGGCACCAGCATTACCACCTAACAGGGTGGATTGAGTGACTTTTGTAATGGCACCAGGATGGCCATCTAACATATCATCACCGTTTTATGTCCGTTCTTCCACGCTAGCATGGGTTAGACAGGTTGTCCTGTTGTGGGCAGTTGCCGGTCAGCTGACCATGCCTTTCTCTTACGGGAACTGATTCTGGCTTGATTTCTACAGCTGGATGCCCTTCCTAACACCCACCTCATTTACAGTAAGTGCTGAGTGCTTTTTTTCCATGGCGCCTACACATCCACTTTACAGTGTGGGCTGGGTGCTTTTTTGCCGTGGCACCTCCACGACCACTTTGCAGTAGGAGGGTGTGGGGACATATTGTCTATTTGCTTCAGCTTCAGCTTGTACCCGTGGGGAGTCGGGTCTTCTGTATTACTGCGTGACGCCAGAGGTCACGGTCGTGTGTCATTGCCTTTGAGAGGTGTAATTGGGTAAGGTCGGTTTTTATCACCTCATCCCAGGTCTTCTTGCGACTCCCCACTCTGTGGTTTCCATTGACTTCTAGTGCTCTACACCTTTTTATGAAGCTGTCATCCTTCATACGCATCACATGTCCATACCAACGCAACCGCCTCTCCTGCACACAGCATTTGATTCCTCTTATGCTCAGTCTCTCTCTCAATTTGTTTATGCTTTGCCGTTCACGTATATTACTATTACACATCCATCGGAGCATGCAGGCTTCGTTTCTTTCTAATCTATGCAAGCCTTCTACAGACAGTGCCCAGGTCTCACTACCATGAAGCATTGCTGTTCGTATAAACGCATCATACAGTCTGCCTTTCGTTTTGATGAAAAAACCTTTTGCAGCTAGCAGTGGCAGTAGCTCTCTGAACTTCTTCCATCCCGTTCTTACCCTAGTTATTGTACTTTCCGAACACTCACCTCTGCTGCTAAATGGGTCACCTAGGTAGCAGAAGCTGTCTACTGTTTCTACAGAGCCCTCCCAGAGTTTGGTGATGCTTGTTTCCTGTAGCTGTTTGCTGTTTGCTGTCCCAGCACAGCTGCTACATGTGAAGCTTACATTCTTAGTTAAGCTTCCTGAGCTCCCACTACATCTCTTGTGTACCCATTGTTTGCATTTGGGGCAAAGAATGGAGTTCCTACCTACACCTTTCCTCCATACTGAGCAAAGCCATTTCCCTGGGGGGATCTGGGCTTTCCATGTCAGATAGTCAGTGCCAACAAGTGCATTGAAGTCTCCTGTCAGGATATACAACTCAGTCTTAACTACATCTAATGCTGCAATGATTTCATCAAGGAAGGATCTGTATTCAGACTCTTTGTTTGGTGTATAAACTTGCACTATCTTCCCTAGTAGTTTACCACTGTTGGTCCTGAGTTGCTTATTCATCCGGTAGGTCCCCACTTATATTGTATCTAGCCATCATGTTTGGTACCCGAATCACTATCAGCCCCCTGCAACCCATTATCTAGCAGAATAGCTCTGCCAAGAAGACTTCATCTCCTTTCCTTGAAATTATCATTTAAATTCATAATTTTCCTTCAGCTATGAAGCTAGGCAAAGAGGCATTCCTGTTTTACTCTTATGGGGCCCCATAGGTATTCTATGTTTAAAAAATCCTATGTATTTTTATAATCAAATATTATTAGGAATTGTATAAAAAAACAGTTAAAATATCTTGTGTATTGTAGAAGTATAAACAATTTAAAATATCTTGTGTATTGTAGAAGTATAAACAATTTACTAGAATTACGTCTCCAGTTAATTTTCTCTGTGGATTTTGGCTGTAGAACTAACTACTATTTTGCCGCCACCAATCATCATCACCGTTTTACGTCTGTTCTTCCACGCTAGCATGGGTTCGACGGATTGTCCTGTTGTTGGCAGTGTCCGGTCGGCTGACCTTGTCTTACTCATACGGGAACTGATTCTGGCTTGATTTCTACAACTGGATGCCCTTCCTAACACCAACCTCATTTACAGTGAGTGCTGGGTGCTTTTTTGCCATGGCACCTCCACGACCACTTTGCAGTGGGAGAGAGTGGGGGCATATTGTCTATATACTTCAGCTTTGGCTTTTATCTGTGGGAAGTCGGGTCTTCTGTATTACTGCGTGACGCCAGAGGTCATGGTCATGTGTCACCATCTTTGAAAGGTGCAATTGGGTAAGGTCGGCTTTTATCCCAGGTCTTCTTGGGTCTCCCCACTCCGCGGTTTCCATCGATTTCTAGTGCTCTGCACCTTTTTATGCAGCTGTCATCCTTCATACGCATCACATGTCCATACCTACGCAACCTTCTCTCCTGCACACACTATTTGATTCCTCTTATGCTCAGACTATCTCTCAATTCGTTTATGCCTTTCTGTTCGCGTATATTACTATTACACATCCATCGGAGCATGCACTATATATATATATATATATAAATATTACATATATAAAGTTTTCTGTATACATACAGGGTGGGTAACTGAGACTGCACCAATGTATATATAAATATACACACTTTAATATGTAAGCATGTAAACATACCAGAAAATACAAATTTTCATGTAAATTGAAAAAAATGATAAACACCTTTAATCGATTTTCGAACCCTCATCAGAATGTGTATATCATCCAAACAACTGCAAGGCAACATTATATGATGGGCTTATATATTCATTTGCTCTTAGTATCATTCTGAAATGGAGGTACTAATTTGCATATAATTAGTGCTCAAGTTGATACTTAATTAAGTCGAAGAATACAATAAAGTTATATCTGTATAAATACATGCACATGTCTGACTCAGCACCAATGTGTATAAATATATGCGCATATCTAATGAGTATACATGTAAACATGCCAGAACATATGAATCTCCCTGTTAATTGTTTGTGGTGCTTCTTGGTGCTTCCCCCATGATGGTTTTCACTTCACATTGTTATAGACGATACATTTTCCATCTCCAGTTATCATTTTCTTCAAAAAGGAATCGTTTACTTCATGTTTAAGTAAGGAATCACAGATGAAAATTCATTGGGAGAGGTTGGCTTCATTCAGTTCATAGGGAACCCAAACATTGACCCTGCTGATGTAACCAGGTATATGCAGATGGTTTTCAACACTTGATTTGGATATCTGGAGAATATCTGTGATCTCCCTGCTTGTAAGATGGGAGTTGGTGTCGACTAACTCCTTCACTTGGTCACTGTTAACCACAGTTGGCCATCCAGAGTGAGGCACATCTTGAATTGAAAAATTTCCCAATCAAAATCTTGAAAGCCACTTCTAGCATACATGTTCTGTAACAGCATCCTCTCTGTCACGTTGTATATGTTTCTGCAAGTTTCTGATGCTTTCTTACCTTTTTTAAAATAAAAAAGTTTGATGTATTGATAATGTTCATTTTAGTTCTCCATTTTGAGGGTTAACAGAAACACACAAAATACAAGACATCTTGTCAGAGTTTCACTAAGAACTACTTCAAAGAATCAAGTATCTAACGAGTGCATACTCAGAAGGAAAAAAGTAAAGTTAGTAATTATGAGAGCGTCTAAAGTTTAGTCTTGGAAAAAAACAAATGGACTTTTTGGCCAACCCAATACATACTTACATACATGCATACATACATATATCAGGATTAAACCAGTATTAAATTAGTTAGACCATTATTCAACAGAGTACTTGATACTTGGAATAGTAAAGTGTGACTATATAAAAAAATAGTCAGAACCCGACGACTGAGCTGTCAAGATGGCAAGAGCTCAGCCATCAGACCCCTGACTCTTTCTAATATATATATATAATAAATGTAATCTGAGTTTTTCGAATATTAATAATAACATTCGATTCGTTTGCAATTATGAAAACAAGCCTCAATTTTATAGCCACGTCAGTAGAATGAACCCTCCATTCTTGCTCTTGTGTTCTACTGACATGGCTATAAAATTGAGGCTTGTTTGTATAATTGCAAACGAATCGAATGTTATTGTTAATATTCGAAAAACTCAGATTATATTTATTGTATTCAGCCATGTAGAGTGAAAATTTTCTTTTATATATATATATATATCATTTAAATGAACACTGGCGAGACCTTCAAGATAGTAAAGAATCATCTGTACTCTACCAACATGCTAAAATAGAACATAAGGGTAAATTAGAGAACATAGAAATAAAAATAGAATCTACACACAGAAAAGATACAATGTTTAGACAAATCACAGAGGCAATAAACATAAAAGAACTCCAACCAAAATTAAATAGAAAACATGAGTGGAACAGCAACATCACAACTTACAATTAAGGACAAAATGAAAACACATACACACATAGAACAAACAACCAACCAGTAACATGTAAATAAACAAATATAAACACTCACAGACACCCGGATGTGGCACATGCGCAGACTGAGCACACAACACACACACAGAAACAAGATGGCATAGGACAGAACAAAGGAAAGGCACAAAAACAAAGAAAAGAATCCCCAGTCACTGAAGAGGTCACAGAATGTGTGACGAAAGAACTTTGACAATATATAAATAACCATCTGGTTGTGGAACCAACCAACCAACCGGAAATTTATAAATTCCTAAATTTATAAATTTATTATAATAAATTGAAGTGAAAGCAACTGGTGCATGTGTTTCTTATTGGCAACATGACCCTCCCAAAGTATAACAATATCGGTTTCAACACACGTTTTCAGATAAAGAATCTTGCTAAACAAATTCAGAAACGATATATATATATATATATATACATATATATATATATATATGTACATATATATGAGGTGGGTCAGAAAAGTTCCAGGACTGATGTCCCAAAAGATTTATTTCAAACCCAAACTTCACACTAAGAGTTTTCTCCTTCAAAGTAATCCCCCTGGAGTCTAATGCACTTTTCCATCCTTTTCTGCCATGCTTGCATGCACTCCTGGAAGGATTATTCCGGGATCCTCCGCAGTTCCGTCGTCACGGTCCTTTTGATGTCGTCCACATCTTCAAAACGGGTCCCCTCCGAGTCGTACTCGGAGATCCATGAGTCATCACCAGTGATGACTGTCCCTAGCAAGTATGGTTTGGTTTCAAGACGCTCGAGGATGTCCTGGCACACTAGCATGCGTCGACCCTTCTGGTCATCATTCAGCAGTTTTGGCACCATCTTCGCGCAGACTTTACACATGTCCAAATTTTCAGTGAGAATCTTCCAGATGCTGTTTCGATTCATGCCCAGTTCATTTGCCATCAGTCAAACAGTCAGCCAACAATCGTTACGCACCATCTTCCTGACGCGCTCAACGTTGACCTCAGTCCCGGTTGTTGAGAGCCTTCCGCTCCTGAGGTCATCTTCCACGTCCTTGCATCCTTCTTTAAACCTCTTGCACCACTCAAAAACACGTGAGCGTGACATCGTCTTATCTCCATACACTTTCTGCAGCAATCCCAGTGCTTCTGGTGGAGTTTTCAAGTTTCTTCGTTGCTCTGTGCTCATTGCTTGACGACCTGTATATAAAATTATGATGAAAAAAGTTTGATCGCTGCAGAGAGCTAAGATTACAGTTACATACTCCAGGGGGATTACTTTGAAGGAGAAAACACTTAGTGTGAAGTTTGGGTTTGAAATAAATCTTTTGTGACATCAGTTCTGGAACTTTTTTGACACACCTCGTATATATATATATGTATATATATATATATATATATATATATATATATATATATATATATATATATATATATATATACTACTGTACGTCTGTATACATATATGTATGTACGTATACATACTTATATTTAAGTAACAGCCGTACTAAGAGTGAGAAATGAAATTTCGTTTCATTTTTTCCATTTATCTTTTTCGGTGCGCCCGGCCGATTAACTCAATCGATATGCAAATTAGGCTGCTCAGCCGTTAATATGCATAAGGAAAGTATACTTTCAGACATTCAATCATCTGGCAGGAAGGTATACGGTGGTGACGATAGCTAATAAGCTTGAAACTAGTACATCGTACCTTTGTCAGTGTTAAACAAAAGGGCAACGATGGTTTCTAAACACTGTATGGCTTAATTCGGGATGTTTGTTTGCAAACAAACCGAGCATTATAATAAATGTTCGGTGAATCCATACGTACATATATATATGTGTGCATGTATGTATATATATATACATACTACTGTACGTCTGTATACATATATGTATGAACGAATACATACTTATATTTAAGTAACAGCCGTACTAAGAGTGAGAAATGAAATTTCGTTTCATTTTTTCCATTTATCTTTTTCGGTGCGCCCGGCCGATTAACTCAATCGATATGCAAATTAGGCTGCTCAGCCGTTAATATGCATAAGGAAAGTATACTTTCAGACATTCAATCATCTGGCAGGAAGGTATACGGTGGTGACGATAGCTAATAAGCTTGAAACTAGTACATCGTTCCTTTGTCAGTGTTAAACAAAAGGGCAACGATGGTTTCTAAACACTGTATGGCTTAATTCGGGATGTTTGTTTGCAAACAAACCGAGCATTATAATAAATGTTCGGTGAATCCATACGTATATATATATATGTGTGCATGTATGTATATATATACATACTACTGTACGTCTGTATACATATATGTATGTACGAATACATACTTATATTTAAGTAACAGCCGTACTAAGAGTGAGAAATGAAATTTTGTTTCATTTTTTTCCATTTATATATATATATACCCTTGCAAGCAGGGAAAAGCAGACGTAAAATGAAATGATGATGATGATGATGATACATATATATCATTTTCATCATCACCATTTTACATCCATATAATTTTTAATGTCTGTTTTATTTCTAACTGTTTTTGTTTTATATAAGTGTGAATTATTTATACTAGATTATATATAATAGCTGTCAATTGTTTTCCTCTTGTATAAACCTGAGTTCATACACATGTCATTACAAGTGAACCTCAAAGAAATGACTACAATAACAAATGAAATTTTATCTCTTTATTATGGTTTGCTTTTGCAACAAATCATCTTTGTTACAGATAAATTTTGATGGATCAATTTGATTATTGTAAATACTATAGTAGCTTGGAATGGAAGCCAGAAGATGGTGTAGTGCAAGCGTGTTAACACAGTCCTATTGTCTGTCATTTATAATGGCTTGTTGTTTAAGAGAAGCAGGTGAAAAATGGGATTTCCCAAAAAATATTTGATATTTGAAGGATAAGGTGAAAAGTAGGGTCAAGTTGTTGGCAGATTGTTCGAGTGGAACTGGTTGTTCCTGTTCTATTTGATAATTTGATAAAAAAAAAAAAAAAGGTAACTTTTGAGGTGATATGAATTACTGTTCAATATATCCTCAATATATTTATATACATATTTATGAATGTATACATACCTACACCTGTTTATATACATATTTGTGAATGTATACATACCTACACCTGTTTATATACATATTTGTGAATGTATACATACCTACACCTGTTTATATACATATTTGTGAATGTATACATACCTACACCTGTTTATATACACATTTGTGAATGTATACATACCTACACCTGTTTATATACATATTTGTGAATGTATACATACCTACACCTGTTTATATACATATTTGTGAATGTATACATACCTACACCTGTTTATATACATATTTGTGAATGTATACATACCTACACCTGTTTATATACATATTTGTGAATGTATACATACCTACACCTGTTTATATACATATTTGTGAATGTATACATACCTACACCTGTTTATATACACATTTGTGAATGTATACATACCTACACCTGTTTATATACACATTTGTGAATGTATACATACCTACACCTGTTTATATACACATTTGTGAATGTATACATACCTACACCTGTTTATATACACATTTGTGAATGTATACATACCTACACCTGTTTATATACACATTTGTGAATGTATACATACCTACACCAAAAAGACCAATATGATGAGAACAACACAGGTCCAGCAGTCAGAGTCAACCAATGGCAAGCTATGGTGATGCGGAGCTCGACATCAACTGTTGGATCGGCAAAGGAGCCGCAGTCTTCTAGTAGATGTGCCCAGTCTGGTCGTCTTAATGCATCAGCACCAGGATCAACCTGTGCTTGTTCAAGAACATCATGTTATCGACAGTGCTTTACGCAAGCAAAACCTGAAAGAGCACGACAAAAAAAGAGAGATGGCTGAACGCATTCCACCAGCAGTGCCTGCAAATGATCCTTCGTGTGTCCTGGTGCGACTGAGTGTGAAACGAGGAAATCCTGCGGAGAGCCAAGTTGTGGATGCTACAGAGGTTGGTCACAGAGCGTCGGTGCCACCTGGCTGGCCATGTTCTGTGCCTGTCTAACAAACAACACTTGAAAACAGCGATTAACTGGACTCCACTTGGTGGCAAACGGAGATGGGGTTGCCCCAGGATTACCTGGCGATGAACATTCCAAAAAGACCTGATGGCACCCACCATCACTTGGCACGGATGCGAAAAAGCCGCTGCTGATCAAGACCGTTGGTGACTACTTACTGCTCAATGCGCCGAATGGCGTGGAAGAACCTAAGAACTAAGATATATATATATATATATATATATAGAATATTTTAGTATCGTGAGAGAGTAGAGGTTTAAAGGGATAAGCGATACATATAGTTAGTTGCCATAAGCTGGCGTATTTGGGCTCAATACTTGTGCCTACAGGGTTAAATATCGGAAGCGTTAATATTTAGTGGGCGAGAATATAAGCAGAGCAGTTATAAATGAAAGGATTACAAAGGAGAATATATACTGTTAGAACATGTTTATACAAAAGCACCTACGTACGTTTCACCCGAAAAGGGCTTCTCAAGGGCATACAAATCAAGAGAGTATTCGGTACGGGACCCAGGAGGGGTTTTAAGGTGATCATCACATCAAAGTTCTTCTTAGTTCAAACAGACATGCTGTTATTGTCACAGAACAAGGGGAGAAACGTACGTAGGTGCTTTTGTATAAACATGTTCTAACAGTATATATTCTCCTTTGTAATCCTTTCATTTATATATATATATATATATATATATATATGTGTGTGTAAATGAAGTAATTCCGTCGGAAAAGTCCAGGAAAAAAGAGTGCTCTATGTAGGTAACAGAGCTTAATAGTTATGTAATAAACAACATAAGGCAATTATTTCATTTACCAGTGGTTTCTTAAAAGCAAAAATATTTTGCTTTCAATCATCAGAATGAAAAAATCCTGGCGTATTTATTGACATTGGATTTTAAAAACAAAAATGCAATCTATATAGATTGCATTTTTGTTTTTAAAATCCAATGTCAATAAATACGCCAGGATTTTTTCATTCTGATGATTGAAAGCAAAATATTTTTGCTTTTAAGAAACCACTGGTAAATGAAATAATTGCCTTATGTTGTTTATTACATAACTATATATATATATATATATAAATGTAATCTGAGTTTTTCGAATATTAACAATAATATTCGATTCGTTTGCAATTATGCAAACAAGCCTCATTTTTAAAGCCATGTCAGTAGAATGAGTCCCTCATTCTTGCTCTTGTGTTGGCATGTAAACAGAACTTCAGACACTAATGTTTCTGGGTATTACCCTTCATCAGTACAGTTCACTGTTCACTTGCTAAGTGTCAGAGCTAGTGAAAATATATGATATTTTCTAAAATATACAGTGACTGATTGGCCTTATTTGCATATTAGCAGACTGGCTGAGGAGTCAGATCTGCATATTAGCAGATCCACTCATCAGCCAGATTTGCATATCAGCAGACTAACCAGTCAGTTTCCTGTATATGAGCGATCAATGGCCGGCTTTGCCATATTCAAATTTTTTTTTTATTTCGCTCTACATGGCTGAATACAATAAATGTAATCTGAGTTTTTCAAATATTAATAATAATAATATTCGATTCGTTTGTAATTATGCAAACATACCCCATTTTTAAAGCCATGTCAGTAGAATGATCCCCTCATTCTTGCTCTTGTGTTGGCATGCAAACAGAACTGCAGACACTAAGGATTTTGGGGGTTTTTTTATACATAAATATATATCATCATCATCATCATCATTGTTTAACGTCTATCTTCCACGCTAGCATGGGTTTAGACGGGAATTGTCGTACTTGAGGCAGGATTGGTTGGGTAACCATGTCTCAATCGTATAGCACTGTCTGGCAGGTTTTCTACGGCTGGATGCCCTTCCTAACACCAACCACGTTTACAGTGTGGATGACGAGGTTTTTACCGTGATGCCTACACGGCCACATTACAGCGTGGACTGTGTGTTTTTTTGTAGTGACACCTACATGACCTCATTTATTTTGGACTGGATGTTGTGGTAGCAACATAACTTTACAGAGAAAGAGTGGCGTTGGTGGGAGTGGGGTGGAGTAGGGGTAGTGGGATGGGGTATATATTTGGGTAAGAGGTGCCTACTGACTGTAGGTTTCGCTTTGTACATAGGCAAGGTGGGTCTTCAGTATTACTGCGTAGCACCAAAGATCTCAGTCCAGTGACATTGTCTTAACAATGTGTAAGTATATCAGGTCGGAATTTATCAAATCGTCCCAGGTTTTTCTGGGTCTACCTACTCCGTAACTTCCATCAATTTTGATCACCCTGCACTTTTTTATACAACTGTCATCTTTCATGTGCATCACATGACCATCCCAACGTAGTCTTCTCTCAAGTAAACAGCATCTGATCCCTCTTATTCCTAATTTCTCACTTAGTTCATTTATGCTTTGCCGTTCGCATATATTACTATTACACATCCAATCGAGCATGGATACTTCGTTCCTCTCCAGTCTGCGCAGTTCCTCTACACACAAAGCCCATGTCTCACTGCCATGTAACATTAATGTTCGTTTGCAGGCATCATACAATCTGCTTTCATTCTTAGAGAGAAACCTTTTGTGGCCAATAGTGGTATAAGCTCTCTGAACTTTTTCCATCCCGTTCTGACTCTGGCTACTGTACTTTCAGAGCACCCTTTGTGTGTATATATATATACACACACACACACACACACACACACATATATATATATATATATATAATATAATAAATAGAAATATATGCAATCACACCTTTGTAATCATTTATAATTTCCCTTTAGTCTAGTATGTCATGGATGTACTCTACTGTCTATATGTATGTTCATTTATCAAGTGATCTAAAATACAAATAACATACTCTGCCACTCAAATACTGGTAAGAGGTTATGAATATTTTGTTCTTCCCAACTCAACACTAGTTGACACTATTCAAGCTTCTGTCAGCTCAAGAAATATTATATATGGCTTTTACATAAGATTTAGTCCAAATGCCTGTAGCCAAGTAAACTGGAATCAGAGACAACTAAGGAAGCTTAATGTATATTTTGAACTCTTAAAAGAAGTGGCTAAAGTAAGATGATATATAGTGATTATATTTCCAGGGAAGGCCATTTTTGAAATGAAGGATTGTTTAATCAAATACTCCAGGTTGTGATGAATGAGACTTTGAGAATGAGTAAAAAGAAATTTGTATAAGTTCAGTTGGTTTAGGTTAAGGAAGAATGCAGTCAGCAATTTCAGAGAAGTAAAAGTTATTGTAAACCTCCAAAAAGGAGTTGTTGTTGTAGTAACAATATAAAAGACAGACAGAACATTTTTCTTCTATTTTCAAGGAAGATAATATATTTATTTTCAGTATGATGGATAAGAGATGGACACCACCAGGTTTTATTAAATGACCAAGAAATGCTGTATGTTACTACAGCATCCTTATGACTCAATCAAGAGTTACAGCTCTATACATACATGATCGTATAGAGAATATTATGTTGTCTCTTAGTATGATGGTATAGAGCAGGTGTCTCAAACACATAGTCTATATTGTTGAAATTACTAGCGAAATCAAGGGCCTTATCAAGTAAGGCCCTGGATATCGAAGGGTAAAAATCAATCATATCAAATTGAGTGAACCTAGCTTTCTTAGTATGTTTGAGGACTATTATCCCACTGATTGAGAGTGGACTGTTGTCTAATGGCTATATTAATTTTTCTAAGTATGTCTTTACTAACAAGTCCTAACCCCATTTTAGTGTCCTCAAACACACTAAGAAAGCTAGGTTCACTCAATTTGATATAATTCATTTTTACCCCTCAATATCCAGGACCTTACTTGATAAGGCCCTTGACTTTGTGAGCAATTTCACCAATATAGACGAGTTAGACCAATACGTCATATCCCACTGCAGAAAATCCTTCCTCTTTAAAAATGTAGACTCCTGGATAAAGAAATCCACTAACAACGACCCATTTGATGTGCTGATGGGATCATTTGACAGAACTGATATATGCGATTTGGTGAGCCTTTTTATCTTAGACACACTACGTAATAAATTCCCTGACTTCCATATGGGCCTATATTGTGATGATGGTCTGGCACTAGCGAGCCATAAAAGTGGCCATGACCTTGACATTTAGAAAAAAACTTGATCACTACCTTCAGCAGCCTAGGCTTAAAAATTACTGTATCCACCTACATCACCAATGTTAACTTCCTAGACATTAATTTAGACCTACACACACACACATACAGACCATTCCACAAACACAGTGAGAAATTTAGTTGCATCCATAAGGACTCTAGCTAACTCTATAGTTTTTTTAAATCTTATCAATAACATTGGTTAGAGGGTATCCAACCTCTCTTCTAGCAAAGCCATCTTTGATAGGGCAGCACCCTACTACAACTCAGCACTAAGCAACAGTTGCTTCTCCGAGAGAATCATTTACTTTCCAGATTGCTGCCCAATATCTAGAAAGAAATAACCTAGACATAAAGATGTCACATGGTTCACACCACCCTTTGCACTAAATATGAAAACCAATGCAGGTAGAAAATTCCTAGCCCTTCTTGATCTGCACTTCCCTGCTGGCCATAAATACCGACAGATATTCAATCGCCATTCAGTGAAAATAGGCTACCTGTGTACTAATAACATTAAAACCCACATCACTGGCAAACGCAAAAGCCCTCCACTATATGGATGCTCATGCAGAAGACCAGAGACGTGCCCACTAGATCAACAGTACAATACTCCAACAGTGATATATCAAGCAGAAGTGACCTCCACCAACCAGAACCACCAAACTGAAGCCTAGACTTATGTCAGAATGTTCGAAAGCCAGTTCAAAAGCTGGTACCTAAAACATGAAGCAACCTTCAGACATCCTGACAAAAAACATGCCACCCAGCTTGCAAACCATGTATGGAGCCTTAAAAATAATGGCACACCTGTTTCCATTAAATGAAGTATATTAGAAACTTTTACCCCCTATGTTAATTAATGGGAGGAAATTTTAACGGCTATGTAACTCAGAAAAGTGGAATATACTCTCACAACTGGCTTCAGAGAAACTCTGTTTAAATACACGCCATGACTGCTTCAGTCACTGTCCACACAGAGCAAAATTCATTCTAAGAAAATGGTATAGATCAGACTAACTAATTTGAATTTCAAGGTATATATTTTCTTTGAATTACTAACTAATTTGAATTTCAAGGAATATATTTTCTTTGAATTACTAACTAACTTGAATTTCAAGGAATTTTATTTCTTTAAATTACTAACTAATTTGAATTTCAAGGAACTTTATTTCTTTGAATTACTAACTTAGCACAAATTCCCTGCATTTGGAATTATTTTTTGCTTATTATCTCCCTTTAATAACCTATCTAATAATTTTGTTTATTTATAGCTAATTTCGTAATTACGTGTCCTTGAAGAGCTCTCATATATTTTTTCTAAATAAAAACTTCATTCAACGATGGTAGTAACCATCTTTCCTTATATAACAGGCTGAATGGTTTGGGGTGTAATACACAATGAAACTTAAGAACCTGTATATGTCACTATTGTAACTAATTATACTTAACTTGTCATATCAACTAAGTGCTCTTACCCTTGGATATTTCAACCAAACTTATACTACAGTACAGATATTTATATATATACCATTTAAGTTATTTTGATCACCTAAGTGTAGAACTGGTGCAACGAATTAATAAGGCCCTCAACGTTATGCACATCATCCATTGTAGATGTGGTATCCAGTGGTTGGCGCAGGAATGAAGTAAAGTATTTAAAACGACAACAGAAGGTCGGACTGGAAGATATGCTGTAAATTTTAATACCATGAAATTACTATATATATTTCATCATCCATTTATGATGCAAGACAGGATGGTCTCATCAGGTAACTTCGACAGAATTACAAGACAGGGTTATGTAGAACACATACTTATCATGGAAGATAGGTAAAAGAGAATAGGAAAATGAAAAATGAAAATTTGACTTGGGGAGTGCCTGTAAAAAAACTATTGTAGTGTGTGAAGGCAGACCCCATTTGCGCAAGGTCAACTTCATCCCAGGTCTTCCTTGGTCTTCTTACTCCATAGCTTCCATCAACTTTATCACCCTGCACTTTTTTATACAGTTGTCATCCTTCATACACATCATATGACCATACCAACGCAATCTCGCCTCTAGCATACTGCATCTGGTCCCTCTTATGCCTAATTTCTCTTTCAGTTCATTTATGCTTTGCTGGTCATGTATATTACAATTTCACATCCATCACAGCATGCTTGCTTCATTTCTTTCCAATCTTCCCAGGTCCTCTGCACACAGTCTCAAGGTCTCACTACCATGTAAGATTGCTGTTCATATGCATGCATCATACAATCTGCCCTTCCTTTCAGGGGAAAAACCTTTTGTAGCTAACAGTGGTAGTAGCTCCCTGAACATTCTCCAAAAACATCAAATAACATGCTTCTAAATTTGTTACTGGCTGTGGGTCCTTCAACTTCCGTATTCTTCTCCTCAAGGTCAACCTTCGTCATCAAATTTGTCCAGCCCTGACTATAAGGTTACTAACTATTAGGTTATGTTGGGAGGAGCATTCTTCTCTATAAAGGGACTTTGTGTTTACAACAGTCACACTGTCTCATCTTCTGGTAAGGATAAAATCAATCTGGCTGGTGTGCTCCCCTGATCTATAGGTGATCAAATGATTGTCTCATTTTTTTAAAAGTTTGTGCTACAGATAGTTGTCATTGGATCACAGAATTCCATGATCCTGTAACCTTCCTTATTTCTAGTACCAAACCCATAACCTCCATGGATCCCATCATAGCCATCACAGTGTTTCCCAACATGCCCATTTAAGTTACCTGCAATGATTATGAAGTCACTTTCGCTTATTTGATAAGCAATGTCCATTAGGGACTCATAGAACCTGTCTTTTATAACATCTGGTAGACCAGATTGGTGTGCATAAGCAGATATAATTGACACAGTTGTTCTATTTAGAACTAGTCTAATTTTAGTTATTGTCATTCACTCTATTTACAGAAATTACCTTATCTACCCATTTTTCAGCTAACATAATTCCTACTCCACCCAGCCCGTTGTCATTACCCAGCCAGAAAAATTTGTAGCATTGTTTTTTACCCACAAGGAATCTAGCTGACCCTCCCCTCCATATAGTCTCTCGTACACAGAAAATATCAACTTTCTTTCATTCAAGCATCTCTACAATTCCACTTGATCATTCTTTTATTGTGCCTACATTCATGCCAACTCTAAAGTTATGGAATTCACTGGGAGAGAGGGAGGAAGAAAAGGATGAAGGCTCAGGGAGGAGTGTGGGAGAAGAAATTGTGTCGGTTTTGGTTTTCCATGCCTGAAATAAAGATGAGTGTTTGCGTGGTTGTCTGGAGACAGGAGGTGAATTCTTCTTCCTCTTTATGAGTCTTCTGACTCTCCATCTCTGTAGTCTATAACAACCAGGTCTATAACAATCCTGAAGGCTTTTGCGATAGAAATTTGGATTAGTGAAACATATTATGTGCTGCTGAATTTTGATTGGTCCAAATGGCTATTGTGATGCATGCAGGTAGGTAGGAGGGAAATGGTGGCCTTTAAGAGAGGACCAAGGATAAAAAAGGGAGCTAGGCGTCCATGAGAGTAAAACTTGGGGACAAAGAGCTAGGGCAGGTAGAATATTTTCTACTGAAAGGAGTCGATTCTCGATCATAGTAAAGTTACTAAAAGAAAAACTGAACAATATTTGGAACCTGAGAAATAGTAATGTGTGTGTGTGTATGCTCAACTCAGTATTTATGTTACCATGTTATGTATGTTGTCTCTCTTTATTTCCTGTAACTGAGCAATTCAACAATTACAGGTTGATAAAATAAGTAATGCAGTTGACATAATCATGTAAAACCTTGGCTGTAGTTGTAATAAGTGGGCTCAGTATCTGAATAAAAGAATAAAAGATTTAGTGACTTCTTATATATGATGGAATATGGTGTATCTAATTTAGAAACTGGAATAGCTATATACTTTCATCAGCAATAAGTAAACTACAACTGGCATCACTTGCAATTGAGTATGACTTGGTAGTATGTACAATGCTTTTACTGAAGGTTTCAAGTGCTCAAACAGACTGACACCCTTTTGAGCCTCACCCCCTTGATCCAACAGAACATCTAACATGAGAGAGATGAAAAGAGTGGGGGCAGCACCAGCATTAGGCTGGTACTTTCTTTGTCAACCCCGAAAGGATGAAAGGTAATGTGAACTCTGGCAAGATTTGAACTCAGGATGCAGAGATGCACAACATCCAACACTCTAATGACTCCACCAAATCGACTGCCTTGAGTAATAACTTATGCCTCTTTAAAGAGTTTTTTCAATGCTTCTATTATACGAGCAAAAGCAAACGATACCTATAGCATGATTTCCATAATGGACATATTCCAATGATATAATAATAATAATGAAATTATTGTGTACAGTGCTCAGGTGCACTACAACTCATCAAAGGTGCATGTATAGTACATAGAATAATATACAAATGTCAGGGAAGTGAATAGTGTATGAGTCATGATATACATGTGTGCGTGTGTATGGAGGGGGAATATTAGGTGTAGTGTTGGCGAATCTCAGGAAGCATGGAGGTTTTAAAGGTTGCAGTGTTTCATTTATTACAGCACTAACAAACAAGAATTAATATAGATTTCATACACACATATATATATATATGTCCTGTGTCAAACCAGGGCACAGACATTTTTTTATGTGGAACATAAATATGTGTCACCATACACACACATATATATATATACAAATACACACACACAAATACAGACACACACACATATATATATACATTTGAAAAGGGAGTAAGGTTCTATACAAAACAGTGGTTATAGAGAAAAAGTGTTCATCTTTCTTGTTGAACAAACTTGCCTCAACACTTAATTTTAAATCTTTGATTTTTAATTGTAATACTCAACATTTGATAAGATGAATTTCACTGATACATCGAAACTGGTTATATTTTAGATATTTTATATACATTATAGAACTCTTTTTTAAAAGAATTGTCCCTCTCATTTTTTCAATAATGTCACTTTGACGAATCAAAGAAGGGAAAAAAGAAAAACAGATCTTTAAATATATTTTCCGTGCTATTTCCAATTTCACCTTTTCTCTATAACCACTGTTTTGTATAGAACCTTACTCCCTTTTCAAATATATATATGTATATATATATATTAATAGTTTAAAGCACCTAGCTGGTATCTGGGAAGTATGGGGTTCAATTCCTTATAGTGGCTAATGGCAACTTCTTTTCTGTCCATAAGGGTCTTCATCCTATTTTATAAGTTATTTTATAGCATCTCCATTAATGATGAGCTCACCATTCATCATCATCATCATCATATGTCCATCTTCCACGCTAGCATGGGTTAGACGGGAGTTGTTCCACTTGAGGTAAGGTTGGTCGGGTGGCCGTGTCTCGCTCATATAGGACTATCTGGCAGGTTTTCTATGGCTGGATGCCCTTCCTAATACCAACCACATTTACAGTGTGGACTGGGAACTTTTTACTGTGTTACCTACATGGCCACATTACAGTGTGGACTGTGTGTTTTATTGTCGTGACACCTACATGATCTCGATCTCATTATCTCATTTATTTGGACTGGATGTCGTGGTACCAACTTTACAGAGAGAGGATGGTGTTGGTGGGAGTGGGAGGATAGAGTAGGGGTAGTGGATTGGGGTGTATATTTGGTTAAGAGGTGTCTACTGACTCTAGGTTTCGCTTTGTACATAGGCAAGGCAGGTCTTCTGTATTACTGTGTAGCACCAAAGATCTCAGTCCAGTGACATTGTCTTAGAGAGATGCAAGTGTGTAAGGTCGGAATTTATCAAATCGTCCCAGGTTTTTTGGGGTCTACCTACTCCGTAACTTCCATCAATTTTGATCGCCCTGCACTTTTTTATGCAGCTGTCGTCTTTCATGCGCATCACGTGACCATACCAACATAGCCTTCTCTCAAGTAAGCAGTATCTGATCCCTCTTATTCCTAATTTCTCACTTAGTTCATTTAGACTTTGCCGTTCATGTATATTACTATTACACATCCAACGGAGCATGCATGCTTCGTTCCTTTCCAGTCTGCGCAGGTCCTCTGTACACAATGCCCATGTCTCACTGCCATGTAGCATTGCTGTTCATATACAGGCATCATACAATCTGCATTTCTTTATATATATATATATATATATATATATATATATATACGGACGTAAAACGGTGATGATGATGATGATGATGATGATATACATGGAAGAAATTCCAAACATGGAAGCATGGCCTAGAATCAAAAGGCCTTAAAATTAACCTGTCTCAGACTAAAGTTCTAGTTTGTAGGAAGGAAAATAGGGCACTGGTCCTATCTGGGAAATGGCCATGCTCAGTGTGTAGGAAAGAAATAGGCAGAAACTCCATTTTATGTCCCAAATGCAAAGTATGGGTGCATAAAAGATGTAGTGGGATCACAGGTAAGCTAACTAAAAATATAGATTTTATATGTGGCCGGTGCTCAGGTGCAATAAGTAGCAGCAAGTGCCCACAGAATACTAGCTCATTCCATTCTATAGAAATAGTGGACACCTTCTGTTACCTGGGTGACAAAATCAGCAGTGGTGGAGGGTACTCTGAAAGTACAGTAGCTAGAGTCAGAACGGGATGGAAAAAGTTCAGACAGCTTATACCACTATTGGCTGCTAAAGGTTTCTCTCTAAAAATGAAAGGCAGGCTGTATGATGCCTGCATACGAACAGCAATGTTACATGGCAGTGAGACTTGATTATTGTGTGCAGAGGATCTACGCAAACTGGAGAGAAACGAAGCTTGCATGCTCTGTTGGCTGTGTAATAGTAATATACATGAACGGCAAAGCATAAATGAACTAAGGGAGAAATTAGGAATAAGAGGGATCAGATGTTGTTTACTCGAGAGAAGACTACATTGGTATGGTCACGTGATGCGCATGAAAGATGACAGCTGTATAAAAAAGGGCAGGGCGATAAAAATAGACGGTAGCTACGGAGTAGGCAGACCCAGAAAAACCTGGGACGACTTGATAAATTCCGACCTTACACACTTACACCTCTCCAAGACAATGTCACTGGACCGAGATCTTTGGCATTACACAGTAATACAGAAGCCCCACCTTGCCTAAGTACAAAGCGAAACCTACAGTCAGTAGGCACCTCTTAACAAAATACACCCCCGTCCCACTACCCCCACCTCATCTATACCACCCCTTTCGATGTAAAGTTATGTTGGTTGGTACCACAACATCCAGTCCGAAATAAATGAGATCGTGTAGGTGTCACGACAAAAAACACACAGTCCACGCTGTAATGTGGCCGTGTAGGTAACACGGTAAAAACCTCCCAGTCCTACACTGTAAACGTGGTTGGTGTTAAGAAGGGCATCCAGCCGTAGAAAACCCGCCAGACAGTCCTATACGAGCAAGACAACCAATCTTGCCTCAAGTGGGAAAATTCCCATCCAAACCCATGCAAGCGTGGAAGATGGACGTTAAATGATGATGATGATGATGACTTCATTTTTGCATTTGTTTTGCAAGATTCTTGATGTGAAATTATGAGTTGAAACTGATATTGTTATACTTTGGGTTGGAGAAGTCATACTGCCAATAAAATCATTGACCAGTTGAGTTTCACTTCAATTTATTATTAGTTGAGTATATATAGTGCAGTTGAATTTTATAATAAATATCCAAAGCTGGTAGACTGCTCAATCAAATGGACAGGTTGTGCTATATGATATTTTTATACTACATCAAAAGTACATTTTCTGAATACACGTTTCACTGGATGAGTCTAACACCTCATATCTTCATGTTTAATTATCCGAATAAAAATCCATGCTTAAACCTTGGTAACTAACTCATGTAACAATTATTTTTAACCAAATATACATTATGCTAAGAAATTTTACTAATTTTGTCTATATTAATTTTGTGAATGATGCTTTTTATAAAACAGAGCTGAGAAACATTGTTGGACATTCTCAATTTCCCTACTCTTTGAAATACATAGAACATGATTTCTTACCTAATCCTATTTTTAACATGAGTATTTCATCATTGATTTTCCTGTAGGAAATGGCGACAAGGAAGGTCGCTTGACCACGTCTTGACCAAACAAAATATAATATTTTCACCAAAAACTGCCCTTTAAACACATGTCAGATGGATTACAATATTCATTATTACAATTACTTTCACTGTTCCCTGACAACTAGTACCAGTTTCAAGATAGAATTATCTTAACGAAGTATATATAATTTCACTTGATTTTCGCCAACGAACCACGTGTGGACATGGACGGGGAAAAAAGGAAAAAAAACAAAACAAATCACTACGTCCCTTAAGGATCGCAGTAAGTACTCCACAAAACATATAAACAACAATATACACACAGATTTATATACAGATACATACCATATGCATATACACACACGTGAAAAGAAACCACACTATTGCGTGTGAGACACTATACCGGCCAATTTTACCAATTTACATTGGTAAAATATTTCTTAACATTGACCTCGCTTCTATATAATTTCACTTTTTAATTATATATATATACTAGCAGCTGAAAGTTAATAATTTGGAAAAAAAAAATATTATTGAAAGTTTACTATAAAGAAGCAGTATCAGGGGAAAAAAAAAAAAAAAAAAAAAAACGTTATTCGCTGTTAATAAACAACTGCCTTCTACAGTACGTTTCATTTAACTTTCGCAGCATATTTATTTGTTTACATGCACAGACTCTTCTACACACACACAACATTTAGGAAAACGGAAACAAAATACACAAAAAAAACAGACATTTTATTTCTATCGTAATCAAGTGCGCTAAACCTATATTGTTTACATTCTGTGTTTTTCTACGGATGGGTAGAAATAACAAAATTGCCATGGTGATATCCATCGATGAAATTTGCGACAAAACTGGTCGATGTCCAAAAATAGAACATTGCCCGGAAGATCACACCTGCCATATCTGTACGGAACCCGAAAACTCGTTCCGTAATCGTTGGGTCGAATGTGGAACCTGTCGCATCTCTGTCTGCCTTCAATGCGCCACAGGCTTCCGGAAGATCCCAGGCCAAAATAAGAAACATCACATTGCTACGATGGATAGACTCTGGGAGATGGTCCAGCTAACAAACTGGTCCTTTCAGTGCCTGGACTGTATGCCTGCTTCTCCCATTACTGCGGAACAACAACAAAGACCGAAGATCGTGTCTTCTACCATTGTTCCTGAACAACAACAACAAAAACCGAGGATCGTGTCTTCCTCTACCATTGTCGCTGAACAACAGCAAAAACCAACGACCGTAGCTTCTGCTACTACCCCCGTTGAAGGACTTCATCAACAACAGCAACCCATGTCTTCCTCACCCGTTACTTTTCAACAACAACAACCGACGACTGTGTCTTCTACCATGCCTGTTGAAGGAGAAGAACAACAACAAAAACCGACCGTCAATACGGAGTTTGAGGAAATACGGCAAATGATTTCCGCTTTAAGTCAAGAAATAGCGGAAATAAAATCAAGCGTTCGTGTAGAACCCCACAATGAGGGATCTTACCGGAGTGCCTTGTTAAAAAATCTCCGCGTACCTCATGTTGAACCTAGACGCATTGAGAATGCCACTGAATCTGCAAACCACGAAGTGATTGCCATTGGTGTGCCGGAAGACATAGTTGATCTTCAGGCATTTGCTACCAGTTCATCCAAAGACCTGGGCTGTGCTCCCGCAAAGGGTGCTCTACGCCTTGGCCGACCAGGCCCGAAACCCAGGTTAATTAGACTGTCGTTTTCAAACTCGGCTGAGGCACGTTCATACCTTGTAGCCTCTGATAAAGCTAGGCGTGAAAGTCGGATTGCTTTCCGAACACGTCCTGGTCTTCCACCTGATGTCCGCCCAAAGTTGCGTGCTGCAGCTTCCCTAAACCGCAGCTCGGCAGAACATGAAAGCTTCAGCCTACGAGATGATGGGCAGATATGGAGGTTTGTTAAGGCTGGCGAATCATGGAAAAGAGACACCAGCTGGTCTGAAAACAGTGTACCCACAACAACTGACAATAAAGAAACTGAAAACTCTGGGAAACTAAATCAGAACAACCTGCCATCCCCTGCACATAATCATAGACTGGAATCAAAGTACAAACTGTTGTCCTTGAATGCACGTAGTCTATGCAATAAGATTCATCTTTTTGACTCCTACGTCAAAAGTATCAACCCGGACTTCATTACAGTCACGGAAACTTGGGCACATCCCTTACTCTGTGATGGGGTTTTCAGCATGACTGGCTACAACCTGTTTCGTAAAGACCGTATTAATCGTCGTGGTGGTGGTGTAATGGTCTACGTTCGGTCAAATCTGTCGGCAATTCCTTGTGCTGATTTGAACCAATCACAGCAGGAAGTTTTTTTCTGCGATATACGTATGACCATGTCAACACTGCTACTTGGAGTCGTTTACCGTCCCCCAAATTACCATCAGGACACTCAACTTTGTGATATCCTCAGAGCTGCTGCCAGGAAGACAGCCACTTATGTTTTCATTGCAGGTGACTTCAATCACCCTGAGATTGACTGGGAGACCTTTCGTTGGCCGCCAAGTGCAAATGACTTCCTTGAGCTGGTGCTGGACTCGAGTTGGTCCCAGGTGGTCACCTCCCCAACGAGAGGTGACAACACTTTGGACCTACTCTTCACCACTACTCCTGAAACGGTCATTAGTGTTACTGCTGAGGAACCTTTAGGTGACTCTGATCATGCTATGATCATTGCCAATCTATCCCTCATGGGCAGTAACAAGAACCACAACCATCTCCAAACTGCTCACTTTGACTGGAATAGAGCAGACTGGAACTGTTACTGCACCGAGTTGCAACGGCCAAACTGGCTTGAGTTCTATGACTCTGGAGATGTCAACACTGTACTCCAGAACATCCTGAGCTCAATATGGACAGCATGTGCAGCATCGGTGCCACGTAAGCGGAAAAAACATCCTAAAAGCGCAATTTGGGAGACTGCAGCAGTCCGTCTTGCCAGAAAAGAACGGCGCAATGCTGAACGTGAGTACAAACTTCACAAATCAGACATTAATAGGAAGAGGCGAAATAGATCGTCCAACCACCTCAAACAGGTGACAAAAAAGGCAGTGCTTCAATTTGAGCAGCGCATAGCAACCAGCCCTGACAGTAAGGTGTTCTGGAAGTATGTTCACTCAAAGCAGAGGCCTCACTCTCCAGTTGGTCCTCTTCGCAATCCCCACACAAGCCAGGTTACTGACGACCCCAAGGAATGCGCAGAGCTCATTGCTGAATGCTATGCAGGCATTTTCACCATTGAAGACCAGAGTGTACCATCTCCACCACCTATGACACCGGACTCTATTACAACCATGGAATTTACACCTGCAATGCTGCGACGTCACCTAAAAAATAAACGCAACCATGCCTCTCCTGGTCTTGATGGTGTTACGTACCTGCTTCTTAAACGTGGTGGGTACTTCCTTCTACACCAGTTATCACGCTTCTTCCAATTCTGTCTGAACAACAGTGCTACTCCAGAACAGTGGAAAACTGCCAGTGTAATTCCTCTGTTCAAAAAGGGTGACCGCACATCACCTGTGAACTATCGTCCAGTCAGTCTTACTAGTTGCATCGCCAAACTGATGGAATCCTGTGTCAGAGAAACACTTTGGAACTTCTGGAGCTCTCACAGTCTTATCCGGCCCTCGCAATTTGGATTTATCCCCAACTCCAGCTGCTGTGATCAACTTATAGAGTTTCTTGAGGACATCACCCGGATTACTGATGGCGGCTCATGGGTGGATGTTGTTTACCTTGACTTTGCGAAGGCCTTCAATTCTGTGCCGCACAAAAGGCTTATGGCAAAACTCTCTGCAATGGGTGTGAAGGATGATCTTTTTAACTGGTTGAAGTCCTTCATTCTCAGTCGAAGAGAGGTAGTCACGGTTCTGGGACAGCATTCCTCACCATATGAGATGTCATCTGGTGTACCTCAGGGATCTGTTCTTGGCCCCCTTTTGTTTGTGGCATATATTAATGACATAGATGCCAACTTAAGGAATGCCACAGTACTAAAGTATGCAGACGACATCAAGCTGTACCTTGAGATAAAAAGGACAGATCCTGAACACTATAGATCTTGCTTGCAGTCTGACCTGGACACAATGCAACAGTGGATCTCAGACTGGCAACTCAAGCTAGCTGTGGACAAGTGCACCACCATGCATTTTGGGAGTAAAAACCCAGCGTCCACATATTCCCTCCACAGCACTAATATCAAGAAGTCTTCCTGTGAACGTGACCTGGGCATTACGGTCAGCAGCGATTTGCGTTGGACGAGGCACGTCTCTAAAATTGTCAAGAGGGCCGAGGGTGTCTTAGCATCACTCAGCAAGACCTTTGTCAGCCGCTCTCCAGATATCTATTTAAGGCTGTATACAGCTATGGTGCGACCACACTTAGAATTTGCATCACCAGTCTGGAACCCCTATCTTGCTCAAGACATTGACCGCCTGGAAACTGTTCAGAGACGTGCAACCAAGCGAATACCCTCCATCAGGCATCTACCATACTCTGATCGCCTTGCTTCCCTGGGCATGGATTCATTGAAGCTCCGACGCCTGGCAACTGACTTGGTAAACACCCACAAAATTGTTAACCATGTTGCCAACAACAACCCTGAGTGCCTTTTCGATTTCCATGTGTCTAACACACGTGGACATGCCCACAAAGTAAGAAAACAGCACAGTTCCCATGACTTTCGGAAACATTTTTTCACGCTCAGAGTTGCTGAAGCATGGAACAAACTACCTGCATCAGTTGTTAGCTGTCGAGACGCTGCATCCTTTAAGGCCTCCATGCTTCCCGAGATCCGCCAACACTACAGCTAACACATACAAACATGTACTTCCCTGGCATTTGTGTATTATTCTATGTACTATATTGACGAGTTGTAGTGCACCTGAGCACTTTACACAATAATTTCATTATTATTATTATATACATATATATATATATATATATATATATATATATATATATATAATAAATCTGAAAATCTGTTCTTATAATAAATATATATATATATACATAATGATTATTATGATAATTATAATATTGAATATAGGCAAAAGCAGAACCAAAAAAAAACAAAAATAATTTGCTTCAATCCATCATTCAATGTGAATGTAACTATCACCATAGCCAAAAAGCTGTTATCCCTATTAAAATCTCATTTACTGATCAAGCATAAATAACATAAGCTGTTCAATATCAATAACATGAAAGTGTATTATTCTTGTCTGGACATTTCTGTTTCACTGACCTCACTGCATAATCTAAGACACACACTCAGCCAGTCCTCACCCCAACATCTAAAACCATAGGAACCACTCAAACTGCCCACTTAGTTTATCATGTCACTCTGTTCAAGATTCAAAAACAGCCATTAAGATTATCCTAAATTATATCTCTCTCATCACCAATTACCATTTCCAGACTAAGTAAAGTACTCCTCATTTGCATCTACTGGTCTAAACAAGAAGAACCTGAACATTGTCCAACTTGCTAGAAATAGCAGCCATTTTCCCTTAAATCACACCCTACCATATTAACAAAGTACCTTGCACACATACACACACACCACACTGCCTTTTCTTGTTTCACTGAGCACATGAGTGCCTCAGTGTTGTAAATGGTTTGGCTGGTACCACACTAAAATGCACCCAGTCCACTCTGTCTGTAAAGTGGTTGTGCTGAGGCCATGATAACATACACCTAGTACACTCTGCAAAGTAATTGGTGTTAGGAAGAGCATCCAACTATAGAAACTATGCCAAAATATAAAGTGTAGGAGCAAAATATGATTCCTCAACTTGTTTAATCATAGACCATGACAACCTGTCCAACCCATGCCATCATGGAAAGCAGGTATTAAATGATGATTATATATATATATATATATGTATATATATATATTAATTCAAAATATTAACAAAATAGATTTTCTTGTGATCAAGTATATTTTATTATACATATTTCAGAGGTACTGAGTTAACTTCAACAGTACGTCCTCATCAGATAAAATAAGATGATGCATGACATACCCTGACATAGTAGATGGTTAAGATTCAGTCATTTTATCTCATATATATATATATATATATATATATATATAGGAACGAGTAGGACCCCGACGGCTGAGTTCAAGCCGTTTCGACGGCTAATTCTGGACTGAATTAGCGTCCAGAATTAGCCGTCGAAACGGCTTGAGCTCAGCTGTCAGGGTCCTACTCGTTCCTATTACCTACTCGTTCCTATTACCCACTCTACTACCCTAAGTATTGAGTACTTTGGTGCGTTATAGTCCATCTGGTTCCTTACTACATTTCCTTCGTTATATATATATATATATATGAGATAAAATAGAGATGTCTGCTTTTTGCAGGCATCTTCACACTTTAGTATTGTACTGTAGGGTGGATGTGCATATACAAAAAGAAAAAAGAAACTTTCCAGTTTAGTTGTGCTATACATTGTCAATGGAACTGTTTATGATATGAATTATGTTATCAAGATAACTTGGTCCAATATGAGTAACCCACAGAGTAATATAATATATATTTTATTATTAGAGAAACAAGGAACATTTGTTGATGTTCAATGAGACATTTATTAATACTGGAGATTCTCTTACACATGTTTCAATACATTCATAACTGTGAAATCTGTGGATTGGCAGTATCGGTAGAAGGTCGGACGCCATGCCTTGCAGCATAGAGTTACGCCCCTTTACGGTCTGACTTCAAATCACGCCGAGGTTAACTTTGCCTTTCATCTTTACGGGGTCGATAAAATGAAGTACCAGTAATGCACTGGGATAATTGCTGGCCTTGTGCCAAAAAGTAGAAACAATTATTATATAATTCAATATTTCAAACTGCACTATTGTTCTAATGCATTTCATCAGAGAAAGTTTGAGAAGAAAATGATGTTAAATGTTTGTCAAATCATGTTTATGTTGAAATTCTATACTTACATTCCCCACACACATACAATTATTGCTATAGATACATTTTCGTTTGCATGCACATTATCATCATCATCACCATCATCATTTTCCGTCCGCTTTTCCTTGCTTGCAAGGGTGGGACAGGTCCTCTTCAGCACAGCATCTCTCCATTCATTACGGTCCTTCATCATCTCCTCTATGAGCTTCAGCCATCTGAGGTCAACTCTCAACACCTCCGCCCATGTTTTTTGTGGTCTTCCTAAACTGCATCTTCCTTCCACCAGGATTGCTTGGCACTTCTTCACCCAGCAGTCATCTTCCATGCGTATCACATGTCCATGCCAATGCAGTCTTCTCTCCTGCACACAACAGTTTATTCCTCTTATACACAGTTTCACTCTCAATTCGTTCATGCTTGGTCGTTCATGCACATTGACATTGCACATCCATCGGAGCATGCTTGCTTCACCTTCACATATCCTCCACAGTTGCTGCCCATGTCTCACTACCATGCAGCATCACGCATCACGCATCTCACACAGGCATCATACAACCAACCTTCCGTTCATAGGGAGAAACCCTTCATTGTCAACAGAGGAAACAGCTCCCTAAACTTCTTCCATCCTGTCCTTATTCTAGATACTATGGCCTCGGAGCATCCTCCTCCCTTGCTAATTTGATCACCTAGATAACAGAAGCTATCAACCACCTCTATAGATCCTACCTGCATTTGATAAATGTGTCTATCACTGACACTTTTACTAGCAATTTTCCCTGAACATCTACTACATATGAAGTTTTCCCTTCCTGTTAGATTGCCTGCTATCCCACTACACCTCTTGTGTACCCAAGATATGCATTGTGTACATTCTATAGAGTTTATGCCAACTCCTTTTCTACATATCAAGCATATATATATATATATATATATATATATATATATATATATATATATATATATATATATATAAACAAATATATATGATGAAACACAAATACCAACACATCTGTATTTATATTGCAAAAGAAAATTTAGCCAGAATGAAGTATACTAATTATAATACTACAGTTTGTCCATATCGATTTAAAATAATAAATCAACAAAGACGAGCTGCATTGCCAAATGGCCATGATGTTTAGACACATTTAAATTTCAAAATCAAACCTGTTCCGTAGATAAGTTTAAACTTTAAAATCCAAATATGTTTCGAGATGAATAAGTGCCTCCATATATATATATGGAGGCACATGGCTTAGTGGTTAGAGCATTGGCCTTGCAATCGAAAGGTTGTGAGTTCAAATCTCAGACCGGGTGATGTGTTGTTTCTTTGAGCAAGACACTTTATTTCACATTGCTCCAGTTTACTCAGCTGTAGAAATGAGATGATAGGGATTGGGGTCCATATCATTCCACTGCAAAGTGGTCGTGGTGGTGCCACGGCAAAAAAAAGCACCCAGCACTCACTGTAAATGAGGTTGGTGTTAGGAAGGGCATCCAGCTGTAGAAATCAAGCCAGAATCAGTTCTCGTCCCACCCTTGCAAGCAGGGAAAAAGCGGACGTAAAATGAAATGATGATGAAATGATAATATATATAGGTGTGTGTGTGTGTATCCCGGGTTCAATCGATGGTAACCACAGTAAGTAAGGTACTCAATACATAGTAGAGTATATACAATGTTTGATGATTTGCTTCGACTGAAACAGTTCTAGTCCTGTAGAAGCCATTTCTATATTAAATATTACATACATACATCATGAATGACCATGGGATTTGCACCTAGAAAGTTCTCCTCCAAGGCATAAGTCTTGGCAAGGTTGTTTGTGGAAGACCAGTTGTCACCCATGCATAACAACCTCCCATCTCTACGCCACTGTTGATGTCCAAGGGAAAGGCAAATGCCAATACAGCTTGACACCAGTGACGTTGGAACTCATTTCTACAACTGAATAAACTGGAGCAATGTGAAATAAAGTGTCTTGCTCAAGGACACAACATATCACCTGGTCCGAGAATCGAACAGACAACCTTTCGATTGTAAGCCCAATGCTCTCACCACTAAGCCATGCACTTCACATACATACATACATACATACATACATACATACATACATATGTACATACATATGTACATACATATGTACATACATACATACATACGTCCATACATACATACATACGTACATACATACATACATACATACATACATACATACATACATACATACGTACGTACATACATACATACATACATACATACATACATACATACATACATATGTACATACGTACGTATGTATGAAGATAAGGTAGTACTCATTGCTATTTCTATTAGGTTTAAGAGCATGGCATAATAGAAAGTTACAATAGGAAATAGAATAAAATAATTTAATATCATTTACAATACTCTTATTGTTCCATCTTCTCTAGTTTTATAAACATTTCATTGTTACTGTGATTTTATAAATAAAAATCGTAAAACACTATGGCATATATATTAAATTTTAATAAAGATGTTTAAAGAAATATTTTACATGTAATCATAGTAATTTTACATTGTGATAGAATCATTAAAGTAATCATTTCAATTTGTTTGTTTGTTTGTTTGTTTGTTTGTTTGTTTGTTTTTCTTTTTTCCATCCAAATTAGAATTATGATCCCATTAATTAGTTACCCTTCTGCAGAATTTCCTCATTATTTCACTATAATTCATTGATTTCTGCTGGAATTAAGAAAATACAACATGGACACCACCGTCAATCTTTTTCTCTCAACCAATCTCACAACTCCATTTTCTCTCCCTCCCTCTTTCTATCTCTCTCTCTCTCTATCTATCTATCTATCTATCTATCTATCTACCTCTTTATCTCTCAAGAAATTTATCTATCTATCCCTCTCCAATCTACTTTCACATTCTACTTGATCAAATGTGAAAACAATTTTTTTTTTCATTCTTCTCGCTGTTTATTCTTGTTATTTCTATTACTCGCCCTCTCTTTTTCTCACACTCTTTCAAACTTTCTCTTCCTCTTATTTGGCTATCTCCTTTTTCTCCACCATTCTCTCTCTCACAAGATTTATTTTAATCTTTCTCTCTTTCTCCCCTTTTATATTCCCCCCTCCCCTCTCTCTCTCTCTCCACCCTGCTTTCTGAATCTATCACAACTCTTACCTTGTCCTGCGTCCCCCTCTTCCTTTCATTCACGATATAATATTGTAATAAAACGAAATTTTAACATTTTTAATTAGTTCCATAATCAAGTGATAGAAACTTGGTTATGTTCTTTTTCTGTTTTAATTAACTAATTAAATTTGTTCTGAATATTACAATATCTTTCACTTCAACAGTGCTTGTAGTAAATGACCCATGTTGGAATCTGTACATTGTTTCATGCTAATATATTTAAATAAATATAAATAATACAATGTTTTCAACACTAAGTACTTTCCTAGTTGTGGACTACTACAAATTCCAGATCAGAATCCTCCATTTGTGCATATGTATGTATATATATATATGGTTGACAATGAAGAAACAACACACAGGAGGCAATTGTACACAGTTATATTAGGTTCACGCTTGGTGGAAGTGGAGGAGGTTTCAACGTTTCAGACAGAAGTCCTTCATCAGAAAAGTTCAGATAGAGGGAGAACAGAAGCTCCAAGGAAGAGGGAGGGTTAAGGAGGGAAGTTAAAAAGTAACAAGGTAGAAAGAGCCATTAACCCCTTAGCATTTATATTACTCTATAATTCCATGGTAAAGGCTTTACCCCACATAATTCATCATCATCATCATCATTTCATTTTACGTCCGCTTTTCCCTGCTTGCAAGGGTGGGACGGGAACTGATGCTGGCTTGATTTCTACAGCTGGATGCCATTCCTAACACCAACCTCATTTTACAGTGAGTGCTGGGTGCTTTTTTGCCGTGGCACTTCCACGACCACTTTGCAGTGGAATGATATGGACCCCAGTCCCTATCATCTCATTTCTACAGCTGAGTAAACTGGAGCAATGTGAAATAAAGTGTCTTGCTCAAGGAAACAACACATCACCCGGTCATCTCATATAATATCAAATCTATGAGATTTTGATATTATTTATTTTGAGAACAATACCTTAACATCAGTATGAGTGGCTGGTTACAGCCTGTTTGTACAGAAAGAAGTGAGAGAATTCCGGTCAGATAAGGGTGGTTTAAATGTTAAAGGGTTAAAACAGACAAGAGTGGAGAAAATGAAGGAACAGAGGAGACAGAGAGGCAACACCAGATAACTAGAAAGGGGGCTAAGTATATCTAGCAAGGTGGAGGCAAAAAGAAGTTTGCACATGTTCTGCGTCGAGAAGACCAGAGGCATGAAGTGTTAATAATTGTGAGACAGTATGCTAGAGAAAATAATAATGTGGTTGGAGAAAAGTGTGTCCAAAATGATAATGGAGCACCTGCCCTGTCTGACACCGAAAAGAAGGAAGCATGGAAAACATACTATGAGAAGTTGCTGAATGAGGAAAATGAATGTGACAGCGAGAGCCTACCCCATGCAGACCCTACTAATGGACCGGCAATGAAGGTTGACAGCAGTATGATAGATAAAGGAATTAAGGACACGAAGATAGGGAAAGCAGCTGGACCATCTGGTATAGTCACTGAGATGCTAAAAGCATCTGGCATTGTAGGATACACACTAATCAGAGGCATAGTTAATCAAGTAGTACAGGATGGTGTCATACCCAATGACTGGTCTAGCTTATCATTGTAAATTGCAACAAGAGCAAAGGAGATAAACTACAATGAAGTAACTACAAAGGCCTCAAGTAGATGGACCAGGTCATGAAAATTGCTGAAAGGGTTATAGCACAACTAACTAGGGAAATAATCCCATTAGATGAGATGCAGCTTGGATTTATGCCAGATAGGGGTACTGCTGATGCCCTCTTTCTGGTGTGACAATTATGGGTACTTAGTTAAGAGTAAGACACTGTATCTAGCATTTGTAGACCTGGAAGGCCTTTAATAGGTTCCACACTCTATAATCTGGTGGACACTTAGGAAGCTTGGTGTAGATGAATGGCTTGTGAGGGCTGTGCAGGCCATGTATAGAGGAGCAGTCAGCAGAGTGAGAGTTGGCAATGAGTACAGTGATGAATTTGAATTGCAGGTGGAGGTTCATCAGGGATCAGTCTTCAGTCCACTCCTATTTATTATTGTACTTCAGGCCATTACTGAAGAGTTTAAAACTGGCACTCCATGGGAGCTCCTATATGTTGATGATTTAGTCCTCATAGCTGAATCTGTAGGAGAGTTAGGACAAAATTTCAAGCATGGAAGAAGAACCTAGAGCTGAAAGGCCTAAAAGTAAATTCAACAGAGACAATGATCTTAATAAGTAGGAAAGAAGCAGAAAGGTGATACCATCAGGAAAGTGGCCTTGTTCGATATGTCAGAAAGGCATGGGCAGAAATTCCATAAGGAAAACACAATGTCAATTATGGATGCAGAAGAGATGTAATTGCAGGTAGGCCAATGGAAAAGATAGACTTTATATGTGGCAGAGTCACAGGGGAAGTGAGCACAAAGAGCATACATAAAATAGATTCCTTTGGCTGCTAGGGGAGCTCCTTTGAAGTTAGAGATCTGTTACAACAAAATGCCTTTCTCTCAAACTGAAGGGTAGACTGTATAATGCCTGTGTGTGAACTGCAATGTTACATGGGCCTTGACTGCAGAAGACATGCGGAGACTAGAAAGAAATTAGTCAAGTATGTTCCGATAGATGTGTAATGTGTGTGTGCATGAACAACATAGCATAAGCAAAGGAGAGAAAAACTTGATGTAGTGTGCAAACAAGAAAACTGCATTGGTATGAACATGTGATGTGCATGGAAGATAACAGCTGCATAAAGAAATGCAGAGAAACCCCTGTGGCTGGGACCCATGGAAGAGGCAGACCCAAGAAGACATGGGATGAGGTTGTGAATACCGACCTTAAAAAACTGAACCCACAACAGAAATGTCTAAAGACTGTCAGAGCTGGCACTATGTGGTGTTGAAGAAAACCTGACCTGCAGCACACAATGTGGCCTGGCCTACCCCCAAGTCCTCATTTCCACTACCACTCACTAACAGCTATTCTCAACATCACTACACCACCCTTACCACACACACACCCATGCCCCCCCCTCATCCACACACACACACATTCCTAGCTGCTGCCCATTTGTGAAGTTGATGGGGATGGGAAGGGCATTCAGCCATGGAAGGCTTGCCAAACAAAGGGTTGGGAGGACCCTTCAGTCATGTCAAAGACATGATAGCCTCCCTAGTATTTGTTGATCTACATGATATATACACCCAGTACACGCTGTAAAGTGGTTGGTGATAGGAAAGTTTGTCAACCTCTCCTGTGCACTCAGTAGAACTTGAGACCATACATAAGCAAGATGCAGATCCCTGACCTATCTGGGAGATCAGTGGCCCCTCTTCAGTACTGACTTGGTCTGTGTGGAATCATCCAACCCTTGCTAGCAAGGAAAGCAGATGTTAAAACAACAATGATGATCATGATGATATACACTTATTATAAGGGTTGCCTACAATCTCATGAAACAGCTCTCTAGCTCTGGGAAGAAATGGACCAAAGCCCTAAAGACAATAGCTGAGACACTGAAGTAGAGTTCCAAAAACTGTCTGGTTGGTGAGGAACAGAAATTACCTCCATATGGTTTAAGTGCCCTACACAACAAGGCTCTAATATCTAAGTGATTAAATGGTGTCAGCAAAAGGGCACCTAGGAGTCATGACCTGTATGTGCCCCGGCCTCCTTAAAATGTAAGGAGTTAAAACACTTGGATAAAGAGTCTTCTTCTCTGAAGAACTTCTGCTGTCCAGCTCTCCTAAGAGTTTCTTACTATATTATTCATTATTATTCATTATGCAGGTTCATTTTTGTCAATAACCATTGTTTATAGTTACACCTTTAAGTCAATTGATGAGTGCTGGCAGACATACTCCATTCATATGAAATCCTAGGTATTGACACATTTAATATACATACATGCTCACTCAGTACTTTAGTTATTATATTTTATGTATATGTATCAGTGAATGTACTGATATGCAAATGAGTAAAATAAGCACCTGATATTTATAACATTTTTTGTAAGTATACTTTTTCACTCTGTCGGACAGATATGACACGCTTGATACAACAATAACTAGTCTAATGGTGATAGAGTTTCGAATGAAACCATTTCCAAACAATTTCTCTTAATATGTTTACTCAAAAGCAAAAAACAAACCTTATTTAGTAATAAAAAATTAAAAAAGGGGGAATCAAAAGGAAAGAAAGAATAGGGAAATATAGAAAAAAAAAGAGAGAGAAAGAAAGAAGAAAAGGAATGGGAAAAGGATGGGATGGCAAGAGCTCTGGTGTCACAGAAGAAAGGGGGGTGAGGGTGAGGGTGATTGGGTTTTGGGCCTAGGGCAAGCGGACAGAAGTACTGTGCCCCACTGACAAGACGGCAAAAGCATTCCCCCAGACGATGGCCAGTGACACCTGCTGCAACAGCCACCCAACTACGTGAGGCTCCCTCTGCAGACAGGCTACCAATGCTCCAATCTTGCAGAGGAGCTCAGCAGTACGGGGTCCAAGTATGCTTGAGGTCTCAATGGTGACTCTTGGGTTTATTGTGTGGAGAAAGAGAGAGAGAAACCTGAGATGGATTTGGCTGCTTTTTCTAACAAATCAAACCAGATAGAGGCTCCATTATTGGTTTCTGATTAGGTGATATCATCATATAGAGGGTCTATTATTCTCATTGTCAGAGTATCAAAAAATAAAAACCTCATTGAGAACTTGTGATGTTATATGATAATGTTTCATTAAATATGAAGAATCTTAAGCATTAAAATAATACTAGTGGTGTGTGTAATGATAATAAAATTATCAACAAGGAAGATTAAACAGCCAGATGAAAGTTATATGAAAATCATTGTAATATTTCAGTCAAGGAACTCATTCCCAAAAGTTCTTGGCTTAATGTAAAATCACTGGTTTAATTAAATTAAAAAGCATTCTAAAAGTTACTAAAAAGCATTCTTCATTTCTAAAAGTTGTGAAAATGGATACAGAAATAAAAGATCATGGAAGAACATTATTAGTTTTTCTTTCTTCTCTTCCATCTTCTGCAGTTCACACAAACATCTCGGAAAATCAATAAACTATTTTGCCAATAATATTTGGTCAGTTCCACTTTACATGTTTGGCTGATAGGAATACTGCAGCTTAGAAGCAATTAGCACCAAAATAGAAATGCAAAATTATCTGAAAGAATAAATTAGGAAAAGAATTGTCTTGTCTGAGAATAAGTGAAACATTTCCCACATTATCAACGAAGAAAATTAAACAGCTAAATCAAAAATTAAAAATATATGAAAACCATTGTAATATTTCACTCAGGGAACTCATTCCAAAAAGTTCTGGAATCTCAAGTTGAGCTTTAACTTTGAGATTTCAATTAACTCAGCACTTTTTTTAAATATATATATTTTTTCATTTTGTCCACACTCAATAATAACCATATCCTTCTTATTATTCCCACTGTGCCATGCCATCAATGTGCCACTTTCTGCTTTTCAATGCTTAATAAGTTATCAGTTTTATATATAAGATTATTTTCAACAATCATAACTCTCTTTCTCTCTAATATATATACACACATATATATATATATATATTATATATATATATCATCATCATCATCATCATTTCATTTTACGTCCGCTTTTCCCTGCTTGCAAGGGTGGGACGGGAACTGATACTGGCTTGATTTCTACAGCTGGATGCCCTTCCTAACACCAACCTCATTTACAGTGAGTGCTGGGTGCTTTTTTGCCGTGGCACCTACACGACCACTTTGCAGTGGAATGATAAGGACCTCAGTCCCTAGCATCTCATTTCTACAGCTGAGTAAACTGGAGCAATGTGAAATAAAGTGTCTTGCTCAAGGAAACAACACACCACCCGGTCTGAGAATTGAACTCACAACCTTTCGATTGCAAGGCCAATGCTCTAACCACTAAGCCATGTGCCTCCACACATATATATATATATATATATATATATATATATATATATATATATATATATATATATATATATATATATATATATATATATATATATATATATATATATATATATATATATATATATATATATATATATATATATATATATATATATATATATATATATATATATATATATATATATATATATATATATATATATATATATATATATATATATATATATATATATGTAAAAGTTCTATTTAAATTGTTGGGATACAACAAGCAAATATTTTTATAACTGATATAAAGCACTCAACAATTAATTGGAGTAAAAATACGATATTAACAAATGGAAACTATATTTATAAGACCATATTTATTTCATTATACATATTTCAAGGACACCAAGTTAAATTATGGTGTGCTTTCATCAGATAAATATAATATAGAGCAGTTTTATAAATAAATATTGACATACCCTTAAAGAATGCAACCATTACTGTTGGAAGCTCCCGGATAGTATATATATATTATATTATCCATTTTATGTATCTGTCTATGAGGAGTCAGATAATTCTTGTAACCAAGACTTTATTATTAAAATGTTCAAGGAAGTATTTTATGTCTTCCTTATGTTAAATCTTTTATGTAACAGTTGTTCATTCGAGAATAGAATGTGTCTTCTTCAACTGGGTTTGAACTTATCACCTACAAGACACTTCACCAATTCTCCCTGTGACTATATTTTAGAGATAATATCACTGAAATATCATTTGAATGCTTGCATATGTAATTTTCTAAAGCTGCAGGATTTTGTTTTAAACTCTCAGACTGACATCATCCTGTATTCCTGACATGGTGCTAGTTGGTACAAAACTCAGTATTGTGATTTTATGTTCTTTTAATAGCTGATGTGTCACATGATGAGTGAGTTTTCTCCCCTATGTAAGCCAGATGTTGAACTGTAGCATCATTCATTGAATAAAGTCTTTGGTGTACAGATCTCTTCTTACTTCTTTCAACAGTTTATTCAGAATTGAGTATGGTCAGAATTCTACATTTCAAAAGACTCAACATGTGTGTGTCTATAAAGCATATATCAGATTTGATGCCACTAGTGAGAGGAAAAGCGAGGAAAATGAAGAAGCTTGTCATGAGGTCCACAAGACTAACTCCTGTTTTAGCAGAGAAGATGGTCTTAAAATGCTTGTTGTTACTGTTGTTGTATATCAAACACTACAAGTCAAAAATCCTCAAGCTATTCAGTGACTTCATAATTCACATTATCATTATCATAATTATCAAGTTAAGTATATATATATGGTATACATGGAAGATATATCATCATCATCATCATCATTCTCATCACCATTTAACATCCCATTTTCCACGCTAGCATGGGTTAGATGAGTTGTCCCATTGTAAGACAAGCCAGATCAGATGACTGTGACATGCTCATACAGAACTAATTTTGGCTTGGTTTTTATGGCTGGATGCCCTTCCTAATGCCAACCATATTTAGTCTGCACTCGGTGCTTTTTGTCATGACACTAAAATGACCACTTTACAGTGTGAACTAGGCGCTCTTGGGTAGATATATTTGCATGTATGGAGTATATATAGTATATATGTGTATATGTGTATATGATACATATATACATGTGTATGTGCATTTACTTATTATAGATATGGGTATATATAAGATACATATGTATGAACAGCAAATATAAGATTATGTGTATATGAGTAGATATTAGTGTGTGTGCATATATATATAGAAAGAGGAAGAGATAGGGTAGAGAAAAAAAAAATGTCTGTCTGTGTGATAATGACTGGTATAAAAACAAGTGTGACTGTAATAGAAGTGACAGTAATAAGGGGACAGTGATAAATGTTACAATGGCAAGTAGGATAGTAATAAGTCTTGTAGTGTGGGATAGTGACATGTGATAAATGTGACATGTTATAAGTGTGACATGTAATAAATGTGGCATGTGTTAATATATGACATGTGATAATAAATGTGGCATGTGATAAGTGTGGCAGGTGGTAATATATGTGATATGTGGTAATAAGTGTGACATGTGGTAAAAAATGTGACATGTGATAATAAATCTGACATGTGGTAATATATGTGACATGTGGTAATAAATGTGACATGTGGTAATGAATGTGACATAGGATAATAGATGTGGCATGTGACATGTGATAGTATATGAGACATGGAATAACAAATGTGACGTGGTAATATATGTGACATGGGATAACAAATGTGGCATATGACATGTGGTAATATATGTGTGATATGTGGTAATATATTCTATTCTATTCTAGGGCGGGTAAAATTCCCGAGATCCATGGATGAGTTCTCTCCAGCGGTCTCTGTCCCTCATTATCGCTGCCATGTCCTGGATCTCCAACAGACCAGTGTCTGTCCTTAGGGCATCAACATACGTTAACCTTGGTCTTCCTCTTCCAGTGTGTCCATGTAGGGGCTCCTGTGGTAATATATGACATGAGATAATAAATATGACATGTGGTAATAAGTGTGACAAATGGTAATATATGTGGGATGTGGTAACATACGACATGTGATAATAAATGTGACATGTGGTATGTGGTAATATATATGGCATGTAATATATATGACATGTCATAATAAATGTGACATGTGGTAATAAATATGACAATGACAAGTATGAAAACAACAGATATGACAGAGATGAGTATGACATGGTTATTACTAGTTGAAACAAAGCTATTACTTTGGTATATTAAAGGGCTAGGTGATATTGGTAGGTATGTTGATATCAATAATTTGATGGATTTATAAAGTAGCTGATATTGTATGCTTTGATTATTATATAAATGTGTGTGAATCTCTAAACATCTACAATTAACTGATTGACTGCATAGACTACAAATACTCTTGTATATTCACAACAGCTTAGAGAATTGATGTACTTGGTGATAGAAAAATGCCTGAAGATGGGTTACAACTGCCACTCCATGATGTGATGCTCAAATAACTTACCACTTAATCATTTCATCATTACTTTCACTGTATACATAAACACACACAGATTCACAAACACACATATATGTATGTATGTATGTATGTATGTATGTATGTATGTATGTACATAATAATAATAATGAAATATTGTGTACAGTGCTCAGGTGCACTACAACTCATCAAAAAGTGTATGTATAGTACATAGGGTAATGTACAAACGTCAGGAAAATGAACAGTGCATGAGTCATGATATACACGTGTGTGCATGTGTATGGAAGGGGTACATCAGGTGTAGTTTTGGCAAATTTCGGGAAGCATGAGTGTTTTAAAGGATGCAGTGTCTCGGCAGCTAACAACTGACGCAGGCAGTTTGTTCCATGCTTCAGCAACTCTGAGCGGGAAAAAATGCAGACATTCACACACACATATATATATGTATATATATATATAGCGGACGTAAAATGATGATGATGATGATGATGATGATGATGATGATGATGATGATATATATATATACAACTTAACATCATAATAAAAACTGATAAATATTCTATTTTGATTTTCTTTTAGAAAATTGATAGTTTATATTTTTAGTAAGCTGTAAAAATATTTCCAGTAATTTTTCATAAAATCAAAAGACTTCTTATAAAATGTATTAAGTTGTGTACATATATGAACATGTATATGTACATGTATATATATATATATATATGTGTGTGTGTGTGTGTACATTTACATATACACAGGCATATATACATATATATATATGTTATATATATGTTATATATATGTATATACATATATATATGTATATACATACATATATATATATATATACACAGATATATATATGCATGTATATATATATCTGTATGTATATATATATATATATATATATATACACACACACACACAAATTTATATATACAAATTTATATATATATATATATAAATTTTGTCAATTTCACTTTCACAAAGAGATATCTACTATTGTATTTTATTATATTTTTTGCTTATTTAAAAATACAAAGTATCAATTTGCTCCCTCAGCTTTCCCCCACCCCACCACACATCCTTCCCCTAAAAAATATAACTAAACAAACAATCAATTCTATTATCTTCTGTTTACTGAAATAGTTGGAGCATGATTCTCAAATATACTGAGACATAAGACTCAGATTTAAGTAGGATATTTAAATCTCTCTTGGTACTATTTCTCACCATTGTAATGTTAAACGATGCAAGAAAATTTTTCTTCATCACAGATAGTTCCACCCTTTGTTCTTTCCCTCCACTGGGCCATTAATATCAATAGAATATATTGCCTAGAAAAGTATTTGGAGATTTATTTCAAAATTTTACTTAAACATTAAGAAAGAAAATAAACACTTTGCAACACACATTAAATTATTTATGCTTTTTAGATTTATACAATTGAATGAGAAATAATGAATCATTTTTATTTTATGCATTTTCTTTTTTCTCACTCCTTATTATTATTTAAAACAAGTAATCAATTTTCGTTTGTTTCTCCTTAATACTAAATAACCAAGGCAAGTTTCTATTTGTTTTTACTACTTGTGTGCTTTTCCTATGTTTTTGCCAGCAACATTCATTGTCAATAACTGTTTACTTGCACCCTAACAACAGGTTTGTCTGCAGTGACTGTTAAACGGCCAGACCAATTGCACGATGGTGACAAGCGCACAACCTGGGGCATTACACGGTACTTTGTTCATTTTATCATACACACTTTTATTTATTTCGATATATTTATTTATTTGCCTTTTTATTCTCATTTTTATTGGTATTTATTAAATGGTAGGACAATTTCAACAATAATCATATCATTGAAAAATTACTAATGCATTGACTCAGCATGAAAATTCAGAATATCGAAACTAAATATAGTTATACACTAGAAGGAAACTCAAAGGGAGAGATACAGCCCAAAGCCTTTTCCAATCATGGAAGTTTCGTTTTATAAGAATTTAATGTTGTAAACATGGAAATATTCTTTGATACACTGATATGTATGGGAACAATGTCATATGAAACATAACCAGTGTGTGTTTGTGAACATGTATGCATATGTATCTATGTGTACATACATGTATGTACTGTGCACATTCCTTTGTTTATAAAACTTTATATAATGTTACTTGCTATCAGTTTTAAAATACATTAATAGTTCAAACAAGACTTTCATGTAATTCTAATTCTGAACAGTGAAGTACTATAATCATATAAACTGGGCGATCACATCAAGGAATGCTCAAGATTACACTTCATATGGACTGGAATTATATTATATAATTACTTGTCAGTTTTCCATAGGTTTTATAATTTATTGACTTTTTTTTCTATCTTTTAATCTAAATTACTCATAAAATCAACAGAATCATGAAGAAGAGGAAGATTTCCATAGCAAATCAAGTTATCAGTAAGAAAAGTTTGTGAAAAATAACCAATGCAATCTGATTCATAAGATTGGTGACATAAAGATTAACTAAATTAGAATGAACATACTTCATTATCACCATAAAGAGCAACCAAAATACACCTTTGATCAAACTTATCACTATCACCATTTACTCAAAATCAATCACACATTTTTGATTTGCTCTTGTCTGTGTGTTAATGTGAATATAACTGCTTTAAAATACAGAAACAGGTAGAATGTTTACATTAGCTGATTTTTTATTTTTTCTTAATGTTTCTTTAATAATGTGGTGTCATACTTTGTAAGCGACTTCATTTATCATTCTACAATTATTTTTTAGATTTATGTATATATATATATGTGTGTATATATATATATACATATATATATATATATATATATATATATATATATATATATATATATATATATATATATATATATATATATTTGAAATCAATAAATATTAATACCAGTTGCTGCTATAAATCAAACTAAGACTAAGCTTCATGCAAATTTCCACTCATATAAATTAGAGTATTAGTGATAGAGAAGTAATCTACATTAAGTCTTCAATTGACTTATAAGTTTTCCTATATCAATAATACATAGTTTTCTTTTTAAGTGTCATCATTACTGTAACTATGGCAATGGGTGGCACAATAAGTAGAGCATTGGACAAGTTACTATATAAGTATTTGTTTATATCCGTTTATGTTTTAGGTTCAATCCTGCTCAACATCAATTTTGCCTTTCATCTTTCCAGGATCTACAAAATAAGTAGATGGCAAAATGCAGAGTTATTAGAGCAATTATTCTCATTATCTTCTTCTTCCTCTTCTTCTTCTTCTTCTTCTTCTTCTTCTTCTTCTTCTTCCACCTATTCCTGAGAGGGTTGTGGGGGAAGGTCCTGTCAGAAGTATCGGTCTCCAACTGATTCGGCTGGATCCCTAAGCTCATGGATGTTATCCAACCATCTTGCTCAGGATCTACCCCTGGGTCTCCTGCTGGTTGGTTTTGTCCATAAAATCTGCCTAGCAATTTTTTTCCTGTGGCATTCTAACCACATACCCATAGTATCAGAGCTGTGATATCTCAATTTGGAGAATTAGCGGCTATACCTTGAGTGACTCTCTGATCTTTGAGCTATGAACTCTATTGAGTAACATTACACCAAAGACCTTTCAGAGGAACCCCTTTTGAGCTGCTTGTATTCGCGATCATATTCTTTCAGTCATTACCCCAGATTCGTGACATGAATACCGAACTGAAAACAGCAAGTTTGGCTTTTATGTCCTCCTCCCTTCTTCTGATTACTGAATGCTGAAGCTGACACATTACTGCACCAGCTCCTACAATTCTTGCACTTAATTCAGCCTCCTACCTTACATCACTCATGAACACAGCCCCAAGATACTTGAACTTCTCTACCTGCTTCAGTGGAATTCCATTTACATGTAGAGTGCACTGTGCAGGCTTCCTTGAAAGGATGAGTGTCTCAGTTTTCACAGCACTGATTTTTATTTCAGCCGTGCAGCACTCAGCATCAAACCTATTGAGTGCAAATCGGAGATCACCTTCTGTCGAGTTAAGTAACACCTTGTTGTCTGCAAATTCTAGCTGACTGATACCATTTCCAACCCAGCTGCATATGTCAATCCTGTTCATGAAAATAATGAGCAGGAGAGGTGACATTATGCATCCTTGGGGGAGTCCGACTCCCACATTGAATGGTTTTATTTAGCACCATTTATCTGAACACAAATACTTGGGCATTCGTATAGAGACATCAGAGCAGCAAGGAGCTGACCATAAGTCCCATACTCCTACAGAACCTTCCACAGCAGGTCCTGAGGAATGCAGTCATATGTCTTTTCAAGGTCAACAAAACCGTAGACCTGCTGCAGTGTGAATATTTGGTCAGCTGTGCTGCATCTGGGGCGAAACCCACACTGTTCATCAGCTAGCTTAGACTCAACAATCTCTATGCATCACTTTGCCAGACACTTAGCATAGACTTTACCAGGGAGGCTTAACAAGGAGATCCCTCTGTAATTGGAACAATCTCTTTTGTCTCCCTTTTTGAAAATTGGGATTATCACTCCCAATTGCCATTGCTTAGGTGCCATCCCAGAGATCCAGGCCACCCGGCACACACAATTCAACCAGAGAACACCTCTATTTAAGGCTTTTAACATCTTGTGCCGGGTTTGATCTTCCCCAGCTGCCTTGCCACATTTGAGCTATTTAACTGCTCTTGTGACCTCAGCCTCTGAGAGATTAGTCATTGCTCCCAGATGTACCTCATGTGCATCAGAAGATACTGTTGTAATCGGGTTTAGGAGATCAGCAAAGTATTCTCTCCATACCATCCCTATTATAATTAAATCTAGCTGTATCAGAATCCCTCATATCAAGTCATTTGAAATAACCATCATAAGTTACTCTAGTATTTATTCACTTTCTCTTCCATCAACAGCACACAATGCCACAAAATAATTTACAAAAAAATGTAATATCCCTGCCATCTTCCATCCCGGTATTCATACTACCATGTGAAGGTATGATATTTGTTGAAGCAATTGCTTTTGCTGATGGATACTCAGCCCACAGTGTGAAATAGGAATTGTGATCACCATCACCATTTAACATCTATTTACCATGCTTGCATGGATTAGACAGATATCATACAGAGGCTTGACAAGTCAGGTGACCAGGTCTTGCTCATATCATCATCATCATCATCATCATCAACGTTTAACGTCCATGTTCCACGCTTGCATGGGTTTGGACGGGGGTTTTCCCACTTGAGGCAAGAGTGATTGTCTTGCTCGCATAGGACTGTCTGGCAGGTTTTCTACAGTTGGATGCCCTTCCTAACACCAACCACATTTACAGTGTGGGGCTGGGAGGTTTTTACCGTGTTGCCTACACGGCCACATTACAGCATGGACTGTGTGTTTTTTTGTCGTGACACCTACACGATCTCATTTGTTTCGGCCTGGATGGTGTGGCACCAACATAACTTTACATAGAAGGGGGCGGTGTGGATGGGGTGGGGGTGGGGGGACGGGGGTGTATTTTGTTAGAGATGCCTACTGACTGTAGTAGGTTTTACTTTGTATTTAGGTAAGGCGGGTCTTCTCTATTACTGAGTACCGCCAAAGGTCTCGGTCCAGTGACATTGTCTTGGTGAGGTGTAAATGTGTGAGGTCGGAGTTTATCAGCTCGTCCCAGGTTTTTCTGGGTCTGCCTATTCCGTGGCTACCGTCTATCTTTATTGCCCTGCACTTTGTTATACAGCTATCGTCCTTCATGCGCATCACGTGACCATACCAACGTAGCCTTCTCTCTAGTAAACAACATCTGATCCCTCTTATTTCTAATTTTTTCCTTAGTTCGTTTATGCTTTGTCGTTCACGTATATTACTATTACACATCCAGCGGAGCATGCAAGCTTCGTTTCTCTCTAGTCTGCGTATATCCTCTGCACACAATGCCCAGGTCTCACTGCCATGCAACATTGCTGTTCGTATGCAGGCATCGTACAACCTGCCTTTCATTTTTAGGGAGAACCCTTTAGCAGCTAATAGTGGTATAAGCTCTCTGAACTTTTTCCACCCAGTTCTGACTCTAGCTACTGTACTTTCAGAGCACCCTCCCCCACTGCTGATTTTGTCACCCAGGTAACGGAAGCTGTCCACTATTTCTATAGAACCCTCTGCGCAGTTGAAAGAGCTAGTATTTTGTGGGCACTTGCTGCTACTTATTGCCCCAGAACACCGGCCACATGTAAAATCTATGTTCTTAGTTAGCTTACCTGTGATCCCACTACATCTTTTATGCACCCAAACTTTGCATTTGGGACACAAAATGGAATTTCTACCTACGCCTTTCCTACACTCTGCGCATGGCCACTTCCCAGAGGGGACCGCCGCCTTATTTTCTTTCTTACAAACTAGAACTTTAGTCTTAGCCAGGTTAATTTTAAGGCCTTTTGATTCGAGGCCGTGCTTCCATGTTTGGAGTTTCTTCTCTAGCTCGGCCATTGATTCAGCTATGAGCGTTAGATCATCTGTGTATAGGAGTTCCCATGGGCAGCCGGTCTTGAACTCCACTGTTATAGCCTGGAGGGCGATAATAAATAATATATATGCAAAAGGCAAACAGAAATATTAAAGCAAACAACACAGTATAATGAAAAGATATATTATTAGTGTTATGCTTGATATAGTAAGAAAAGAGTCTTAACGTTTCAGATGCTAGTCCTTCATCAGAAAATAGATATATATTCTTGCATTCCTTTGTTGGCTTCAATCATTGAACTTCAGCCAAGCTAAGACACCACATTTTGAAGGTTTGTTGTTGCCCCTACATTTGTGTGGCAAAGTTGACCAGGCATAAGAGAAAACAACTGACATGGAACTTGATACCATTGGATATGTTTGTTGAACACTCCAATTCTTCAATCCAATGTGCATTTAAATATATATATGTATGATGGGCTTCTGCACAGTTTGCATCTACCAAATTTTTCTCATAAGGCATTTATTGATTTAAGGCTATGTTAGAAGACATTTATCCAAACTGGAACCAAACCTAGAACTTTATAGTTGCCATGTGAACACAGCTATGCCAGCATGTACACACATGCACGCACACACACGCACGTGCGCGCGTGCATACACACACACACACACACACACACACACACACACACACACACACACACACACACACAAATAGCCATACTGAGAAGTTAACTGTTGGGGAATAATTATCATTCATTCCATTTTAAAATGGAAGACTTCCAAGTAGTTAATTAAAATTAATGAAACAAATTGTGCAAAAGAAATACAGGGTTGGAAAATGTTACACTATATATTTAATCGAAGATAGTGGGGAAGATTCTATCACCTAGAAAATGTAATTTGGGGTAGTGTTGGAGCTATATTGATGCCACTAATCTTAAGATAATGTTAGAGCCTTTAATTTGCAGTAGAGTTAGAGCAAGTAATCTAGGAAATCATTAGAGTTATTAAACTGGATTAGTGCTTAATCCACTGATTTAATATAATGTGGGAGAAACAGAATGTAATGTTATAGTCATTAATTTTAAATAGTTTTACAATTACTAATCTTAGAATAAGTCATGGAGCCACTAATTCAAGGCATTGTTAAAGCCCAAATGTAAGATAACATTTAAGCAATTAGTCAGGCATAGTGTTGTAACCACAAACCTGGTGGGCAGTGTTAGAACTGATAATATAAAGTAGTCTGGGGAACAATGATCATAATCATCGTTTTCACATCCATTTTTCTATACTTGCATGGGTTGGGTGGGTCCTTTTCAGCACAGCATCTCTCTACATCTTACAACTATCCTTTTGTACATATGGAAAAGGATTTCGTTGTCAACAATGGAAGTAGCTCTCTACACTTCTTCCATCCTATCCTTATACTATCTATTATGTTCTCAGAACACCTTTTTCCACTGCTAATTAGGTCACCTATGTAGCAGAAGCTATTAATCACATCTATGAATCCTTCATGTTATTGGAAAAGATTTATATCTCTGACACTCTTCCCATTGATTATCCCTATGCATCTTCTACATACAAAGTCTTCCCTTCCTGTTTGTCTGCCTGTTATCCCACATCTCTTGTGTACCCAAGATGTACATTGTGTACATGGTATAGAGTTTATACCCACTCCTTTTCTACATATTAAGCAGGACCACTTCCCTGAAGGAAATCAGGGTCCTATCTTCTTTCCTACCTACTAACACTTTAGTTTTGGCTAAGTTTACTCTCAGCCATTTTATAGATTCAGCTATAAGGACCAAAACATCTGCATAGAGAAGTTCCCTTAGATAGCCAGTTTTAAATTCCTCTGTTATAGCCTGGGGAACTATAATGAACAGCAGTGGACTGAGAATTGAACCCAGGTAGGAACCTGCACTTTTAATTCCTCACTAAACTCACTTCTTATTCCCACTTTATTGGCAGCCCCTCTGTACATGGCTTGCATGGCTCTAACATGCCATTCTTCTACACCCAAATTTCTTAAGGACCACCAGATAACAGAACAAGATACTCTATTTAAGGCCTGTTCTAGATCAACAAAAGCTTATTCTTGGCTAGGAACTTCTCTTGTAGTTTCCTCACTAAGAAGAGGGCATCTGTAGTAGGTCCATTAGGTTTATTCCGCTATAGTTGCTCCTTTCAAGAGCCTCACCTTTATCCTTGTAGCAATTTATGATTGTACTATTGTGCCAGTCATTGGGTATGACTCTGTCCTGTATTACCTGATTGACTATGTGGGTTACTAGTTCTGCTCCTACTTCATCTGATATTTCAGCATCTCAGTAACTATTTCTAATTTTTCCTTTTATCAAATGCATCTCATAGGGCCTTTATAAACCTATATTAAACAGAAAGATCCTTTAGCTTTTAAACTTTCTATCTCTATATTTGGCCACCCAGGTAGCAGAAGCTGTCTACTGCTTCTACAGAACCTATCCAGAATTTGATAGCGCTTGTTTCCTGTGGTCCTTTGCTGCTTAGTGCTCCTGTGTAATGGCCACATGTAAAACCTATGTTCTTTGCTAAACTATTTGAGATCCCACTATATCTCCTGTGTACCCCCATAGTTTGAATTTGGGATAGAAGATGGAATTTTTACCTACACCTTTCCTACACACTGAGCAAAGCCATTTCCCCCGTATGCATGGGCAACAGCTGGTCTCCACAAAAATTCTTTGCCTGGACTTGTGCTTCAGAGGGGAACTTTCTAGGTGCAAATCCCATGATCCTTCATGACCGAAGGGGGTCTTTATCCAATATATATATGGAATTATATGTATTATATATGTATTATATATGTATTATATAAGAAATTCTAATAAAGAAATAAAAGAATTAAGAGCAGATAAATTTATTTTCAAATATTTGTTTTCAAAGAATGTTATTAACAATTATTTCAAGAGCTGTTTCTTGGGGAGATGTCTATGTTAAGTTATTTCTATTGCTTTGATGTCAGATTTCTCTTGTTGGTGATTTATTGCAGAAGTCAGCTGTTCAGAGAATATTTGTATAGGAATTATAAAGTTGGAATATATTTGTGTAGAAGTCTTTGATTGGATGTGGAAATTGCTGGGAATGTATGTGGAAGTTGATACAGATATGAGTGGAAGTTTGTATGGTTGTGTTTGAAGGTTTGTATTACTTTGTGTGTCGAATTTGGTATGGATGTATGTGGAAGGTGATGTGTGTGTGTGTAAGGGGGTATGATTGCATAGAATTTGATGTATGTGAACATTTATATGAATGTGTGTGGAAGTTCATGTGGAATATACTGTGACAGTGTGGGTGTGGGGGGATGTGTGTGCATAGTCAGTCATCAAATCAGTATCAGTGGTTTTGTCATTTTTCTTTTATGGTAATATAGTTTCTCATGATAAATATTATTTTATTTCAAGTAATGATTATAAGTATAACACATAGAGTAGTATGAATGTGTATGTATGTATGTATATGTATGTATATGTATGCGTGTGTGTGTGTATGTATGTATGTGTGCATGCATGTGTATGTGTGTGTTAACAGTTTAACTTAATCCTGCATTACCATTGGTTTCATAGGTGTAACCATACACCCAACTCATCAGATTTACCAGGAAAAACAATGGAATCAAACAATATGGCTACTCAGTGAGGATCATTAAGGACCTTCTTTAGTAGATTCAGATTATATGTTGGGGCTGACAGATCAGCAACAGTAGATTTTATTGTGTGCTGTTCCACATAGGACAATGGACAACCCAGTAGTACCATTAAGTCTTCCACATGTGAGAGATTGCAGTTCAGTTACAGCAGACCAGTCTGTGTCACTGTTCCACAGAGCAAGGTTAACAGCCCAACTGTGTAATTTTACTTAATGGCATGCATATGTCTGTTCATTGCATTTTTATTTTCTCTTGGTTCTTCAGCATCATTTAACACTCTAGTTGCTTATCTGAGTTGCTTCACTCTAGTTGTTGCTCTATCTCTTGCAGCTTTCTGACTCTCACTCTCTCTGTCTTCATTAGTAGTTGTCTTTAATATTCTTATGTGTCCCTCTCTATCATACTATCTTCACATCTCAAGTATCTCTTGAGATCATCTAAGAATAGCTTGAAGCAGCTTAAGCATGGCTTGTTACCATCTTGTCTCCAATCTGATTTGTTCTCTAATGTCTTGTATTCTTTGCTCATATTACACATCATCTATCCACTTCTCTGGGGATGCCACTCATTCTTTGTTTCATGGCTAAAAGAATGTTAGTATATTTTATTCTTATCAGCTGGAATGTATAGCATCTGTGAACCATATTGTCAGATTGAAATTCCAAAGTATGTTTTGCTATCCTACAAAGTCCCATAACACATAAATTATCACTATATATACACATATATAAATGTGTGTGTGTATAAAGAGAAGGAGATACTAAGTCCCTTGTGACTTAAACAGTAATACAGCAATCTGTAGTACATGCCAATCTGTGTGACTGCCTCCAATTAATAAGAATAAAATATACTAACATTTTTTTAGCCATGAAACAAAGAATAAGTGACATCTCCAGAGAAGTGGATAGATGATGTGTAGTATCAGAAAAGTATACAAGACACTAAAGAACAAATCAGATTGGAGACAAGATGGTAACAAGCCGTGCTTAAGCTGCCTCAAGTTATAATCTTAGATGATCTCAAGAGATACTTGAGATGGGAAGATAGCATGATAGAGAGGGTCACATTATCATTGTTTTAACATCTGCTTTCCCTTCTAGCAAGGGTTGGATGTGTCTACATAAACCAAATCTGTAGTGAAGCGATACTACTGATCTCCCAGACAGGCCATGGATCTGCATCTTATTTATGTACAGTCTCACATTCTACCAAGTGCACAGGACAGGTTGTCATGTCTTTGACACAACTAAAAGACCTCCCAACCCCTTGTTTGGCAATCTTTTTATGACTGGATGCCTATTTTTCACCAACCACTTTACAGTGTATACTGGGTGTGTTTATTGTATATATATATATATATGTATGTAAAAGGTAAACAGAAATAACAACACAATCAGTACAGTATATGGAAGGAATATATTTAACACTTGAAATAGCAGGCAGAGGGTCTTAACGTTTCAGAGAAATTAGAAAGATTGAAGAGACGGGCAGGGTGGAATCAAACAAAAAATGTTTTTAGAGAAAAATAACGTTTGCAAGTGAATGTCTATGTGTTTTGTATGTATGTGTATGTGAATTAGAGAGAGATTAGATTTTCTTAGAGTGATTTACAGTCACGTTTTCTTATATTAGTTGAGAAAGTTTTGATGTGTAAGCTTACAGAAAAGTCTTGGTTTTGTTTCTTAGTCGGGTAAAAAAACTCCTAAGGATAATTGTAATTCTGTGGATTATATTTTAAAAAACATACTGAAAATATTTAGTAGAGACAATAGTCCTTATACAAGTATAGTTACTGAATAAAAACAACCACTGATTATTAAGAAGCCATCACAATGCTATCCACTAAGTATATACTATTTCCAATGAGAACATATTTAAATTGAAAATTAGTAATACGTTATCTATTTAAATCTTTTTAATCTATTTTAATTATAACATTTCTCTGAATGAACATCAATTTCTAATTAGATAGTTACCTTTTTAATTATATAGTTTCCTTTGATTCTAACATGATAAGTTTAAATTATTGAAGCTGCTGGGAATAACAGCCTCAACTGATCAATAAACCAAACATATTTAATGCTTAACTTATTATCACTACTCTAACTATAAGGAACTCTGCTCTTAAACTCTCACTTTCTACTCTATTTCTTGAGCATACTGTCTCCTTTCTTATCACCTATGCTATATTTTTCTTAAACACACCATCAATTACCACATATGTCCTTCATGCACGTACCACTTCCCTTAGAATACCATATTGTTCCATATTTCCTACATTGCACTAACAGCCATCTTATTGAGTTCCACAAAAAAATCATCAACCTTACCAATTATAATTTTATGACCCAATAAAACATTATTGAGCTTTGAGCAATCCCCTTCTCTGCCAGACTCAATACTTGTCATAAAAATACATTTTTACCTGTTACACTGCTAGACAGTTAAAAACGAGTAGGAATGGTATTTTACTATTGCTTGTGGCAAAGTTAGAATTTAGCTTTACACTGTATTTATCATTTTCATTTTGTTTATTCCATATACAAATACACAAATTGGATAACACACCAGATTAGATTGTTCTTCCCTGTTTAAATTACCAATCTACAAATAAATACCACCTTTACTTTAATTTTTAGTAATGCATGTAAAACAACTTCCTAAGATAAAACATTTGCTTTAAGATCACATTTACATCTAACTTTACACAACTATTCAACCATGATAGATCTAGAAAAATTAATTAAAAAATGTTTAAAGAAAAAATGGATTTAAAAAGACTAGAAACCTTATACATATTTAGATATTCTAGACAAATTTTAAAGTAGTGTGTTTACTTTAGTATCTTCATAAGTTTTTGTTGAATCCATTCATAGGTGGGAAGATATCAACATAAAATCCAAAACTTTTTTGTTGAAGTTTGATTTAGGTAAATAGTTTCCTGCAGCTGTTGATATTAAATGTATTTCTCAATACTGAATAACTACATGTGTATCAAAAAATGTATATACATATATAACCCATGCCAGCATGAAAGGTTGATATGAAATGATGATAATGAAATATATATATATTTATATAGAAATGACTTCTACAGGCCTAGAACTGTTTCATTCATATGAAATCATCAGATGATTTCATATGACTCAAACAGTTCTAGTCCTGTAGAAGTAATTTCTATATATAATAAAGATGCCTATACTCTACCAATGTATTGAGTACATTTTCTAACTATGGTTACTCCCCACCCCCAACACAACTTGGGAATCTACATATTATATATATAAATGCTCATTCAATATACACTCATTCAAGCTGAGCACCTAGCCTCTCTTAGTTCAAAGACTGATCTGTGTGGTGGAAAGCCACACCCTACGTGAGGAGCCTCTGATACAACTATCATGGGACAGTCTTGCAGAAGAGGTTGGATCTAGAGGAGTAAGCCTCAATAAAAATCCTGCTTGTCTCATAGTAAGCAGTAGTTCATGCAGCGACTATCGGTTTAAATAGATGACTTCAGCATCATGAACACCAGTGACTTTACAGATGATCGACTATTAATGCACAAGTTGGTACAATTGCTCCAGTTAGTGGATAAATCTATGAGTATCCATTAGAAAAAGCAAATGCTTCACCTTCAATGGAGGGATGACTCAAGAAGAACAAAAAGAAGATATATGTATGTTCAAAATGCATCAAGAACTGCATTCTGGGGCAAGAGCTTATGACAGTGTTCAATAAATTAATGTTGAAAACTTTATATTATGTAGAAGACAAGCAAAATAAAAAATAACCCAAAGGATAAATATATTAATATATGTGTGTGCATGCATGTGTGTGCACATGCATATGAGTATATATTACCAGGACACATCATATTTCTACAAAACTGCTGTGACTAAAATAAAAAGTGTAGATGCAAGTTATATCGACTGAAATTGAATGAAGATCAAGCCAAATTTTTCAAGATTGAAAATGATTAATATCATTTAATGTCTGCTTTTCCATACTAGCAAGGATTGGACAGGTTATCACAGACCAAGTCCATATTTAATTGGAGCTACTAACCTCTGAGATGAGCCAGGGGCCTGTGTCTTCTTACATACATTCCAGCACTTTACAGAATATACTGGGTGCATTTTATTATGGCAGGTAAATGACATTGTTTGATATGTAGAAAAAAGATGAGCAGAAATTTTGTAGTGGGATTGCAAGCAGATTAATAAAGAAGGAAGGTTTTGTGTGCAGCTGATGTAAAGGAGCAATAGGCACTAAAAGTACATGTAAAATATATTCCCTCAGTTACCAGGGTGGCTTCCTAGAAGTTGTTGACAGCTTGTTACCTGGGTGACCTAATCAGCAGTAGGTGAGAGTAATATGAAAGTGTAGTAACTAGAGTAAGAATAAGCTGAAAGAAGTTTAGGGAGCTAACACCTCTGCTAAGAACAAAGGACTTCTCTCTCAGAATAAATGTTAAACTGGCGCCTACATGTGAACTACAATGAGATGAGCGCCTTTACTACAGAAGACCTGTAAAAGCTAGAAAGAAATGAAGCAAGTATGCTCTTGGGAATGTGTAATGTTGGTGTATATGAACAATGCAACATAAGTGAACTGTGGATAAAACTGGGCTTGAGAGAAATTGGATGTAGTGTGCAAGGTAGAAGATTGCATTGGTATGGGCATGTGACGTGTATGGAAGATGATAAATGTTTAAAGAAGTGCAAAGAAATTTCAGAGAATAGGAGTCGTGAAAAAGGTAGACCAAAGAAGACATGAGATGATGTAGTGAAGTCTAACCTTTAGAATCTGAATTTCATGACAGAATCAACAAAGGACTGTGAGGATTGGCAACATGCAATATTGCAGAAGACTTGCCTACCAGTATAAAAATAAGACCTAACCCACTCATCCCCCTCTGCCATCACTCCTTAGTAACTAGTTCCACAATCACTGTAGCCTCTACTTCGTCCTGGATTACTCTCACTCTTTTTAAATCCCAACACACCAGTCATAGCTTTCATAACTGTTCGCAACTTCACTATACTTCCCTCTATCTAATATTATTCCCTCCTTCACTCCTTCCCCCAAACCCCTCTCTCACATTATCTTGTCAACTACCACCACACATCATCCCTTTAAACTCTACAACACCTATAACCATGAGATCATATGTGTCACCACCCCCTATTCCTCCTTCTATTTATTGTCACTTACCCATAACTTCATGTCTATCATCCTTTTTAATTCTTCCTATTCTATTCTTCCCCAAAAAAAACATGGCTCACTTGGAACAATTCATAACCCTCCACAATGATGACAATAAAACATACACAGTACATTCTTTAAAGAGGTTGGTCTTAGAAATGGCTTCCAGTCATAGAAACTATGCAAAAAGAATTGTGAGGACTCTTCAGTCATGGCACAATAGACTCTCTACTGTTGGTTCCACAATAAAATGTATCCACTACACTCTGTAAAGTGGTGATATGAAGGGCATCCAACCTTAGAAAACTTGCCAAAGAAATGGTTGAAAGGACTTTTCAGTTGTGTCAAAAACATGACAACCTCCCTAATGCTGGTGCCATGATAAAACACACCCAGTACACTTTGTAGGTTACAATAATGTATAAGAGATTAGGGCTCATGTTAGCTCTGCCTAAGTACTATCCAGCCCTTGCTATCAGGGAAAACAAGTTAAATTATGATAATAATAATGTTAATAGCAACAATGAAACACATACATAAAGTCATGGTGTATTTATATATATATAAAGTGAACAGTGACATTATGAACACTCTCTACTGGTTGTATAAAATATAGATTTTGTGCTATACATGCTGTACCAACCTCCTCACCAAAGAATTTCCAGAGCATTTTGATACTCAAGTGAGGCTATTGAACTTTCAGCTAGGCTAAAGGTCTGCATCTCACTTATGTTCCTGCACTCTATCAAGTGTTCAAACAGATTAGTGTCCTGCATCTTGCTTACATATGTTCCCATGCATTTTATTGTGGCACTAGCATTAGGGAGGTTGTCATGTCTTTGACACAACTGAAGAGTCCACACAACCCTTTATTTGGCAAGTTTTCTATAAAATTATGTATTTGAAATAAAGACCTTCGTATATTACAGTATTAATTTTTTTAATATTTAAAGGCTATCTTTGTTGGAAAAGCAATACTTTCCTTCAATAATCTCAGCTGATGACAGTGTTCATTTATATTCATTCTTGTTCCAGGATAAATTTGAACTGTATTACAGTGTATTACTTGTGCCATGAGAATTTGAATGAAAAAAGTATATATTTACTGAATATACTTAATAAATTCAATACAATACATTCTATAATGAGTTTATACATATTGTTCATAAGATACATAATGGTTAATATTTTATTGACAATTGCTTATCAGTAAAACATTTTTGAATAGTTCAATAAATTCAATAAAATCCATATATTACATTTTATAATGAGTTTATATACAATATAAAAAGAAGTATTTTAAAATTTTATTGGCAAATAATTAAAACATTTAAAAACATTTTAGAGTATTTTTTAAAGTTTGTTTTCTCACCGGTCTCAAAAAATATTAGATAATAATATCTTACAAAGTTTACTGCTGTCAATTTGAAATTTTCATTGGTGGAGCAATGGTAGGCATATTGTGATACCAGGATTCTAATAATTGCTTCTACTTTTGGCACAAGACCAGCAATTATCTCTGTGCATTAATGGTACTTTATTTTATCAACCCCGTCAGGTTGAAAGGCAAAGTTAACCTCAGCGGGATTTGAATTCAGACCGTAAAGGGCCATAACTGTATGCTGTAAAGCATGGTGTTCGACCGTCTACCGATATTGCCAATCATGTGTGAACAACAATAGTACGGGGCAGTGAAACATGGGCCTTAACTACAGAAGTCCTGCATAGGCTAGAAAGAAATGAAGTGAGTATGATCTGATGGATGTGTAATGTTAGTACGCATAAACAATGAAGCATAAGTGGGCTGAAAGAAAAACTTGGCATAATAGGAATTGGATATAGTGTGCAAGAGAGAAGACTGCATTGGTATGGGCATGTGATGGGAATGGAAGATGACTGCTGTATAAAAAGATGCAGAGAAATTTCAGTGGAGAGAACTCATGGAAGAAACAGACCCAGGAAGACATAGTATGAGGTAGTAAGGACTTACCTTAACAAGATGAATCTCACAACTGAAGTACAAAGGACTTCAAAGACTAACAACATGCAGTACTGGCAAAGACCCATCTACCAGTCTAAAACTTGAGTTTCACCACTATCACACTCACTAGCTATCCTTACATTCACTGTACCTCCATACTTTCATGCCCTCCACCTACAAACAACTACTCCCACCCCTGTACTAACTATTCACATCATCACTGTACACCTCATAAATTCAGCCAGTACACTCTGTAAGGTGGTTGGTGATAGGGAGTGCACTCCACCGTAGAAACTATGTTAAAAGTCTCAAAAAGACTCTTCATTGTGTCAGGGCATGACAACCTCTGTAGTGTTGATTATTTACACAATAAATGCACCCAGTACATTCTGTAAAGTGGTTGGTGATAGGAAAGACATCCAGCCATAGAAAACTTACCAAACAAAGGGTTAGGGGGATTCTTCAGCTGTGTCATAGACATGATAATTTTGCTAGTGTTGGTAATCTACATGATAAATGATCACCCATTACACTTTGTGAAGTGGTTAGTGGTAGGAAGCACATCCAGCCATAGAAAACCTGCTAAACAAAAGGTCAGGAAGACTCTTCAACTGTGTCAAAGACATAGCAACTTTTCTAGTCTTGATGTCACAATAAATTGCACTTGGGAGAGTGCAGGATTGTATGTTGGGCTCCTGACCCATCTGGAGTTACTGACCGATCTGTGACATGTCCAACTATTGCTAACTGGGAATGGACATTAAATGGTGATGATGATGATATATATATATATATACACACACATTAACATGTATATATGTGCTCTCTCTCTCTCTCTCTCTCTCTATCTATCTATCTATCTATCTCTCTCTCTCTATCTATCTCTCTATCTATCTATCTCTCTCTCTCACTTTCTTTTTGTCTCTAGATGCTTTTTTTAGTGTGTCATGGTTGTATAAAATACACAGGCATGTATCACTGACTTTCTAATACATTATATATATATATATATATATATATATTTATTTATTTATTTAAGGCCCCCATCGGTCACTAATGACAATGGTTTTGCACCTAGAAAGTTTCCCTCCAAGGCACCAGCCTGGGCAAGGTTTGTTTGTGGAAGAACAGCAGTCGCCCATACAAATAAGTCTCCCCTCTCCACACCACTGATGTTGTCCAAAAGAAAGGCAATGTCTGATACAGCTTGGCACCAGTGCACCAGTGACGTTTCATCTCAATTCTACAGCTGAGTAAACTGGAGAAATGTGAAATAAAGTGTCTTGCTCAACACATCACCTGGTCCAAAAATCAAACTCACAACCTCTCAGTTGCAAGCCTAATGATCTAACCACTAAACCATGTGCCTTCACATATATAAATATGCCATCTTTGCATTTTCTATCTTAACCAGCTTTGTTATCTTCCTTAAGTATATTCTAGCCTGTATTATTATCCAGTGAATGGTAATTTTTAATCTATTGTCATATCTATGCTGTTTTGAACACTACCACTACCCCAACTACAATACATGATAATTTTATATTGTAAAACTTTGATCACTGAAATTAGCAAGAGATGGCATCACAAAGAGCCTTTGTTCTTAGTACAAAAGAAGTGAATGTTATGAAAACCACTATACCAGGTACTGTCTTAGCATATATATAAAGACCTAAATCACTTCCTTGCAAACTAATGCTTTATATTTGGCAATGATCCATTATTTCAGTGGTAGTTCTGTAATGCTGCTCTAACACAAAGTAACATACTTTCCATTAAAATATCTTGTATAACATCTGTTATTCTTTTTATCTATTAGTTTCAGTTGCAGGTTAATTATTGTGGTGTACTTTATCATGTTCAGTGAAACAAATGATTAAAGAGAATGATAAAAATATGGTGTTAAGATCAAAACACCATAGATTTGTTACATTCAGGATTATTTGAAACATCAATAGTACTGTCTTAAAAGCTACTGGAATATCATTAGTCAATCAGATATTTTATCTAAACCATCAAACTATAGAATGTTTTTAGATATCCTTGGATTTCCAATTAACATTTCTCATTTGGAGTAAATCTGCAATTGAAACCAATTAGGAATTTTACAATAATTTCTCATTATAATTCAGCAGTATTGTTTTTGAATCTGACTTTGAATTTAAATTATAGTTACCAATTTTTTAACTTTTAAGCTCCTTATCATTCACACTGAATCAAAAGTAAATTTTACAACTGTTGCTTCCTTTAAATTATTCATTTTATCAAGCATTTATTTTATAATGGTCTTTTACTTCATGATTGAATAGTTGGTATTAGTAAGGTTGCCCAGCCATGAAATACATTTAATGAAAAGTTTTATGTGAAATATTTTTTAAACTAAAACAGCAAAAAAATATTAATTTCAATATCAATTGCTGAGATGGTGGTGGGAAATAGTTTTATTACTGTTAATCTTTGCATAATTCTTTCAAATTCTATTTATAATCTTGAGTTGCACTTGTTTGACAAATGATTTCTCCCGAGATCATATGTCATGGCTAATACAATTTTATAATAGTAGAGTCAATGTAGCTATTAAAAACATGTGTACATTGTTATAGTAACTTTTATTTCCTTTTTCTTTTGTAACAATGATATGTTTTATTAGTATTATTACTAATAAAAATAAATGTTATTCTTGAGATGTATGGATTTGAGTACTAGGAAGAAATTTGGTTATAGTTTGATATATTTTGATAGTTCAGTAGAGCAGAAACATGTATAGTAATGGCAGAATATGCAAAAGATGAAGGCAGTGGAGACTGAAAGTGAAATAAAATTCAACAATCAATTCAATAGCCATCTTTTTTATTTAGTCTGGAAATATTAAAGAATGCAAACAAGACACTACATTAGGATAAATTTGATTATTGAGTAAAAGGATCAATTATTTATTGCCAATGTATTTTGTACACATCTTAAAAAAGAAATTCTTTTCTTGGAGACCATATTAAATTTTCCAAGAAAGAGTATTGAAGACTGAAAGACATAAATGAGAAATAGTAATGTTATTACCATCTTTTCTCACTTGATAAGACAAAATGTTTCAACATCTTTAGAGTTCTAACTACCATTATGTGTCATGTTCTTACATTTTTTAATGTGCATTCTAGAAATGAAAATGTTATGTGATTATATCAGATTGTTGCTAGGGTAAGTGCAGATCAACATAGTATGGACATATGATGATTCTAAATAAGAAAACTTGCAGTCAGTGTAGTGTAAATGTTGTTCTAATACAGCAACAGCTGGTAGATGTTTGTTTTGACACTTATACATTTTTGACACGGCTATATCTGGTAAATATATTCATTCTGGTGAACATCTGTCTTCTGACAGAGATATTTCTTGTGGCTGCCTGTCTCCTAACATTACTATATTTAGTGGATAGAGGTCTTCAGATATTGTTAAATCTGATGAATATCTGTCTCCTGGCACTACTATATCTAGTAAACAACCATCTTCTGACTTAGATAAATATATTTCATGGATGTCTGTCTTATGACACTGCTACTTGCAAGCAATTCATTTAAGAGGATGTTTTTATTTACCCCTATATGGTTATATAATGTTGCTTATGTTTAGCCTGGTGAAATGTTAATACTTAGTTATTTCGATGGTTTTCAAGAAAAAGTTTTAACAAAAGTTTCAAAGAGGTTTCAATAAATCTCATAATATTATTCTTATTTATATTGACTCCTGCTCCTTGATATGGTAAACAAAATTATCCTCTTCCCTATTCCCCTGCATGAATGGAACTCAACAAATAGAAAGATGAAATCAAATACTACATAAGTACTTTATCCAGCATTCTATTGTTTCTGAAAATATTTACTATAATATAGTAAATATCTAGGAAAATCTTTAAAATATAGAATGTACAGGCCGAACACTGTTATGTTGAAGTTGTTTAGAGTAATGTGGGGGATGAACATATTTAACTCAACTATGATAAAAGAAGTAAAATTAGGCAATTTTGTGTGTCCATCTTCAAAAATATAGGGAGCCTCTTAAACATATTTAATCTTGAATTCTTGCCTTAAGAGAATGTATAATAGTATTTCAGTTACCCCACCCTTTCTGAATAAATAACTATATTAGAATCACTTTATTCTTCTCTGGAATAGTGTGCCAATTATGTCCCACTAGATGGTCGTGTGTATTATTTTAACATATCCTGTTCACTTTTGTTATAAAAATTTATTCTGGCCTTATAATATTTACATTATAACAAAGATTATTTACTTTCAAGGTACAAACATTTGAAGATAACTGATGTTCTCATGTTTTAATACATGTTTTGATAGGTCTTCTCCACAGAAAATATCACATTGCACCATTACAATTATTTGAGAAGAAAACTGATTTCAAATGAGTGCTTTTATTTCTATTCAAATTTGGTCGATTATTATAATGAATTTGCATTACAAAGAAATTAACAGCATTAGAGCTGAATCAGTCAAAAGGATTTTTCTAGGAAAGATTCTTTAGACTCAGGAAGATTGTTTATATTCTTAAATTAGTTTCTATTGAATTTTCAATGATGTGAAGAGAAGTGAGTCAAACAATAGTTGGCAGATTTTTCAAATTTCTAATTTTCTATCAAATTTCATTATGGAAGTGAAATCAGATGAAGAATAACATTAATAGAACTTCAAAGTTACCTTTATTGATCTGTTAATAAGGTGAAAAACACTGGTCTATTGTAAATTTATTGGTGATCAAACACAATAAGATAATTCCATTTAGATTTAAAGAATCAATGTTTCTTAACGTAAAAAGGAAGATATTTTAGTAAACCAATATTCATATTTACATAAGACTTTTCAGTTGGTTCTCTTTTTGTTCTCATTTTTATTTTATATTTACTTTCCTTTCAAATTTCACGTGAAAGTTATTAATTTGTCTTCCATGAATGAAGAGGTTTGCTGGTCACCTAACATAAATCCTATGACCTGAGATAGTGAGCTTGTATAATCGCTTCCATGCATCGTAATTCTTCTCTCTAAGTTAGTATGCTATAAATCAACTGAAATTTGTATCCTGAAATCATTAGACTAAACTGACAGCACACAAGAAGAGAAACAATCTTGTTCTAAAGTATTAGACATTCAAAATGATTGAGAAAAAATAAATCTCCATTGCTGCTTTTCTTGATTATTGCATTTCTTGAGATACATGTTAGATGTAAACAAAAGCTGTTGTTCTGTGTGTTGCTTTGTTTCTATTTTATTTTCTTGTTTAACGGAACACTGATGTAGGAAAAGATAGTCCCCTTCACTGCCTCTACAATCATTTCTCAGATTTAATTTCTTTACACCACACTATGCCCCAATATGATAGCTAGCTTGTATTATAATATAATTAGAGATTTCTTAGTAAGAAGGAATTCCTGATATCAGTAAACAGACTACAGGTTTTATGTATCTATTATCAGATAATCCTGCCCAATAACTTTTGTCTTTTCAAGAAGTATTGCAATTTAAGCAAAATCCTGCTCAAAGTTAAGCAAATGTTTCTTTACAAAAATACTTCAGATTGACGAACCAGCAGAACAGTCTATATGTGGTTGTTTGACCTGCTAGAAATAGCAACCACATCTCCCTCAAATCTTTCCCTATTATCTTAAAAAAAGGAAAGACACATTAGATAATATAAACCTAGATACACTATGTCTGGAAAGAGTGACAATAATTTTGATCATAGTTCTGCTGGATCAAAGATGACTTTAGTTAAACAACAACTCATATTAAAATGTTGCCTTCTATTTGTTTCTTCCTACTTGTATGTACTTCTAGTCTTTTCTGTTGATGAACCACACATATATGTATTCTGCTGTGCCTATACACTCATGCTTTCATATCACTTAATCATTGTATTTTCTGTTATTGTAGTCTTTCTAATAACCAAAGAAATTTCCATCCAAGTTTCAACAATAATTTCTGGGAATTGGTAGCATGTTTCATAGTTGAGGGCCAGATCAGAAGGCATATGTTAAAACATAATAACAATTTTATTTTCTTCTTCGTATTAATATAAGTACAAGAGAGTGAAGTGCTGCAACATATCTCATAATTAAGTTGAACGATAAAAGGTAATTCCTCGCAGAGTTATATATCGTTATTACTCTCGGCATTAGAAGGCACAATGAAGAAAATCGTTCTTAGTATTCCTCTGCCACCAATCCAAAGGGCTGGCAACTGACCAAGCATGACCGAATTATTCCACTGTGATAAAGTAGTGCCATTGCTTGCTACAAGCATAGCTATCAGTAAGGATATTGCTGCTTTGTTTTAACCTTAGGACAGCTCTGGTCAAGCAGACATAGGATCAAATATGTTCTAGCTGTGATATTTAGGATTACATTAAACAATATAACCTTCTTTTCTAAGATGGTAGAGTGTGATTTGAGAGAGATTTTACTGCTATTCATGGCAGATCAGATAACCATGTAGATGTTTCATTTTTGACTCATATTATTCTTGTTTCATTAGAGTATACATTCAACAATCTTAAAATATGACAATTGATTTTTTGACATAGACACAATCCATCAAATTTAAGGGGTAGGTATAGGACATTAAATAGACCCTAGGATCCAACTGCTATTTATTTCCTTGATCCTAAAGTGATAAAAGGAAAAGTAAGTCTTGTAGGGATTTGGAAGTTTTACTTAATATGTCAATCAGTTTAATGTTGCCACCTGGCCCATGAATATTTGTATCTTTGGAGTCAGTCAAATGGTAGGATGAATTTAATTGAATTCACCCAAGGCTGGATTAACCATTAAGCAAAGTAAGCTGAAGCTTAGGGTATCAAGGTAAAAGGAGTACCATTTTATTCAAATTAAATGTATTTGTCTTTCCCCAAAAACTGTTTTGGCAGATTTTATATATGAGTGAGGGGACACCATAGTCTTTTAATTGCTTAGAGCCCCAAAAGAACTTAATCCAGGTCTGACAACACCCCTCTGCATAAAATGTGAAGTCTTGTTCCAGTATTAGAAATCATTATTGTTATTATTATGAAGCTGCTGGATGATAGGGTTGGTAGGGAGATAGACAGACTTCCTTACTATATTTTGTTAAAGTCCTTTACATTCTGAATCCCAAATACCTTTTAGGTTAACTTTATGTTTCATCCTTCCATTTTTAACAAAATAAGTATTAATTAAGTACTAGGGGTCAATATCATTGATTGTAGTTTCCCTCAAAATGTGTCATCTTGTGCTTATATTAGAAATCATTATCATAATGTTTTTTTCAGTAGTTTCATGAGAATCTTTCACTACACCATTAAGTATATTTCTTAATTCCGTCATATATGTGTGTGTGGCTGTGTGTCTGTCTGTGTGTGTGTGTCTCTGTGTGCATCTGTGTGTGTGGATCTGTCTGTGTCTGTGTGTATGTGTGTGTGTCTGTCTGTGTGTGTGTGTGTGTGTGTCTGTCTGTCTGTGTCTGTGTGTGTGTGTGTGTGTGTGTCTGTCTGTGTGTGTGTGTGTATGTAGGTGTGTGTGTGTGCATGTATGTGTATGTGTGTGTCTGTGTGTGTATATGTGTGGGTGTGTGTATGTGTGTGTGTGCAGCATTGCTTTTTGGTGTTGTTTTGTTTGAGAACAATCAAAATGTTTGCCTATCTTTTCTGTCTTTTATTATCCTATCTGCAAGGTTCTCTTTGAACTTGTTGATTGTTTCTTTATATTGATTACATAGTCTGCAATTGACATTAGCCTCTTGCTTTGTTATTTTTATGGCTAAGTATCAATCATATGCTGCTAAAATCAGATCTTTCATTTCTGCTTTTAGTCTAGAGCTTTTGAGCCATTGGTGGCTATCAGTGTTGGTTCATTTCCTCTCTGTCCAGTCTTGCAGGATACTGACCATAGAGAGATTTCTCTCTAGAATTTTTCTCTAGTAGTTGTTTTGAAATTCCTATTTGATTTTATATTTTGTCGATATTTTTTTTACCTCCTCTGTTGTTTGTCCTTATCTAAACCTTTTTATTCAGAATAATTAGATTCTATTTTGTACTTTATTGTTTTCTTATATAGAGAGAAGCACTTAAATTACTAAGTTTTCTTCTAGACCTAATGCAATTACTTTGTAATAGTTCTTTATTTTTATTAGACCTCATCCACCCTATGTGCATTCTCCCCATACCACCATAAAGCTAGTGGCTTTATGGTGGTAGGATTAGAATGCAGTAAGTAATTTGCCCCAAGTTAGCTTTGATCAAACAGGTACTGGTTAACTAGAATCAACAGTATTCCAACTGTGATCAACTTGTTTATTTTTATTTCAGGCAGTAGGCTACATTAAGATAGTAGGGGGCAATTTGATGGAGAATTGGCTGAAATTTCTATCAGGTTGTGCAACCACATAGAAGCTCCCTTGCTAGCATGTACATATCTGATACTTTGTAGATTAAGAATGCAGTGAGTAGGGTTGTGTTTTTAATATTATCTTTATAATACATGGTTTGAAAAGGTATCATCATCATCATCATCATCATCATCATCACCACCATCATTATCATCATCATCATCATCACCATCATTATCATCATCATCATCATCATCACCACCATCATTATCATCATCATCATCATCATCATCATCAGCATCATCATCATCATCAGCATCATTATCATCATCATCATCATCATCACCACCATCATTATCATCATCATCATCATCACCATCATTATCATCACCATCATCATCATCACCACCATCATCATCATCATCGCCATCATTATCATCATCATCATCATCACCATCATCACCATTATCATCATCATCATCAGCATCATCATCATCAGCATCATTATCATCATCATCATCATCACCACCATCATCATCATCATCATCATCATTTAACATCGTCCTCATCGTACCCATTATCATTATTATTGCTTCAAGAGTGGTGGATTGGCAGTGTCGGTAGAGGGTCGGACGCCATGCTTTCCAGCATAGTTACTTCCCTTTACTATCTGAGTTCAAATCCCGCCGAGGTTGACTTTGCCTTTCATCCTTACGGGGTCGATAAAATAAAGTACCAGTAATGCACTGGGTAATTGCTGGCCTTGTGCCTAAAGTAGAAACAATTATTATTATTGCTTCAATCTTAAATTTTATGTGCCACAGCAGATTATATTTGAACATCTTAGATAATAGGCCTACATCCAATCTAGGATTAGTATTCACACCATCCAATATTGGATATTCCCAGAGCTAGTTTCTGTTACAGGTTTATTACTGTTATTTTGCTATCACTTTTTCTTCCTCTCTTTTTCTTTTTGGTGTTCCTTATTTGTTCTGCTTCTTCTCTCCAGGATAAGGTCTTCCTTGGCATGTGAATATTTCCCAAAACTATAATTATCTGTCATTTTTTAGTTTGAAGCTTTCTCAGATAACTTGCTCATATTTTAGTTTTACTTTTTCCTGTTTATTTCCAATTCTATCCTGTTACTGTAGTTTCCGTATCATTCTTCCTCCTCCAACCCCCACCCCTCTGCCACCACCACTACCACCACCCCATTCTCTATACCACATACACTCACATACACACAATTTAAAACTTGGATAATTAGACAATTTTTGTTTGTGATGTTACATCTTCTATAATTACAATTTCTGTTGTTGTTGTCATTGTCATCACCGCTGTCATCATCATCATCGTTATCGACATCATCATCGTAGTCATTGTTGCTGCTGTGCTGTTGATGCTAATACTACTACTACAACTAGTAGTAGTAGTAATAGTAGTAGTAGTAGTAGTAGTAGTAGTAGTAGTAGTAGTAGTAGTAGTAGTAGTAATACTGCTAGTACTACTACTACTACTACATTCTAATATTCCATATCATAATTGTCAACAATCCTGTCTTACATGAGTCTTCAATTCAAAAAGCTCACTCATTTGCACAAATGAATTGATCAGAAGTCAAGTCAAAATGATGACAAATCAGTTCTAGAGAATATTTTGATATTAAATTCAAAATTTTATGGATATTCAATCATGTGAAAGTAATATCTATAAAATCAAATTCCACTATTATAAAATAAAAATATTTCTAAAATTTTCATTTCAATTTCGTAAATAATAAATTTACATTTTAATGTTATCATCATCATCCTCATCATCGTTTTTATGTCAATTTTTGGATGGGTCCTTTTCAACACAGCATCTCTCCACTCATCATGTTTCAGCAATTTGAGATCAGCTTTCACCACCTTTTCCCAGGTCTTCCTTGGTCTACCTCAACTGCAGCTTCCTTCTACTGGGATTTCCTAGCATTTCTTCACCCAGCAATCATCATCCATGTGCATCACATTCCCATACCAACACAGTCTTCTCTCTTACACATCACTTCAGATTCTTCTTAAACCCAGTTTGTCACTCAGTTTATCCAAGATCTACCTTTCTCTCATATTACACATCCAATGAAGCATGGTTGCTTTCTCTCCAGCCTCTACAGTCACTGCCCATGCGGCATCACACTTCACACACAGTCATCATACAGTCATCCTTCTATATGTAGGATGAAACTTTTTTTTTTTGTCAACAGTGGGAGTAACTCTCTAAACTTCTTCCATCCTATCTGTATTTTAGCTATTATGCTCTTGGAGCACCCTTCTCTGCTGCTAATTAGGTCATCTAGATAGCAGAAGCTATCAACCATTTTTATGGACCCTTCATGTGATTGGAAAAGATTTATATCTCTGACACTCTTCCATTTGATTACCCCTGTGCATCTTCTACATACAAAGTCTTCCCTTCCTGATGGTCTACCTGTTATCATACAACATCACTTTAGTACCCAAGATTTATATTGTGTACATCATATAGAGTGTATGTCTACTCCTTTTCTACATATTGAGCAGGACCACTTCCCTGAAGGAATCAGCATCCTATCTTTTTTCCTACTTACTACCACTTTAGTTATGGCCAAGTTTACTCTCAGCCCGTTTGATTCCAAATTCTGTTTCTATTGTTGGAACTTATTCTCTAGTTCTTTTATAGATTCAGATATAAGGACCAGATCATCTGCATAGACAGCCAGTCTGAACAGCAGTGGGCTGAGAACAAAACCCTGATGAACTCCTACATGTACTTTGAGTTCCTCACTAAATTCACTTCCTACTCTCACTTTACTGACTATATACATGGCTTATACCACTCTCACAAGCCATTCTTCTACACATAATTCTTTTTAAGGACCATCTGCTGATAACATTGTATAATTTTCATTCGTATGCATTATGTGTCTGCAATTGCACTTCATCAGAAAGAGAATTATCCAGGAAAATATTAGTTATATTCTCAGTTGTGAGTTCCACAGTTCTGCAATAAGCATTGCTTACTGCTGATAAAGCTAATATACAAATGATTAGCTTTGGTAGTAGTAAGCAATGCTTATTGCAGAAATGCGGAACTCACCACTAAGAATGTAACTGACTACAATGTAGTCAATGGATGTAAACTGTTATGTAGGTGTGCAGAAACATATGTTAAAGATAGATTACACAATAAATTCTTCTTTTGTTCACTTCTTCCTGCCTAGTTTTTCTTAATTTTTTCCTGGTAACATATTTATATATTAAATACTCTGTGAACTTAGCAATTGTACCAAAACCATTATACATGAATACCTATGCCACATAACTCTAAGTAACATGCCGAGAATATTTGGTAAGCAGTCTTTCCATATTTTGTTTCTGTATTGATCCCAAACATAATTGATTTGACCTACACAAACAAAATTTTATTTATCTTCTTGTATATATATATGCGGTCAGCCACTATCTCCCCCCCCTCTCTTTCTTCCCCTCTATCTCTCGCTTAGCTACACACACACACACACACACACACATATATATATAAGATAAGTTTTCCTTCATGTTTAACCACTTTGCTTCAATTATTTCTATGATGGACTCATGTAAACCGTAAAGTACAATCCTTCTCTCCATTTCCACGCTCAATTCCGTACACAGTCCAAACAAACATCCAATCTCGCAAAATCCGAAATCTGTATTTTTTTGTTATCTATTTAAGGTTTAAATACGGTGTTTTTGTCGTATTGAACAGAACAAATCTTGCAGTTTTGCTTTTTGTTAAATCGCTTGTTAAACATTCATAACCTTCTATCTTAATTCTATCGTATTCTCAAACAAAAAAAACAAAATCCTCCCCATTCTACTTATAAATTACTTTAAATATATATAGTATGCTACTTGAAAGTCAAAAAGCCGATCCACCCCTTCACCCTCCTGCTTCTCCACGAGGGGGCTGCGGTCAGCCACTATCTCCCCCCCCTCTCTTTCTTCCCCTCTATCTCTCGCTTAGCTACACACACACACACACACACACACATATATATATAAGATAAGTTTTCCTTCATGTTTAACCACTTTGCTTCAATTATTTCTATGATGGACTCATGTAAACCGTAAAGTACAATCCTTCTCTCCATTTCCACGCTCAATTCCGTACACAGTCCAAACAAACATCCAATCTCGCAAAATCCGAAATCTGTATTTTTTTGTTATCTATTTAAGGTTTAAATACGGTGTTTTTGTCGTATTGAACAGAACAAATCTTGCAGTTTTGCTTTTTGTTAAATCGCTTGTTAAACATTCATAACCTTCTATCTTAATTCTATCGTATTCTCAAACAAAAAAAACAAAATCCTCCCCATTCTACTTATAAATTACTTTAAATATATATAGTATGCTACTTGAAAGTCAAAAAGCCGATCCACCCCTTCACCCTCCTGCTTCTCCACGAGGGGGCTGCGGTCAGCCACTATCTCCCCCCCCTCTCTTTCTTCCCCTCTATCTCTCGCTTAGCTACACACACACACACACACACACACATATATATATAAGATAAGTTTTCCTTCATGTTTAACCACTTTGCTTCAATTATTTCTATGATGGACTCATGTAAACCGTAAAGTACAATCCTTCTCTCCATTTCCACGCTCAATTCCGTACACAGTCCAAACAAACATCCAATCTCGCAAAATCCGAAATCTGTATTTTTTTGTTATCTATTTAAGGTTTAAATACGGTGTTTTTGTCGTATTGAACAGAACAAATCTTGCAGTTTTGCTTTTTGTTAAATCGCTTGTTAAACATTCATAACCTTCTATCTTAATTCTATCGTATTCTCAAACAAAAAAAACAAAATCCTCCCCATTCTACTTATAAATTACTTTAAATATATATAGTATGCTACTTGAAAGTCAAAAAGCCGATCCACCCCTTCACCCTCCTGCTTCTCCACGAGGGGGCTGCGGTCAGCCACTATCTCCCCCCCCTCTCTTTCTTCCCCTCTATCTCTCGCTTAGCTACACACACACACACACACACACACATATATATATAAGATAAGTTTTCCTTCATGTTTAACCACTTTGCTTCAATTATTTCTATGATGGACTCATGTAAACCGTAAAGTACAATCCTTCTCTCCATTTCCACGCTCAATTCCGTACACAGTCCAAACAAACATCCAATCTCGCAAAATCCGAAATCTGTATTTTTTTGTTATCTATTTAAGGTTTAAATACGGTGTTTTTGTCGTATTGAACAGAACAAATCTTGCAGTTTTGCTTTTTGTTAAATCGCTTGTTAAACATTCATAACCTTCTATCTTAATTCTATCGTATTCTCAAACAAAAAAAACAAAATCCTCCCCATTCTACTTATAAATTACTTTAAATATATATAGTATGCTACTTGAAAGTCAAAAAGCCGATCCACCCCTTCACCCTCCTGCTTCTCCACGAGGGGGCTGCGGTCAGCCACTATCTCCCCCCCCTCTCTTTCTTCCCCTCTATCTCTCGCTTAGCTACACACACACACACACACACACACATATATATATAAGATAAGTTTTCCTTCATGTTTAACCACTTTGCTTCAATTATTTCTATGATGGACTCATGTAAACCGTAAAGTACAATCCTTCTCTCCATTTCCACGCTCAATTCCGTACACAGTCCAAACAAACATCCAATCTCGCAAAATCCGAAATCTGTATTTTTTTGTTATCTATTTAAGGTTTAAATACGGTGTTTTTGTCGTATTGAACAGAACAAATCTTGCAGTTTTGCTTTTTGTTAAATCGCTTGTTAAACATTCATAACCTTCTATCTTAATTCTATCGTATTCTCAAACAAAAAAAACAAAATCCTCCCCATTCTACTTATAAATTACTTTAAATATATATAGTATGCTACTTGAAAGTCAAAAAGCCGATCCACCCCTTCACCCTCCTGCTTCTCCACGAGGGGGCTGCGGTCAGCCACTATCTCCCCCCCCTCTCTTTCTTCCCCTCTATCTCTCGCTTAGCTACACACACACACACACACACACACATATATATATAAGATAAGTTTTCCTTCATGTTTAACCACTTTGCTTCAATTATTTCTATGATGGACTCATGTAAACCGTAAAGTACAATCCTTCTCTCCATTTCCACGCTCAATTCCGTACACAGTCCAAACAAACATCCAATCTCGCAAAATCCGAAATCTGTATTTTTTTGTTATCTATTTAAGGTTTAAATACGGTGTTTTTGTCGTATTGAACAGAACAAATCTTGCAGTTTTGCTTTTTGTTAAATCGCTTGTTAAACATTCATAACCTTCTATCTTAATTCTATCGTATTCTCAAACAAAAAAAACAAAATCCTCCCCATTCTACTTATAAATTACTTTAAATATATATAGTATGCTACTTGAAAGTCAAAAAGCCGATCCACCCCTTCACCCTCCTGCTTCTCCACGAGGGGGCTGCGGTCAGCCACTATCTCCCCCCCCTCTCTTTCTTCCCCTCTATCTCTCGCTTAGCTACACACACACACACACACACACACACACATATATATATAAGATAAGTTTTCCTTCATGTTTAACCACTTTGCTTCAATTATTTCTATGATGGACTCATGTAAACCGTAAAGTACAATCCTTCTCTCCATTTCCACGCTCAATTCCGTACACAGTCCAAACAAACATCCAATCTCGCAAAATCCGAAATCTGTATTTTTTTGTTATCTATTTAAGGTTTAAATACGGTGTTTTTGTCGTATTGAACAGAACAAATCTTGCAGTTTTGCTTTTTGTTAAATCGCTTGTTAAACATTCATAACCTTCTATCTTAATTCTATCGTATTCTCAAACAAAAAAAACAAAATCCTCCCCATTCTACTTATAAATTACTTTAAATATATATAGTATGCTACTTGAAAGTCAAAAAGCCGATCCACCCCTTCACCCTCCTGCTTCTCCACGAGGGGGCTGCGGTCAGCCACTATCTCCCCCCCCTCTCTTTCTTCCCCTCTATCTCTCGCTTAGCTACACACACACACACACACACACACACACATATATATATAAGATAAGTTTTCCTTCATGTTTAACCACTTTGCTTCAATTATTTCTATGATGGACTCATGTAAACCGTAAAGTACAATCCTTCTCTCCATTTCCACGCTCAATTCCGTACACAGTCCAAACAAACATCCAATCTCGCAAAATCCGAAATCTGTATTTTTTTGTTATCTATTTAAGGTTTAAATACGGTGTTTTTGTCGTATTGAACAGAACAAATCTTGCAGTTTTGCTTTTTGTTAAATCGCTTGTTAAACATTCATAACCTTCTATCTTAATTCTATCGTATTCTCAAACAAAAAAAACAAAATCCTCCCCATTCTACTTATAAATTACTTTAAATATATATAGTATGCTACTTGAAAGTCAAAAAGCCGATCCACCCCTTCACCCTCCTGCTTCTCCACGAGGGGGCTGCGGTCAGCCACTATCTCCCCCCCCTCTCTTTCTTCCCCTCTATCTCTCGCTTAGCTACACACACACACACACACACACACACATATATATATAAGATAAGTTTTCCTTCATGTTTAACCACTTTGCTTCAATTATTTCTATGATGGACTCATGTAAACCGTAAAGTACAATCCTTCTCTCCATTTCCACGCTCAATTCCGTACACAGTCCAAACAAACATCCAATCTCGCAAAATCCGAAATCTGTATTTTTTTGTTATCTATTTAAGGTTTAAATACGGTGTTTTTGTCGTATTGAACAGAACAAATCTTGCAGTTTTGCTTTTTGTTAAATCGCTTGTTAAACATTCATAACCTTCTATCTTAATTCTATCGTATTCTCAAACAAAAAAAACAAAATCCTCCCCATTCTACTTATAAATTACTTTAAATATATATAGTATGCTACTTGAAAGTCAAAAAGCCGATCCACCCCTTCACCCTCCTGCTTCTCCACGAGGGGGCTGCGGTCAGCCACTATCTCCCCCCCCTCTCTTTCTTCCCCTCTATCTCTCGCTTAGCTACACACACACACACACACACACACACATATATATATAAGATAAGTTTTCCTTCATGTTTAACCACTTTGCTTCAATTATTTCTATGATGGACTCATGTAAACCGTAAAGTACAATCCTTCTCTCCATTTCCACGCTCAATTCCGTACACAGTCCAAACAAACATCCAATCTCGCAAAATCCGAAATCTGTATTTTTTTGTTATCTATTTAAGGTTTAAATACGGTGTTTTTGTCGTATTGAACAGAACAAATCTTGCAGTTTTGCTTTTTGTTAAATCGCTTGTTAAACATTCATAACCTTCTATCTTAATTCTATCGTATTCTCAAACAAAAAAAACAAAATCCTCCCCATTCTACTTATAAATTACTTTAAATATATATAGTATGCTACTTGAAAGTCAAAAAGCCGATCCACCCCTTCACCCTCCTGCTTCTCCACGAGGGGGCTGCGGTCAGCCACTATCTCCCCCCCCTCTCTTTCTTCCCCTCTATCTCTCGCTTAGCTACACACACACACACACACACACACATATATATATAAGATAAGTTTTCCTTCATGTTTAACCACTTTGCTTCAATTATTTCTATGATGGACTCATGTAAACCGTAAAGTACAATCCTTCTCTCCATTTCCACGCTCAATTCCGTACACAGTCCAAACAAACATCCAATCTCGCAAAATCCGAAATCTGTATTTTTTTGTTATCTATTTAAGGTTTAAATACGGTGTTTTTGTCGTATTGAACAGAACAAATCTTGCAGTTTTGCTTTTTGTTAAATCGCTTGTTAAACATTCATAACCTTCTATCTTAATTCTATCGTATTCTCAAACAAAAAAAACAAAATCCTCCCCATTCTACTTATAAATTACTTTAAATATATATAGTATGCTACTTGAAAGTCAAAAAGCCGATCCACCCCTTCACCCTCCTGCTTCTCCACGAGGGGGCTGCGGTCAGCCACTATCTCCCCCCCCTCTCTTTCTTCCCCTCTATCTCTCGCTTAGCTACACACACACACACACACACACACATATATATATAAGATAAGTTTTCCTTCATGTTTAACCACTTTGCTTCAATTATTTCTATGATGGACTCATGTAAACCGTAAAGTACAATCCTTCTCTCCATTTCCACGCTCAATTCCGTACACAGTCCAAACAAACATCCAATCTCGCAAAATCCGAAATCTGTATTTTTTTGTTATCTATTTAAGGTTTAAATACGGTGTTTTTGTCGTATTGAACAGAACAAATCTTGCAGTTTTGCTTTTTGTTAAATCGCTTGTTAAACATTCATAACCTTCTATCTTAATTCTATCGTATTCTCAAACAAAAAAAACAAAATCCTCCCCATTCTACTTATAAATTACTTTAAATATATATAGTATGCTACTTGAAAGTCAAAAAGCCGATCCACCCCTTCACCCTCCTGCTTCTCCACGAGGGGGCTGCGGTCAGCCACTATCTCCCCCCCCTCTCTTTCTTCCCCTCTATCTCTCGCTTAGCTACACACACACACACACACACACACACATATATATATAAGATAAGTTTTCCTTCATGTTTAACCACTTTGCTTCAATTATTTCTATGATGGACTCATGTAAACCGTAAAGTACAATCCTTCTCTCCATTTCCACGCTCAATTCCGTACACAGTCCAAACAAACATCCAATCTCGCAAAATCCGAAATCTGTATTTTTTTGTTATCTATTTAAGGTTTAAATACGGTGTTTTTGTCGTATTGAACAGAACAAATCTTGCAGTTTTGCTTTTTGTTAAATCGCTTGTTAAACATTCATAACCTTCTATCTTAATTCTATCGTATTCTCAAACAAAAAAAACAAAATCCTCCCCATTCTACTTATAAATTACTTTAAATATATATAGTATGCTACTTGAAAGTCAAAAAGCCGATCCACCCCTTCACCCTCCTGCTTCTCCACGAGGGGGCTGCGGTCAGCCACTATCTCCCCCCCCTCTCTTTCTTCCCCTCTATCTCTCGCTTAGCTACACACACACACACACACACACACATATATATATAAGATAAGTTTTCCTTCATGTTTAACCACTTTGCTTCAATTATTTCTATGATGGACTCATGTAAACCGTAAAGTACAATCCTTCTCTCCATTTCCACGCTCAATTCCGTACACAGTCCAAACAAACATCCAATCTCGCAAAATCCGAAATCTGTATTTTTTTGTTATCTATTTAAGGTTTAAATACGGTGTTTTTGTCGTATTGAACAGAACAAATCTTGCAGTTTTGCTTTTTGTTAAATCGCTTGTTAAACATTCATAACCTTCTATCTTAATTCTATCGTATTCTCAAACAAAAAAAACAAAATCCTCCCCATTCTACTTATAAATTACTTTAAATATATATAGTATGCTACTTGAAAGTCAAAAAGCCGATCCACCCCTTCACCCTCCTGCTTCTCCACGAGGGGGCTGCGGTCAGCCACTATCTCCCCCCCCTCTCTTTCTTCCCCTCTATCTCTCGCTTAGCTACACACACACACACACACACACACACATATATATATAAGATAAGTTTTCCTTCATGTTTAACCACTTTGCTTCAATTATTTCTATGATGGACTCATGTAAACCGTAAAGTACAATCCTTCTCTCCATTTCCACGCTCAATTCCGTACACAGTCCAAACAAACATCCAATCTCGCAAAATCCGAAATCTGTATTTTTTTGTTATCTATTTAAGGTTTAAATACGGTGTTTTTGTCGTATTGAACAGAACAAATCTTGCAGTTTTGCTTTTTGTTAAATCGCTTGTTAAACATTCATAACCTTCTATCTTAATTCTATCGTATTCTCAAACAAAAAAAACAAAATCCTCCCCATTCTACTTATAAATTACTTTAAATATATATAGTATGCTACTTGAAAGTCAAAAAGCCGATCCACCCCTTCACCCTCCTGCTTCTCCACGAGGGGGCTGCGGTCAGCCACTATCTCCCCCCCCTCTCTTTCTTCCCCTCTATCTCTCGCTTAGCTACACACACACACACACACACACACACACATATATATATAAGATAAGTTTTCCTTCATGTTTAACCACTTTGCTTCAATTATTTCTATGATGGACTCATGTAAACCGTAAAGTACAATCCTTCTCTCCATTTCCACGCTCAATTCCGTACACAGTCCAAACAAACATCCAATCTCGCAAAATCCGAAATCTGTATTTTTTTGTTATCTATTTAAGGTTTAAATACGGTGTTTTTGTCGTATTGAACAGAACAAATCTTGCAGTTTTGCTTTTTGTTAAATCGCTTGTTAAACATTCATAACCTTCTATCTTAATTCTATCGTATTCTCAAACAAAAAAAACAAAATCCTCCCCATTCTACTTATAAATTACTTTAAATATATATAGTATGCTACTTGAAAGTCAAAAAGCCGATCCACCCCTTCACCCTCCTGCTTCTCCACGAGGGGGCTGCGGTCAGCCACTATCTCCCCCCCCTCTCTTTCTTCCCCTCTATCTCTCGCTTAGCTACACACACACACACACACACACACATATATATATAAGATAAGTTTTCCTTCATGTTTAACCACTTTGCTTCAATTATTTCTATGATGGACTCATGTAAACCGTAAAGTACAATCCTTCTCTCCATTTCCACGCTCAATTCCGTACACAGTCCAAACAAACATCCAATCTCGCAAAATCCGAAATCTGTATTTTTTTGTTATCTATTTAAGGTTTAAATACGGTGTTTTTGTCGTATTGAACAGAACAAATCTTGCAGTTTTGCTTTTTGTTAAATCGCTTGTTAAACATTCATAACCTTCTATCTTAATTCTATCGTATTCTCAAACAAAAAAAACAAAATCCTCCCCATTCTACTTATAAATTACTTTAAATATATATAGTATGCTACTTGAAAGTCAAAAAGCCGATCCACCCCTTCACCCTCCTGCTTCTCCACGAGGGGGCTGCGGTCAGCCACTATCTCCCCCCCCTCTCTTTCTTCCCCTCTATCTCTCGCTTAGCTACACACACACACACACACACACACACATATATATATAAGATAAGTTTTCCTTCATGTTTAACCACTTTGCTTCAATTATTTCTATGATGGACTCATGTAAACCGTAAAGTACAATCCTTCTCTCCATTTCCACGCTCAATTCCGTACACAGTCCAAACAAACATCCAATCTCGCAAAATCCGAAATCTGTATTTTTTTGTTATCTATTTAAGGTTTAAATACGGTGTTTTTGTCGTATTGAACAGAACAAATCTTGCAGTTTTGCTTTTTGTTAAATCGCTTGTTAAACATTCATAACCTTCTATCTTAATTCTATCGTATTCTCAAACAAAAAAAACAAAATCCTCCCCATTCTACTTATAAATTACTTTAAATATATATAGTATGCTACTTGAAAGTCAAAAAGCCGATCCACCCCTTCACCCTCCTGCTTCTCCACGAGGGGGCTGCGGTCAGCCACTATCTCCCCCCCCTCTCTTTCTTCCCCTCTATCTCTCGCTTAGCTACACACACACACACACACACACACACATATATATATAAGATAAGTTTTCCTTCATGTTTAACCACTTTGCTTCAATTATTTCTATGATGGACTCATGTAAACCGTAAAGTACAATCCTTCTCTCCATTTCCACGCTCAATTCCGTACACAGTCCAAACAAACATCCAATCTCGCAAAATCCGAAATCTGTATTTTTTTGTTATCTATTTAAGGTTTAAATACGGTGTTTTTGTCGTATTGAACAGAACAAATCTTGCAGTTTTGCTTTTTGTTAAATCGCTTGTTAAACATTCATAACCTTCTATCTTAATTCTATCGTATTCTCAAACAAAAAAAACAAAATCCTCCCCATTCTACTTATAAATTACTTTAAATATATATAGTATGCTACTTGAAAGTCAAAAAGCCGATCCACCCCTTCACCCTCCTGCTTCTCCACGAGGGGGCTGCGGTCAGCCACTATCTCCCCCCCCTCTCTTTCTTCCCCTCTATCTCTCGCTTAGCTACACACACACACACACACACACACATATATATATAAGATAAGTTTTCCTTCATGTTTAACCACTTTGCTTCAATTATTTCTATGATGGACTCATGTAAACCGTAAAGTACAATCCTTCTCTCCATTTCCACGCTCAATTCCGTACACAGTCCAAACAAACATCCAATCTCGCAAAATCCGAAATCTGTATTTTTTTGTTATCTATTTAAGGTTTAAATACGGTGTTTTTGTCGTATTGAACAGAACAAATCTTGCAGTTTTGCTTTTTGTTAAATCGCTTGTTAAACATTCATAACCTTCTATCTTAATTCTATCGTATTCTCAAACAAAAAAAACAAAATCCTCCCCATTCTACTTATAAATTACTTTAAATATATATAGTATGCTACTTGAAAGTCAAAAAGCCGATCCACCCCTTCACCCTCCTGCTTCTCCACGAGGGGGCTGCGGTCAGCCACTATCTCCCCCCCCTCTCTTTCTTCCCCTCTATCTCTCGCTTAGCTACACACACACACACACACACACACATATATATATAAGATAAGTTTTCCTTCATGTTTAACCACTTTGCTTCAATTATTTCTATGATGGACTCATGTAAACCGTAAAGTACAATCCTTCTCTCCATTTCCACGCTCAATTCCGTACACAGTCCAAACAAACATCCAATCTCGCAAAATCCGAAATCTGTATTTTTTTGTTATCTATTTAAGGTTTAAATACGGTGTTTTTGTCGTATTGAACAGAACAAATCTTGCAGTTTTGCTTTTTGTTAAATCGCTTGTTAAACATTCATAACCTTCTATCTTAATTCTATCGTATTCTCAAACAAAAAAAACAAAATCCTCCCCATTCTACTTATAAATTACTTTAAATATATATAGTATGCTACTTGAAAGTCAAAAAGCCGATCCACCCCTTCACCCTCCTGCTTCTCCACGAGGGGGCTGCGGTCAGCCACTATCTCCCCCCCCTCTCTTTCTTCCCCTCTATCTCTCGCTTAGCTACACACACACACACACACACACACATATATATATAAGATAAGTTTTCCTTCATGTTTAACCACTTTGCTTCAATTATTTCTATGATGGACTCATGTAAACCGTAAAGTACAATCCTTCTCTCCATTTCCACGCTCAATTCCGTACACAGTCCAAACAAACATCCAATCTCGCAAAATCCGAAATCTGTATTTTTTTGTTATCTATTTAAGGTTTAAATACGGTGTTTTTGTCGTATTGAACAGAACAAATCTTGCAGTTTTGCTTTTTGTTAAATCGCTTGTTAAACATTCATAACCTTCTATCTTAATTCTATCGTATTCTCAAACAAAAAAAACAAAATCCTCCCCATTCTACTTATAAATTACTTTAAATATATATAGTATGCTACTTGAAAGTCAAAAAGCCGATCCACCCCTTCACCCTCCTGCTTCTCCACGAGGGGGCTGCGGTCAGCCACTATCTCCCCCCCCTCTCTTTCTTCCCCTCTATCTCTCGCTTAGCTACACACACACACACACACACACACATATATATATAAGATAAGTTTTCCTTCATGTTTAACCACTTTGCTTCAATTATTTCTATGATGGACTCATGTAAACCGTAAAGTACAATCCTTCTCTCCATTTCCACGCTCAATTCCGTACACAGTCCAAACAAACATCCAATCTCGCAAAATCCGAAATCTGTATTTTTTTGTTATCTATTTAAGGTTTAAATACGGTGTTTTTGTCGTATTGAACAGAACAAATCTTGCAGTTTTGCTTTTTGTTAAATCGCTTGTTAAACATTCATAACCTTCTATCTTAATTCTATCGTATTCTCAAACAAAAAAAACAAAATCCTCCCCATTCTACTTATAAATTACTTTAAATATATATAGTATGCTACTTGAAAGTCAAAAAGCCGATCCACCCCTTCACCCTCCTGCTTCTCCACGAGGGGGCTGCGGTCAGCCACTATCTCCCCCCCCTCTCTTTCTTCCCCTCTATCTCTCGCTTAGCTACACACACACACACACACACACACATATATATATAAGATAAGTTTTCCTTCATGTTTAACCACTTTGCTTCAATTATTTCTATGATGGACTCATGTAAACCGTAAAGTACAATCCTTCTCTCCATTTCCACGCTCAATTCCGTACACAGTCCAAACAAACATCCAATCTCGCAAAATCCGAAATCTGTATTTTTTTGTTATCTATTTAAGGTTTAAATACGGTGTTTTTGTCGTATTGAACAGAACAAATCTTGCAGTTTTGCTTTTTGTTAAATCGCTTGTTAAACATTCATAACCTTCTATCTTAATTCTATCGTATTCTCAAACAAAAAAAACAAAATCCTCCCCATTCTACTTATAAATTACTTTAAATATATATAGTATGCTACTTGAAAGTCAAAAAGCCGATCCACCCCTTCACCCTCCTGCTTCTCCACGAGGGGGCTGCGGTCAGCCACTATCTCCCCCCCCTCTCTTTCTTCCCCTCTATCTCTCGCTTAGCTACACACACACACACACACACACACATATATATATAAGATAAGTTTTCCTTCATGTTTAACCACTTTGCTTCAATTATTTCTATGATGGACTCATGTAAACCGTAAAGTACAATCCTTCTCTCCATTTCCACGCTCAATTCCGTACACAGTCCAAACAAACATCCAATCTCGCAAAATCCGAAATCTGTATTTTTTTGTTATCTATTTAAGGTTTAAATACGGTGTTTTTGTCGTATTGAACAGAACAAATCTTGCAGTTTTGCTTTTTGTTAAATCGCTTGTTAAACATTCATAACCTTCCAGCTAGCTACCCCACACCCCTCCCTCCCGCCCCCACACGCCACCATACTTAATACGTGGACCAATCATAAGCCAGAGCCCCCCCCCCCCCCCGCATCACCACCATTATTATAAGCCAGAGCCACCCACCCCCACCCCCACGCATCACCATTATTATTATTACGCGGACCAAATCATAAGCCAGAGGCCTATACTATCGCTTGCCCGGTTGCCTTCGATATATGATGGATGGATGGATGGACGGACGGACTGCGGAATCCTTGGAGAGTGGAAGGGAGAGAAAAATCTGGACGCCCAGAGCGAAAATGCCAAAGTTAAAGTCAAATTCACCTCGTGGACGAGAATGCGAGCACTCCTCTTTGTTTCGTCCGCGGATGGCTAACATAACCCTATCTCCTCCCGCCCCCCACCACCCCCACCCTCCAAACGCAACCCAAAACTTCAGAGTTGGTACCATAAATGTAGGCACCCTAAAGGGTCGCGCTAACGAGGTTGTAGAAATGCTTGAACGTAAGGAGGTCGATGTTTGTTGTATTCAAGAGACCAGGTGGAGGGGTGGGTCTGCTAGATTCATTGAGGGTAAAAAACGATGTTATAAGCTTTTCTGGGTGGGAAACGACGATGGGCTGGGTGGAGTAGGAATCATGGTAGCAGAAAAGTGGGCAGATAAGATAATAGACGTAAATAGAGTGAACGACAGAATAATTAAAATAAGACTTGTCCTCAATAGAACTACGGTGACAGTAATATCTGCGTACGCACCCCAATCCGGACTGCCCGGCACTATAAAAGACAGATTCTATGAGACACTGTTGCTAACTACCTCCCAAATATCTGACAGTGACTATATAATTATTGCAGGCGACCTAAATGGTCACGTTGGACAACATTGTGACGGCTATGACGAAATCCATGGAGGCTATGGGTTTGGTACTAGAAATGAGGAAGGCTCCAGAATTCTGGAATACTGTGATGCAAATAACCTAACTATCTGTAACACTAACTTCAAAAAACGTGACAATCACCTGATTACCTATAGATCCGGGGAACACACAAGCCAGGTAGATTATATCCTTACCAGAAGACGTGACAGAGTGTCTGTTGTAAACACTAAATCCCTCCCCCATGAAGAATGCACCTCCCAACATAGACTGATAATTAGCGACCTCATAGTCAGGACGAGACGCACCCGACAGCAGAAGAGGACTATCCTCAGGAGGAAAATATGGAAACTAAAAGACCCCACAGCCAGAAATAAATTTCAAAGCATATTACTTGATGCTTTCGACAGTAAGGAAGAGCATCTAGAATCGGACAATATAGAGGGACAGTGGAAATTTCTGAAAGCTAACCTGCTGTTGGCGACAGACGAAGTCTGTGGCTGGAGCAGGCCTGTAGGCAGGAGGAGAGTAACATGGTGGTGGAACAGTAAGGTGGAGGGGTCAATTAAGGCCAAAAAGCAGGCTTGGAAAGTATGGCGGGATGGGGGAAGTAGAGTAGACTATCAAGTGGCCAGGAGGGAAGCTAGGAGAGAAGTGTACTTAGCAAGAAGGGAAGCTGAGGAAAGAAAGTTCAAGCATGTTCTACAACGCGATGACCAAAAACGTGAGGTGTTCAGGATTGCCAGGCAATGCGTCAAGGAAAACCGTGATATTGTCGGGGAGAAGTGTGTACTTAACGATGATGGCATACTTGCCATCACCGACACTGATAAGAAGGTAGCTTGGAAGTGTCACTATGAAAGGCTACTAAATGAGGAGAATAAATGGGAGAAAGACAGTCTCCCCCATATCGACCCGATAGAGGGACCAGCAGTGTTAGTCGAGGGGAGTATAATAAGTAAGGCAATCAAGGATATGAAGACTGGTAAGGCGGCTGGGCCTTCGGAAATAGTTGCTGAGATGCTGAAGGCATCTGGCACGGTGGGACACACCATGGTCACCCGCATAGTTAACCAAGTCGTACAGAATGGGGTTGTTCCGAAGGACTGGCATAGCAGCATCATCGTTAACTGTTATAAGGGTAAAGGAGACGCCCTAGATAGGAGTAACTATAGAGGCATTAAATTAATCGACCAGGTCATGAAGGTCACGGAAAAAGTAATAGCGCAACTAATCAGAGAGAGAATTGATCTAGATGAAATGCAGTTCGGGTTTGTGTCAGGCAAAAGCACCACAGACGCTCTTTTCATAGTACGACAACTACAGGAGAAGTACCTAGCTAAAGGTAAACCCCTCTACTTAGCTTTTGTCGACCTGGAGAAAGCCTTCGACAGAGTCCCCCGCTCCATTATCTGGTGGGCTCTTAGAAAACTAGGCGTTGACGAATGGCTTGTGAGGGCTATACAAGCCATGTATAAAGAAACAGTCAGCAAGGTTAGAATTAACAACGAATATAGTGAAGAGTTTAGCGTAAAAGTTGGCGTCCATCAGGGCTCTGTTCTCAGCCCCCTACTATTTATTATTGCCCTTCAGGCTATAACAGAGGAGTTCAAGACAGGCTGCCCATGGGAACTCCTATACGCAGACGACCTGACACTCATAGCGGAATCAATGGCCGAGCTAGAGAAGAAATTCCAAACATGGAAGCACGGCCTAGAGTCAAAAGGACTTAAAATTAACCTGGCTAAGACCAAAGTTCTAGTTTGTAGGAAAGAAAACAAGGCGGCGGTCCCTTCTGGGAAATGGTCGTGCTCGGTATGTAGGAAAGGCGTAGGTAGAAACTCCATCTTATGTCCTAAATGCAAAGTATGGGTGCATAAAAGATGTAGTGGGATCACAGGTAAGCTAACTAAGAACATAGACTTTACATGTGGCCGGTGTTCTGGTGCAATAAGTAGCAGCAAGTGCCCACAAAATACTAGCTCTTTCAATTGCGCAGAGGGTTTTATAGAAATAGTGGACAGCTTCCGTTACCTGGGCGATAAAATCAGCAGTGGGGGAGGGTGCTCTGAAAGTACTGTAGCTAGAGTCAGAACTGGTTGGAAAAAGTTCAGAGAGCTTATACCACTATTAGCTGCTAAAGGGTTCTCCCTAAAAATGAAAGGCAGGTTGTACGATGCCTGCATACGAACAGCAATGTTGCATGGTAGTGAGACCTGGGCATTGTGTGCAGAGGATATACGCAGACTAGAGAGGAACGAAGCTTGCATGCTCCGCTGGATGTGTAACAGTAATATACGTGAACGGCAAAGCATAAACGAACTAAGGAAAAAATTAGAGATAAGAGGGATCAGATGTTGTTTACTCGAGAGAAGGCTGCGTTGGTATGGACACGTGATGCGCATGAAAGTCGATAGCTGTATTACAAAGTGCAGGGCAATAAAGATAGACGGTAGCCACGGAATAGGCAGACCTAGAAAAACATGGGATGAGCTGATAAACTCCGACCTCACACACTTACACCTCTCCAAGACAATGTCACTGGACCGTGACCTTTGGCGGTACTCAGTAACAGAGAAGACCCGCCTTGCCAGTAGGCATCTCTAACAAAATACACCCCTCCCGCCGCCACCCCCACCCCATCCACACCACCCCGTTCTATGTAAAGTTATGTTGGTGCCGCGCCATCCAGGCCGAAACAAATGAGATCGTGTAGGTGTCACGACAAAAAAACACACAGTCCACGCTGTAATGTGGCCGTGTAGGCAACACGGTAAAAACCTCCCAGACCCACACTGTAAATGTGGTTGGTGTTAGGAAGGGCATCCAACTGTAGAAAACCTGCCAGACAGTCCTATGCGAGCAAGACAATCACTCTTGCCTCAAGTGGGACTACCCCCGTCCAAACCCATGCAAGCGTGGAACACGGACGTTAAACGTTGATGATGATGATGATGATGATATATATATATATATATATATGTATATATATATATATATATATATGTGTGTGTGTGTGTGTGTCTGAAAAGGTTAAGATGGAGTGGTCATGGCTAGAACTTATCAAATCATGAATGTGCAGGATAAGGGCTGACCAGCTAAGAGCTTTATGTTTGGTATTTTGTTCATTACATTATTCGCCCTCTCTTCAATGTCTACTTCACAGGTCTATCCTCTCATCAAGGTTGCCATTGGTGGGTTTCCTCCTAGATTTGGATTTTTTATCAACCATCTGGCTTTTTAAGTTTATAATTTGAGTTGTTGTGTGTGTTTTTTCATACCTTAAATAAATAAATTCTTGAAAATCGTGTTGGGCTCTCTAATCAAGAACAAAATATGGGCATCCAGCTGTTTGATAAACTAAATGACACTCAATGAATTAACGTACAAAGTGGCTGGGTATTCCACAGACATATATACTTTTAATGTAATAGTGGAATCAGCATGAAATAGTGTGACAAGGCTGCACCTTTGAATAACAGCCACAGTTCAGCCAACAGACTTATACACAAATTCACTCACAAGACATGAGTTAACCTAAAGCTAGGGTGAAAGACACATACAACGGAATCAAACCCAGGACCTCATGATTGCAAAGAAAACTTATCAACATCATCATCATCACCATTACTGTTTAACATCAATTTTCTATGCTTGCATGAGTTGTCACATGCTGGAGCCTGACTGATCAGGTGACCATGTCCAGCTCGTACATTTTATTTTGGTTTGGTTTCTATGGCTGGAGGTCCTGCTGATGCCAACCACTTTACAGTGTACACCACGAGTATGGTTTCTATGGCTGGATGCCCTTCTTAACACCAACTGCTTTAGAGCGCAAGTACTGGGAGCATGATTTCTATGGCTGGATGCTCTTACTAACACCAACCACATTATAGCATTTTATCATGGCTCTGGCACTACTATTTTTCAGAGCAGTCTGGGTGCATTTCATCATGGCACCAGCACTACCACCTTACTGGGTAGACTTGGTGCTTTATCATCTTCAAATAAGCTGGTGAGATCAATTAAACATGTTTGAGTCTCACATGATACATGTACTGCTGTAATACAGTAGCTACATTGTGTCTGGAAACCTGTCATTCAGTGTTGGTCTTGGTCTTGGTCTTGGTCTTGGCCATGCATCATGATGTGTGAGTGATTCCATTTTCTTTATCACCATAACCTTGGTACATCTGAATATTATTTGTTTTCTTCTATAATGAGTGGTGAAATGCAAGCTCCCACACAAAAAACATGAAAATAGTATATGTAGCCATTGAAGAAAAAATGGCTGCAAGATGCCAAATTTAAGGAATGAACAAGATAAAATGATATATTCTGCAGCATTGCTCTGAGAAATGTAAATAAACTATGTTAATGAAACAAAAAACTTCTGTAAAACATAAGGAGTCTTTTAATGTAGTATTGATACAATTCAATTCATGATGAAAAAGAACTTAACTGAAAGTGAACAAACAACCAAAAGTAAAATGCTTATTATTACTGGTTATTTTTCTGAACATAATATTCCTTTTGCAAATGTCGATTATCTGACAGAAGATAAGAGAACATTTCTGGACAGTGAGATTGTTGAAAAATTACCAATGCAAAGAAGAAAACATTCATATGACATTCAGGATGCAACAGCCTTTCATTAAAAAAATAGTGATAATGGATATCTGGAAGACACAAAAGTTTTCTGTTATAATTGATGAAATTACAGATATTTCAGTTTTGAGATACTTTTGTTTAAATATCATCATCATCATCATCATCACCGTTTTACGTCCGTTCTTCAACGCTAGCATGGGTTAGATGGGTTGTCCTATTGTGGGCAGTGTCTGGTTGGCTGACCATGCCTTGCTCATACAGGAACTGATTTGGCTTGATTTCTACAGCTGGATGCCCTTCCTAACACCAACCTCATTTACAGTGAGTGCTGGGTGCTTTTTCGTGGCGCCTACACGTCCACTTTACAGTGTGGGCTGGGTGCTTTTTTGCCGTGGCACCTCCACGACCACCTTGCGGTGGGGGGTGTGGGGGCATATTGTCTATATGCTTCAGCTTGTACCCATGGGAGGTCGGGTACACTGTATTAATGCGTGACGCCAGAAGTCACGGTCGTGTGTCATTGCCTTTGAGAGGTGTAATTGGGTAAGGTCGGCTTTTATCACCTCATCCCAGGTCATCTTGGGTCTCCCCACTCCGCGATTTCCATCGACTTCTAGTGCTCTGCACCTTTTTATGCAGCTGTCATCCTTCATACGCATCACATGTCCATACCAGCGCAACCGCCTCTCCTGCACACAGCATTTGATTCTTCTTATGGTCATTGAAAATGAAATGGGTCTTTATAATGCTGTTAAATCTATGTGCCAGAAAAAATTGGATTCACAAGGAATAATTGTTCTTTGATGGTGGGCACAAAATATGGGTTCCATAAATTATTGAATGATAATGTGCCTTCTTTATTAGGGGATATATCTGTCATTCTTCTCGTTCTTTATATGAGTCATGGTGTCAGCATATCGTCTTCATATTTAGAGGCAATCTTAAAAGCTTACTTTTAGCACAGTGGCAAAAGACTTATTCAGGAAGTAGCTGTGACAACTTGTCATAATATGCCTAAACTTGCACGAAGTGGCTTTGGCAATAAACCTTTATTACAGAAATATTAGAACAATTTTATACTTTACTTCTACATTTACAAATTCAATGAAAAATTGAGAAAGCTGATGAGCCAGTAGAATTTATGATATATTAAGCAATTGTGATTTGAAAAAAATGCTACTTTTCCTTCAGTATGTACTATCAATGGTGAATTTTATTGAAATGTATTTCAGTCTGTGTACTTGAAGTTGCATATTCTGTATTTAATATCATGGGAATACAAAATCTGATGTGTTACTGAAATTATCAGAAATTAAATTATCAGAAATTGATCTAAGCAATGAAAGTAACAACAAAAACATAGTTATTTTTACCTTGGAGGAAAGACAACAGTACATTTAATTAATGAAATATTTTATGCTAAGAGATTTAAAACTGGTTATTTAAAATTCCTAGTGAAACTTTCTCTTTCGGAAAAGATGGAATTATTGTTTCACTGAAAGTGTTAGATCCAAAGATAGTTCATATTCTCAGTATATCTCCTACATATATCGTCTTGCTAGCTGTTCATTTCACACCCATTGCAATAGTAAGCAGAGTATGTGATTTTGATGATCAATGAAGGAGTTATCATTTTCCAGCGAACAATTTACCGATCTGTAGAGAAATACTGCTACAAGAGATAAAAAAAATGAGCTTCATAATTCAAAATATGATTTGTTGTCCAATTTTACAACAAATTTAATTATCTTGTCACATTTGTCAGCATGCGTAGAAAGAGTGTTCTTGCTAATGAACTGTGACAAGACAAGAAGCATTAATTCATTTAAAAGCAGAAACTGTAAAAAAAAATAGATTACTTGCAAAGGAATCAATTACTAAATTTGATATAGAATGTACTATGGCACTACATGGGAGCCAGGAAAATAATTAATCAAGGACTTGCAAGAAGTTGTAAGTAGAAGATATTAAAAAAAAAAACAGGAAGAAAATAGTAAATTGTTTACTCTTTCTAGAAAAAGGAAAAGAAAAATCTGATTTCAAAACCTGATTGCCAAGTAAACAAGATTCCATTGCTGATACTATATGAACTTAGAACACAGAGTCAGGTCAGATACTGAAAAGCATCCCACCCAACTGCCAGTGCATCACACTTTAACTGGTACTTTATTTATTGATCTTGAAAGTATAATTTTAGTGGGATTTGAACTCAGAGCACATAATAAGATTATGTCCCACGAAATAGTCAATTTCTTCCTCCAATGTGTTTACCTCCAAAACCAGATATTGACACTGCTCACCATCATGCCATAGCTATTGATTATACTTGTTGTATCTGCCCCACCACCAGCCACATCTCTTCCCTATCGTGTTTCATCCTACTTGAACACCCTTTCCCTTCTTTCAAATGCAACTTTCACCCTTTGCCACACACTGCCTGGATCCTTTGCCTGTTCCTACTCACATTGTAACACTTGTTCCTTTATCCAGAACACCACCACTCTATATGGTCTTATTTCCAGTTTCCATGCCACACAAACTTCACCTGCACCCCCACCCTCACAAACACACACATACAAATTTAAATTCTCCAAGTCACTCTCACCATCAGTTTTTTTTTTTTCTACATGTCCTTATTTCCGAGCTATATTGCAAAGAAATCAATAACCTTTGTTCTTCACCCCCTCATCACACACACTAATAAACACAACCCCCTTTTCAGTCTATCCACCTCACCCACACACTTTTACATCCAAATAATTTCTTTTCCTATCTGCTTGCCATCCTATTCCATAGGTATCATGTCATTAGAGGCCCCAATCACTACTGCTACCTCCACTTCTTTCATACATCCTTACACACACTAGTAATACTCCTACTATTACTATTACTCCCACACTCAATTCCTTCGTGCATGTCCAGCATTAACTTACATTTTCCTTGCTCTTCTCTACTAAAATTCACTTTCTTTCTACTAATATTCTCTATGCTGCCCCTTTTCATAAACACACATATTCTCCCCACCCCTGCTTCTTTCATTTATGTTGACAAAGAGCCAACTGTCTGAAACATCATCATCCTTCTTTTCTTTTTCTTCAGAGCCATAATACATTGACTGTGTACTCCTGTTTATCTCTTTTGCTGTATTATATGGGGGGAAGAGGGGGCTGTATTTGCTCACAATTTGAATTCTGGTTATACATTAAGTTCTATGTTTATTCTTCTTTGGGGGATTTGATAATATCAAAGTGAATAATTTAAATTGATAAGATGATGTATTAATGGCAGTCTAAGATATTTTCTTGATTCTGAAATAATCTGAAGTTTTTATTTACATTGATAAAAGTGTTATCCGATAATTACTTTGATATCTGTTTTATGTAGTCTAACACGTCCTTCTGGAGACAATCCTTCGAAGAAATTACTATGCTTAACACATAGGAATAAGCACATGTATAAACATATAGACACTGAACTTTACATATGTGCAGCTCCATAATTTGCATACATAATCTTCCTTCTCGTGAGGCAAAGAGAGTCTGGAAATAACAGCCAAATTTCCATCAAATTATACTGTGGCATTTTACAAAATGAAGCATATATTCAACAATGTAAACCTAGACAATTTCTTTAAAAAAGATGGGATAGTCACAGATAGAATGCCTCTGATCATAAGACTGCTTGACTAGTCAAACGGTAGAGAGAGTAGCTACTGGGGGGGGGGGGGGGGTAGTGGGAGTGAACACAGGGGAGGGGTAGAGAAAGTAATTACTAGGGTGCAATGGTGAGGATATCTAAGGTTATTAAAGGGGAGTAATAATTAAGGAGTGGTTCTAGAGGGGGCATGGGTGGAGGATAGATGCTGGGGGGGTACTAATGGGATGGAGGGGGAGTGACTCATGGATGGGTCAGGTCATATTGTGTATTTCTAGCTAGGTTTTCATTATCACTACATAGTGCCAGCCCTCTCAATCTTTTGTGATCTTAGTGGTGAGGCTTAGTTTCTTAAGGTTGTTTTTTCACTACATCATCCCATGTCTTCCTGGGTCTGCCTTTCCTCGAGTTCCAGCCACTGGGATTGCTCTGCATTTCTTTATGCAGCTGCTATCCTCTATACATACCACATGTCCATACCAGTGCAGTCTTCTCTCTTGCACATTACATCCAATTCCTCTTGTGCCAAGTTTATATGCATATATATCATCATCTTCATTGTTATCATCATTTTACATTTGTTTTCCATGCAGGCATGAGTTGTTACAGTCTGAGATTAGGTAAGTTGGGAAACCACATCTGTCTCAAGCAATCCATTTCTGGCATGGTTTCTACAGCAGGCCCCTTCTAATGCCAACCACTTTACAGAATTTACTGGGTGTATTTTATCATGGTACCAACACTACACACACACACACACACACACACACACATATATATATATATATATATATATATATATATATATATATGTTTACTCAGCTGTAGAAATGAGATGATAGGACTGGGGTACCTATCATTCCACTGCAAAAGTGGTCGTGGAAGTGCCATGGCAAAAAAAGCACCCAGCCCACACTGTAAAGTGGCTGTGTAGGCGCCACAGAAAAAAAAGCACCCACCACTCACTGTAAATGAGGTTGATGTTAGGAAGGGCATCCAGCTGTAGAAATCAAGCCAGAATCAGTTCCCGTCCCACCCTTGCAAGAAGGGAAAAGTGGACGTAAAATGATGACGATGATGATGATGATATATATATATCACCTTGACCGACCAGTCTGTCGGGCATCCATTCGGCGCGCTGGTCACAGCACGTCATGTTGTTTTAGCCATAAGATAACACCATCCCACTGGCTGGGCTGGCAGGCCAGTACCTCTTCATCTCATTTCTAAAGCTGAGTAAACTGGAGCAACGTGAAATAAAGTGTCTTGCTCAAGGAAACAACACATCACCCTGTCCGAGAATTGAACTCACAACCTTTCGATTGCAAACCCAACGCTCTAACCACTAAGCCATGTGCCTTCGATATATATATATATATATATATATGTGTGTGTGTGTGTGTGTGTGTGTGTGTATATATAATCTTTTAGTTTATTAGATCGTATTTCTATTTCAAATGTTTTTAAAATGTCCCTTTAACAAACTTAGGGTCCTTAAAAAATGTGACGTATAGCACATATCTCTTAAGCCAGCCATTACTGATTCTTTCTTACTCTTAGGATGGACATCGTGGATTCTTAGCCATAATGTTAATATTTAGTTATTAGATCATTTTATTATTTAGCAGCAGCGCCTTCGTGAGACAGATTTTCTATTTCAAATAGTTTTAAAATGTCCCCTTAACAAACTTAGCGCCCTGATCTCTTATGAACATTTTTCTTGCCGCGCTCACCCACTCACCACCATAGCAGAGTCGAATGAAGTGGGAAGAGGCCATTGGAAACCTAACCACATCACCTACACATCCCCACATGCCAAATATCGCTGACTGGGAAATAATATTCATAATAAACAAGATCACAATGGTAACGCCCAGCCCTCGCGGCATCCAACACCTGAATTAAGGATTCACCCTGTCCCTCCCCATAGTGGTCCCACGTGGGTGTCACTAGCCCCTAGCTCTCACAATGTGATTTCGTATCATGGAGAATGTCCGGCTCTGAAACTGGGGTGCCAGCGAGAGAAGGATTCAACATGGCCAACTAGCCTGTCTCTCCTCAGAGTGGTGTCATATGTGGTTTCGTATTGAGAAGGGTTTGTTGCGTGGAGCTTGCCTGGCTCCAAAACTTGGGTGCCACTCTGAGAGGGGTTCAGAGTAGCCAACTGGCCTGTCCCTCCTTAGAGCGGTGTTATCCAGTGCCGGGCTCCAAAAATTGCAGTTCCTGTCCCTCCTCATAGTGGAGTCACACATGGTTATCCAGATTTGTATTGAGAAGTGTCCGTCAAATGGAGTGTGCCTGGCTCCGAAACTGGGTTGCCGCTGTGAGTGGGGTTTTGCATGGCCAACTGGCCTGCCCTCCTCAGAGTGATGTCATCCAGTACCAGGCCCCCAAACAGTGGTAACGTTGTGATGGGTTTCGCATGGCAGACTGGCTGCCCCTCCACATGGTGGTGCCAGGTAGTACCAGGCCCCAAAACTGTGACTAGTGAGATGGTTTAGTCTCCTCATATTGGTGCAATCCAATACTGGGCTCCAAAAATAAGGTTCCATTGTGAGACAGGTTCAGCGCGGCCAACTGGCCTGTCCCTTCTCATAGTGGTGCCATCCAGTCTCAGGCTGCCAGAGTCTGGTTTCATATTGAGAAGTCCGTTGCATAGAGAGTGCCTCTCTTTGAAACTGGGGTGCCATTGTGAGAAGGGTTCGGCATGGCCAACTGGCCTGTCCTTCCTCGTAGTGATATCACTGGTCCCTTCACATAGTGGCGCCATTCAATGCCAGGCTCCAAACTGTGGTTCCACACCTGTCCCTCCTCATAGTGGTGTCATGCAGTACCGGGCCCTAAAACTGTAGTAACATTGGGAGATAAGTTAGGCTCCTTGTATTGGTGCCATCCAGTACCGAGCTCCAAAACCATGGTTCCCACTGTGTGATGCGTTGGGCTACAAAAATATGGTTCTGTTGCAAGATGGGTTCAGCATGGCCAACTGGCCCGTCCCTCCTCATAACAGAGCCATCTAGTTCCGCACTAAAAAAGTGGTTTGTGTTATGAAGGGCATCCAGCTGTAAAATACCCAGCTAAATTTAAAGTCCTCACCAGAGCAAGGTGCGATACATTACCAACCTGGCCAGACTTGCCTCCGGGCATGGATGACCCTTCTAACCCATGCAGCGTGGAAAAATTTACGTTAAATGGAAATGACGATGATGATGATGAGGATATATGTATATTTGGGCTTACCATCAGCATAAAGAAAACAGAGGTGATCTACCAACCATGCTCTATGTCCAAACAAATAGAAGGTGTCAAATAGAAACTACCAGTTCACCAGTTCCCAGATACCCCTGTAAAGGTCAATGGGAAGAATCTCAAATAAGTGAAATCATTCACATATCTTGGCAGTAAGGTGAACTCAAATGCATTTCTCAATGACGAGATAATTAATCATATAGGGAAAGCCACGAGTGCATTTGGCAAGCTCCATCATCACCTCTGGAATGAGGGGAGCATAAAACTGGACACCAGGATACAGGTTTATAAAGTTGTTGTACTGCCCACACTCTTATATGGATCAGAATATAGGACTCCATATAGGTCAGACATCAACCAGGAATTTCGAGTCAGATTGTATCCATAGGCTACAAGAAGCAAGGGTAAGGAGAAAAGCATTATCAAACATACCAGCAACATTATCCAGTAAACCTCATCCTTGCATGATCTATGAACTTGCTTACAAATCCTTGGCAGCTCTAAAATGTTATGCCCAATATAAACATCCAAACTGAATGAACCGAATAGGTTGTTTGGATCTTCAAACATTGAAATTGATGGGAGAGTTCATTGTTATATATAGTGGTAATAGTTTGGTAAAGAAATCCAAGGTATAGAACAACTCAAGTCTATAGGACGAGTTTTAGTATAATTATTTCCAGTTACTACAACGGCACCATACCAAGGAGGTGCATTTCATTGGACCAGAGGGTCAACTTGTTCAACCTGTGCCAATAGAAATTAACCGGAAAATGTGTTTTTTTTTCTTTTAAGTAAACATTTTCCATCGGCACAGATTGAACAAGCTGGCCCTCTTCTTCAATGAAATGTAGTAACTGGGTTTAGTAATTACATATATATATATATATATAAATATATATATACATGGTCACGTGATTAGCATGAAAGACGACAACTGTATATCAAAATTGATGGTATTTACAGAGTAGGTAGACCCAGAAAAACCTGGGACGGTTTGATAAATTTCGACCTTACACACTTGCACCTCTCTAAAACAATATCACTGGACCGAGATCTTTGATAAAACAGAAAACCCGCCTTGCCTATGTACAAAGTGAAACCTACAGTCAGTAGGCACCTCTTAACCAAATATACACCCAATCCACTACCCCTACCCTATCCTCCCACTCCCACTAACACCACCCTCTCTCTGTAAAGTTGGTACCACAACATCCAGTCCAAATAAATGAGATAATGAGATCGAGATCGTGTAGGTGTCACGACAAAAAAAAACACACACTCCACGCTGTAATGTGGCCGTGTAGGTAACACGGTAAAAAGTTCCCAGTTCCACACTGTAAATGTGGTTGGTGTTAGGAAGGGCATCCAGCCGTAGAAAACCTGCCAGATAGTCCTATATGAGCGAGACACGGTTACCCGACCAACCTTGCCTCAAGTGGGACAACTCCCGTATAACCCATGCTAGCATGGAAGATGGACATTAAACAAAGATGATGATGATGATTATGACATATATATATATATATATGGCCTCAGCCGGATGGCTGAAACAGGTAAAAGAGTATATATATATATTCTAATCTATTGTAAAACTTTATTCATTGATTTATTCATTGAACCTTGTTTAACCTTTAAATATATATATATATATATGTATATGTTGATTTAAAACTGCACTATTCACAAGTGTTTTTTAACCTTCATATCATGTCTTCCTATTTTATCTGTGAGAACCCCCCGACCGTCATCAAGCAATTGCACAAAAACTGCAACAACTGCGTCAACAGAAATAACACTAACCATGTTAAGGCTGCGCACGGTAGTGGGGTGGCTAGTGTGGCAATGTGTGAAAACCCCACAACCGTCATCAGGCAATCGCACAACGGGAAAAAGAACGAGACGTCACATCTCAGAGTTGCCACACTTAATGTTGGCACTCTAACAGGTAAATCTGGTGAGATAGCAGAGATGCTGGAGAGAAGGCATGTGGATGTGTGCTGCATGCAAGAGGTGAGATGGAGAGGTGCCTCTGCAAGACTAATTGCAGGCAAATATCGTAGTTATAAGCTTTTCTGGGTGGGTAATGATGATGGGTTAGGTGGGGTGGGAATATTACTGGCTGAGAGATGGATCAATAAGACAATAGAGGTAGTTAGAGTTAGTAATAGAATAATTAAGCTTAGATTAGTTGTAGGCAAGAGACTACTGACAATCATCTCTGCCTATGCTCCCCAGGCAGGCCTAGGTAAAGAAGAGAAAGACTGCTTTTACGAGCAACTTTTACAAACAGCCTCAATAACAGAGGACAGAGACATCGTTATGCTAGCAGGGGACTTCAATGGATATGTTGGACAGCTCCAGGATGGATAAACTGGGGTACATGGTGGGCACGGTTACAGCTGAAGAAATGAAGGAGTGAGGCTTCTTGAATTTTGTGATGCAAATGCACTAACCATTTGCAACACTAACTTCCAGTAGGCTACCAACCACCTAATAACCTACAAATCAGGCGAGCACATAAGCCAGATTGACTTCCTGCTAGTTAGACAGTGAGACAGACGGATGGTGTCAAATACTAAGGCATACCCTGGAGAAGAATGTACCCCACAGTATAGGTTAGTCGTTAGTGACATCTCAGTAAGCAAGAGAAAGAATGAGACATACAGGAAGGTGTGGAAAAGAAAGGTCTGGAAGCTAAAAGACGTTTCATTAAAATATAAATTTAGCAAAGCCCTTTAAGACGTGTGTGACGAAAAAGAAGACGATTTAGAGTTGTATGACATAGATGATAACTGGAATTTCTGGCGTGACAACTTATTGCAGGCTACTGAAGAAACTTGTGGTTGGGGCAGAGGTTCAACCAGACATAGAGTGACCTGGTGGTGGAACAGCACAGTAGATAGGGCCATTAGAGACAAAAGACTGGCATGGAAAGCTTGGAAAAATGGTGGGAGTAGAGATCATACACAGCCACTAAGAGAGAAGCTAGACGTCAGGTGTACTTAGCATGCAGGGAGGCTGAGAGTAGGAGGTTTGCCAATGTTCTGCGACGGGAAGATCAGTGACGTGCAGTGTTCTGCATTGCAAGGCAGTGTGTCAGTGCGAATCAGGATGTTGTTGGAGATAAGTGTGTCCGGAATGATGCCAGTGTACTTAGTGCCATAAATGATCAAAAAAAGGAGGCCTGGAAATGTCATTATGAGAGACTGAGGAATGTGGAGAACGAATGGGACAGAGAGGAATTACCCCCCAGAAGACCTGACAGAGGGACCAGCTATTGAGATTGACGAATATAGGGTACAAGAGGCAATTAAGGAAATGAAGAATGGTAAGGCTGCTGGACCGTCGAGGATAGTTGCTGAGATGCTGAAGGCATCAGAAGTAAGCACGAAACTAGTTGCACACATCATTAATCAAGCTATATATGGTGGTGTCATACCCAAAGACTGGTGCAGCAGTATTCTCATAAATTGCTACAAAGGTAAAGAGGATGCTCTAGAGAGGAGCAATTATAGGGGCATAAAGCTGATTAGAGAAAGGGTCAATTTAGAAGACATACAGTTTGGTTTTGTGCCTCAGAAAAGTACAACAGATGTCCTCTTCTTAGTGAGGCAACTACAAGAGAGGTTCTTAGAGAAGAATAAGCCACTATACTTAGCTTTTGTTGACCTAGAGAAGGCCTTTGATAGAGTACCCCAATCTGTCATCTGGTGGCCCATAAGGAAACTAGGTGTAGAGGAATGGCTTGTGAGGACAGTGCAAACTATGTACAGGGGTGCTGTCAGTAAAGTGAGAATAGGAATGGGGTTTAGTGAGGAATTCCAGATATAAGTAGGAGTTCATCGAGGTTCGGTCCTCAGCCCACTCTTGTTCATTATAGTCCTCCAAGCCATAACAGAGGAGTTTAAGACTGGCTGCCCATGGGAACTTCTCTATGCTGATGATCTGGTTCTTATAGCAGAATCAGTAGAGGAGCTAGAGAATAAATTCTGGCTATGGAAACAGCAGTTGGAATCAAGAGGCCTGAGAGTGAATATAGCTAAGACAAAAGTGTTGATAAGTAGAAGAGAGGACAATACTCTGATTCCATCGGAGAAATGGCCTTGTTCGATATGTAGGAAAGGAACTGGCATAAATTCCATAAAATGTACACAATGCAGATCTTGAGTACACAAGAGATGTAGTGGGATAGCAAGCAAACTAACAGGTAGGGAAAACTACGTATGCAGTAGATGTACAGGGAAAGTTGGCAGTAGTAATCGCTGTGATAGACTCATTTTTCCAATGCAGGTGGGTTCTATAGAAGTGGTTGATAGCTTCCAGTACCTAGGTGATCAGATAAGCATGGGAGGGGGGGGGGGGGGTCCGAGGCCATAGTATCTAGAATAAGGACGGGTTGGAAGAAGTTTAGGAGTTGCTTCCTCTGTTAACAAAGAAGGGTTCTCCCTGCATACGAAAGGACGGTTATATGATGCCTGTGTGAGATGCACAATGCTGCATGGTAGTGAGACTTGGGCAGCAACTGCAGAAAATATGCGACGGCTAGAGAGAAATGAAGCAAGTATGCTCCATTGGATGTGCAATGTCAATGCATAGACGAGGTCATGGTGTTAGGAAAGGCACCCAGCTGTAGAAATCAAGCCAGAATCAGTTCCCATATGAGCAAGACAAGGTCAGCCAACCGGACACTGCCCACAACAGGACAACCCATCTAACCCATCCTAGCGTGGAAGAACAGACGTAAAAACAGTGATGATGATGATATATAACTTTCCACACACACACATTCTTGTATATATATAACAGAGAAAGAAAGAAAGGAGGTGTCTCAAATATATATGTATGTTTATAGAAAGATTTTATTAATTTTCTGTATAAGGCTGGAACCTGTATGGTTCTACTAAAGTAGCTTCTTCTCAAATGCACTGTTCCTTGGTATATTTTTCTTAATCCTGTCTTATTTCAAATCACCTATAATCTATCTAAAGCACGGTTACAACTTACTACAATTTTCCAATACGTCTAATACTTCTCATTACTCTCCCTTGTAAACATGCCCATAAAATTTGAATTTTTTTTCTCTTAACTATATGACACATGATGCTTTTAATCCCCTGTATTCTGAGTTAAATTATCTTTTCTTATCTCAATTCACATTTTATTATTGTATGTAGTTGTCCCATTCCTGACTAACCTTTATAGATTTTTCTATCGTCATCATCTATGTTTGAACGTGACATTAAAACATGGGATTAAAATATGCTTCATATGTTGGTAACCTTCCAGCTATTGGATATTTTATTGTTAAGAGGAACCAGGTGTATTTGTTCAAATATAAGCTCAGGGAATATTTTCTTGTTGTTCCTTCTTACCTTGCTTCTTACTTTACATATGATAACTTGAGTTGACATTTTTTTTTTTATTTGATCTTTGATTCCTCTTTACCTATATTCATCATCTATTTCACTTCCAAAGCATCTTTTACTGCTACTGCAGATATTCCTGTCTTCTTTTATGGTATCTAGAGGGTTTCTGATATATATGCGTGTGTGTATGAGCGTGTGCATGTGTGTGCGTGTGTGTGTGCACATGCATATGTACATGTGGTCTGTGATTCTATTCTGTTTTATAGATGTGATGCATACGTGTAAATATATAAGTTGTATTTGTCATTTGTTGATGTATGGTGTCTGGAATGTTTCTGTGAACATCACATGCTCTTAACTGCACAATTCTCATCTATTGATAGTTAGTTCCAAGAAAGAAGAATATTTTCTGACTGAGAAGAGTTGCCATTGTATTGGTGGTCTTCCATTTGTTTTTCAATATCATTATAATCACCATCATCATCACCACCACCACCACCACCACCATCATCATCATTATAATCATCACCATCATTACCACCATCATCATCAACATCATTGCAGCATTTGTATCTTTGCATTTATATTCAAATAAATTTTAAGTAATGATATTTTCACATCCTTTATACCATAATATAATTATGTTTCTACATATGGAATAATTTTTTTCTGATACCAATGATTTTATCATTATATATTACACAGAAATGTCTAAGCCTCCATGCTTTGATGGATGTGCAATAGTAATATATGCGAATGACAAAACAATTGTGAAACAAATTAGACATAAGAGGGATCAGATGCAGTGTGCAGTAGAGGAGCTTGCATTGGTATGGACATGTGATGTGTATGAAGGACGACAGCAGTATAAAAAGATGCAGAGCGCACAAAGTTGATGGTAGCCATGGAGTAGGCGATAACACAGGATCGTGATCTCTGGTGCGATGCAGTATTACAGAAGACCCGCCCTCTCATATGCTCAAGCTGAGGCATATATCTAGTATGCAACACTTTCTCTACCATCACCCCTGCCATACACCTCCCTTTCTATAATCATCCCACCCCTATACCTACATCCCCAATTCTCCAGGCATCTTCCCCACCTCCACCCCACCCAAGCCCCCAACCCACACCATAAAGTGGTCCCCCTGGAGCCACAACAAAAGTGCCCAGTCCACATTATAAAGTGGTCATGTAGGTGTCACAACAAAAATCACCCAGCACACACTGTAAATGAGGTTGATGTTAGGAAGGACATCCAATCATAGAAACCAAGCCAAAATCAGTTCTGTGTGAGCAAAACATGTTCCTTTGACCTGATCTTTCACATAGGGACAGCCCACCCTACCCATGCTAGCATGGAAAATGGACATTAAACCATGATGATGATGATGATGAACAGTATCAAATATCACTATTCAATCTATTGTGGTACAGTTTGTTGTTTATTCAAGTATACTCACTGTTTTATGTCTACACACCATCTAAAAACACCATCTGTTTAATTGATAGTATGCCCTTCATTTTTAGCATTGGCACTTATATTAACAATGACAGTGACATTAATGTTTTAAAGTTCATGTTTTCCTTGCTGTCATATGTTGGATGGGTCTGCACTAGAGAATCTTATCTGTAATGCTCAGCATCATAAGATTCAGACTTCACACATTCTTCTCTTGCTCTACCATAAATGCATTCTACTATCAGCATGCAATATTTCTCCTCTCCCTCATCCAAATCATCTTGTATGACTTGAACTGTTCTTGTAGATACTCAGAACCCATCAATGTGAGACTATGAGACTGTCAAAGAACTTTAATTCAACAAATGCAATGTAAAGTTGTTCTCAGTCATGAACTTAAGTAATTTTTTTTAGTCAAAAGTATTCTATATCTATGGTTATACTTCCTGATACAAATTCATACTACCTGACTCAACAAGTAACCCATATGTGGTCGTTCAGCTTCATAGAAATAACAGCAAAATCTTCCTCATACAATACATATTGTCTTAAAAAGGAGGACACATTGGGAAATATAAACTCAATATACACATCCTGAAAAAATGGGATTGTCACAATGACTTTCATCATAGATCTGCTTGATATTAAGTTAAGTATAAGCAACAACAAATTCATACTCTTATTCAAGACCTCATCCTGAACTAACTTCACTACAGCTATGTCACCTACATATTCCATGATATGTTGATATGAATATCATATTCACAATATGTATGATATACTAGAATATCATACTATAAAAACATTTATTTTTCTTTGAAGCAAACAGAAAGAATATCTGTTGTGTTGACAATTTTTTTTCTGATATGTTATTGTTTGACATCTTTACCATAAACATTCAGAATGTTTCTTTAAACACTAAATAATCTATCATTTCCAATTCCTTCACCCTGCAGCAACTGATGCAATTTCTTGGCTTTTCCTCTAATATATTTTGATTTTAACAACAAACAAGTTTTATTTGTGTTTTTGTGTCTTTTCTATTGTCATTTTTTGTTTGTTTGTCTTTCATTGTTTTGTTGCTTTTCTTTACTTTTATTAGATTTCGACATTTATTTGTTTAAAATCAGTAGCTTACATAATAAGTGAGGATGTACATTTTGCAAGCCTTCCTGTTATTCATGTTGCTTTACTTCTTTTTAGCTGTTGTAAATTGTAGAAATAGATTTGCTAATCATATTCTCTTTGTTGTTGCTTCAGGTTTATTTATTTACACTTAAGGATTGTGTTGTTTGATTTTCTTTATATTTAACATTGAAACTTTATTTTTTATGTGTTTCTTTGTTCCTTCCCCCTTTTTTCACATGTATTCATGCATTTTTGCTTTAATTCTGTTTAATTCCCATGATGCTAGAATACAGAGTTTCTTGTTGCTTCAATCATTTTTATCAATATCTCTTTTCATTTGTCATAATGGAATTATGTTTCCACATGGGATTTCTTCTGATAACAATAATTTTATTGTTATACTTTATACACAAATTTCTATCTACAACAGTATCAAATATAACTATTTGATTTGTTGTATAATTTGTGTCATTTATTCAAGCATATCTGCTATATTATGTCTACAGTCATTCCATACCATATATATATATATATATATATATATATATATATATATATATATATCATCTGTTTAATTGAAAGTATGTCTTTCATCTTTAGCACTTGGCACTTGTGATACCTATGATAGTGACATTACTGTTTTGTGGGTTTGCACTACAGCATATTATCTTTTGTCTTGATCCTACGATAATCATATCTATAAGACTCATCATCATAGGTTCCAGCCTTCCAATGTCTTGCTCTGCCATAAACATATTCTACTATCAGCATACTATAATCCCACCTCCATCCCATCATTCATATCATCTATTTACATCACATGTTCATACAAGTGCAGTCATCTCTCCTGCAATCATGAGTTTATATATTTAATGCTGCAGCATTCTCTCATCTCATTTGTGCTCTTCAATTTGGGTCACATATTCAACAAAGGCAACAGAACCACGAACTTCTTGCACTTCAGTACTAATTAAATCCCTATGGTAACAGAAACTATTTACTACACATATGGTGATAAATTTGAACAGTTCATGGGCTTTATTTTAAGTGTGATACTACTGTTAATTATTTCATTACATTATTATTTCCTTTGCCAGGCATTCTCTCTGATAGCTGTGGTTTGTCCAGGACTGCTCCTACCTCTATAAGAGAT